>CM035168.1:137465322-137832628 GCA_020205615.1 Panax quinquefolius | reverse complement strand
ACTCTTGACATTTTTATGGATTGACTGAGCCCTTGGATCCCCAAGTGGCATGTTTTAGGTTTGGGCTACACAACTGTTGATCCCCAACTGATGAGGAGGATCTGTAATACATTTTAATGGAAACTCAAAACCATGGTTAAAGATTGGGATGAGAAATACAAAGTTCTATGGGATAGGTTTGTCGATTACTCTCTCATCCTACGTTGCAACAATGCAATGTTCATTGACCGTCGCTCTGAGATTTTGATTTATACATGGCGATGGTAGTCCTTATACACTGAATGCCGGACTTGGATGGATGAAAAATTTATAGAGAACTTCAGTTGAGCTAGCTGGGCAATTAAGGGTATATTTATGGTTTTCACAGTTCATACTGCAGGATAAAATTCTTTTGATTGGGTTCTGCTGCACTTCCAATTCAATTTTTTTTTATTAATTATCCCTTGCTGAGTTCATACCTTGTTACTTATTTTGCAACAAGTTATTCATTATGATCATAAAGTGGTTACTTCTTTAGCCTTTCTCCTTTCTCTTTCTTTCATTTTTATCATTGGTTGCACAAGAGCCTAAACACTGGTAACTTTATTGTATTTGAGTTGGACTTTATTAATGAGACTGAACCCCGTGAAAGATATATAGACAATTTGTTTCGCATATCACCTAAATAATTAACAGTAATGTGTGGTCTTGGTTGGCTATGAACAGACCGAATTGAGAAATTAGCTTAGGCGCCACCACTGAAGAGAACCTATAATCAGGTGCCTTGTCTAGAACAAATCTGTTGGAGGATGTACTACAAACCGAAGCTTGATTCTGACATTGGCCTAAATGCTACTAGTTTTATAAGCCAAGAACAAAAACTCATTGCATATGTTTAGGGGACAAGGGTATCTACCAGAACCTATACTCCTTACTTGAATCTGATTATTTTCCTTTTTTGTAGTTGTTGGGTTCTGTGTGCAATTCTTGTATGAATAGTATAAATTCTGCCTCTGCTTTTCTGGATTATTCTTCATGTATTGATTTCTGAGAGGTCATGAGATTCAAAATTGATTCTTTGGGAACCGGAAATTCCTGTTTTGGTACTGCTGTTTGTTACACATTAGTGATTTTTGATCATATGCAGTCCGCATAGAAGTTGACTTCAATGGTATGTTCTATTCTATGTACTACTTCTTGTATATGCTCAAAACTCCCATGATGGAAATGGCCCAAATTGGCTTGGGACTGAACTTTTCAATTAACCTAGGCCTTGGGCTTGGCCTTGGGCTCAAATCAATAAAAGGGTTGCTATATAATTTTGTGGATAGAGGGTTAGGATTTGGAGATGCTGAAAATCTTTTGAAGTTTTCTGATTGGTCGATATAGAATCTTGGCAATTAGCAGCAACCACAATTTGCTCGTAAAACAACCACCACAACTATCTGGCTCTCAACTGCCTACACATAGAGTTAGCTCCGCCGTTCATCTTCATATTACTTTCCTTCCAAAATCATAGCTCAAAGAGAGTAACTTGTATACTTCAAAAAACATGTCAATGGCGGCAACTGCAAGCTCCAGCACTGTTGTTAGAGCAACCCCATTTTAGGTCAAACCAAGGGCCCAAATGCTAACTCTCTTAGAGATGTTGTCTCAATGGGCACGGGCAAATTCACCATGGTAATCACTCTCTCTCTCTCACACACACACACACACATATATATCTGTGTGTGTGTGTGTGTTTGTGTTTTGTTTGTTTGGGTTTGTTGTGTTATTATAATGCGACTAAAAATGGGTCTTTTGCATTATGATTCAAACAGGGGAATGACTTGTGGTACGGACCAGACCGTGTCAAGTACTTGGGACCATTTTCAGCTCAGACTCCATCATACTTAAATGGGGAATTTCCTGGTGATTATGGTTGGGATACAGCTGGTTTATCTGCTGATCCTGAAGCCTTTGCTAAGAACAGAGCTCTTGAGGTGAAACTTCCAAATATCTTGTAGTACTAAAAAAGTTGGTAGTATATAAATTTGACTTGGTAGTTTAGTACAAATGGATGATTGAACTATGATTGATTGATATTCATTAGGTGATCCACGGGCGGTGGGCAATGCTTTTGAGCACTGGGATGCATCACCCCAGAAATCCTCGAGAAATGGGTCAAGGTAGACTTCAAGGAGCCAGTTTGGTTCAAAAGCCGGATCTCAGATCTTTCACCGAAGGTGGCCTAGACTACTTGGGCAAAACCAAACCTTGTCCATGCTCAGAGCATTTTGGCCGTACTCGGCTTCCAAGTCGTTCTAATGGGCCTGGTTGAAGGGTTCCGCATCAACGGCCTTGCCGAGTCGGAGAGGGCAACGATCTCTACCCTGGAGGCCAATATTTTGACCCACTGGGCCTTGCTGATGATCCAGTTACATTTGCAGAGCTTAAGGTGAAAGAGATCAAAAACGGAAGGCTGGCCATGTTTTCTATGTTTGGCTTCTTCATCCAAGCAATTGTCACTGGAAAAGGACCTCTTGAGAACCTCTTGGACCACCTTGACAACCCTGTTGCCAACAATGCATGGGTCTATGCCACCAAGTTTGTTCCCGGATCATAACTTCCCCAATCTATCTTATGTGGTGTGTGTGTAAATCGTCAATTTTTAATTAAATGTTCGATTGACTTTCAGTATCTTGTTATGTATCCAACCATTCAAACCTGTGAATAATTTAATTGCTTATAATTTGGATAGGCAAAATACTAAACAAATAAAAAGTCCACATTATAGAGAAACAGTTTGTACGTTTATCTTCCATAACTCATCACTAACTACTAAATGCACCCGATTCCTCTATTACAGAACAAAAACTTTCACAATCACAGTGGGACTGCTTGATCCCCTTTATATCAGCTTTCTAAAACCTATCTTCAGCTCAGTAACAAAAAATTGTAGCTATTAACGCTTTATCTGCCATCGTCATGACCAACAATAAACAGATAAAGCTGTACAACACATAACCCAGTACTAAAATTTTTACTTTTCCCTCCCCACCATTTGCGGCGATGTTTTCAGCTTCCGATAACCCAAGCTTCAGGAAGCCTTGCCTTCATTCCTGCAACTGAGCTTTGTAGTCTTTCTTCCAAGTATCAAACTTGTGTTTCAAGCTCGAAGTTCTTCATCAGGATTTGCGGACAATGACTGCCCTGAATTCACCTCAGTAATGGGTTTGGCCTCATCATCAAAATTCTGTTTCCGTTGCTCAAACTCTTTCATCAGAGACTAACTGCATTCACGTTACCATTAGACAGTCGTTCTGCTCCAAACTCTGAAACAGAGTTACGATATTTGATGGGAGTCTCGCGCCAGGAGTTTGAGTTCCATTGAATTTGTATCCTCTGAATCGTAATAGAGTGGTGATAATGAACCATCTCGCCTTCCAGGTTGATCTGAAGTATTATCAGCAACAAGACTTTTTTTAACTGCAGCCAGACCCTTCTGCATTTTCCATATATTACATCTCCTTAGGCATGTCAGAAATTAAGTATGTAGTGTAGAACACCTCTGAAATAAACATAGGATAGTGTAGACTGTAGTACCCAATAATTTAACACCAAGTTAACCTACCAAGAAGCTTTTAAAGCAACCAAAGCAACATCATGCCAATAGTAAATGGGGTTGGGAGTCTCTAATGAATAAAGACTACAACATAATAATGTCAAAGTAATAGACACAACTCAATTTTTTGGACAACAGTTTCTACTACATGGTTCAAAGGACATCTACTGGTTCATGAATCTGTCACTGAAAATCAGAAGCAAAACAAACAAACAAAAAACCTTTTAAGGGTTCAAAACTTCTTTCTCATCGAGGCCTTTAAAAAATTTATGTTGGAGAAAATCCTATTTTAATTGATGACCAAAATAAAGTTCTTGTGCTAATTAATCTAAAAAGCCGCGGGGAAGGTGGGGAGGAGACTTGGCTTTGGCTCTTGGCATCACACAGAATTTTTTGCTCATTGATTAGCCAATCATGAAGCATCAACATCGTCATCATGAAGTGATCAATGCTAATAATCAAATGATTTACTTTTGGTGCACATAATGATTGTACATTTGTTCAAACTGACAAGTTCTAACCATCACATTCTCAAATTCTTTTGCCATTACCCTTTTGGAATGTTTACCACAACCTTTTCTGATTAGGCCAACTATAATGATATATCGATATTAGAGCATGCAAACTCACTTGCAAGGATGCTGTCTGTTTTTTGCCACATGTCCTCCATTGATTTCATCTTGGCTTCATATTCCAACCACCGGGCCTCAAATTGTTGTACTTGATCCCGCAGTGCTGCATTTTCCTGTTCCTTTTTCTCAAGGCTTGCTTCTGCTTTCAAAACCTGCTTTTGAAGCTCTTCTATAACTGAAAACGAATTTGACTATGCTGTTGTGGCATGTCCTGCTAAAAATATAAAATTCGATTATTTGTCAAAAAGCCTAGAAATCCACATGTAATGAGAAAGAAAATTGCAACAGATTTTACAGCTTTGTTCTCCAATACTCGAAGGGCATAATTTTCCTTACTAATTGTTAATATTTTGGATATTACTTACAGAACTCTAATTGCTTATATAATCACTCAACACATAAGCGTTCAAAGTCAATACGCAGAATCAGTATTACCAAGCACCAACTAGAATACTCGAATGTTGTTCTCATTCTCGACTTGCATAGTTTACCTTTCCTCTCCATAAATAACAATAGGATTAAATTGAAAATACTAGGATATATATATATATATATATATATATATATATATATATATAATACACTTGAATAAGAAAGGTTATCTAGAGAATACATTGATTTATTACTAAACCAAAATTAGAGATGGACAAATTAACCCCTTCCCCAACAAAAGGTAAATGAAAAGTGAGTGACAGAAGACCAACAACAATATTTTGACTCTGACTAATTTTGTTCAACGTGTATAATCTGTGGAGCGAGAAACATTTTCAAGTATGGTTTAAGCCGAAGACAACAAATACCAAGTCATTATTATGCATAATGTCAAAAATCCTTTTTACTCATCAAGGAGATCCTTGATTTGAATTCAACCCTAATCATTAATGTGATAGTGGATCATAATTTTTTATTCATAACCTTTATCATGAAAACATATATTGCATCAACTGTCAGGCCTTCTACATTCTAAGACTCATATATCTCATATCACAACTCAAAAAGGCCAAACATACTGATTTCAAGAAGGTGCTAGTTATGGAAGTTGCAAGAAATTTGCAGCGAAACATGCAGCAAACCATAAAATATGCACACAAACTTTTAGCTGTTAGATGTGGATACTAAATTTAAAAGCAAATTTTATTTTTAAAAGTGTGCACTAGAAATGTAACTATAATTAAACCAAAAAATATATATAGGAAAAAAAGATATCATATGAAAGAATAATGTGATGTCCATCATATAGTACCTTCACTGCAGAAATCCTCCTGCCTAGTTTGTGTTTAGAACTTGAATTATCATGATTTAATCTTTTCAAGTTCCTTAGTAATGATTAAAATGCTTTCGGAGCCAACCATCCACGTATTACTGCAGCAAGGAAAAAATCTAGAACAAGAATATCATGTCAAATTAAACTGCCACATACTTGCATTAATAAGATAAACCTTACCCGGTTGTAAATGTAGAACAGCCCTCAGCTGTTCATCAAGTGTTTTCAGAGCAACCTGCTGCCTCAAATTTATCAAAACATCAGACTTCTTTCTAACATTTTCAGCACGAACAACTGCATGAAACCGTTACATTCATCAATTTTCAAAATGTTATTATTTGTAGTACTGAAAAGGATGGGAAGTTTTCACGATGCAAAAGAAATGTATGTGCACTTTACTCCTTATAAGTTACAATCTAAATTCTGTTTGGAATTATGAGTAGTAAAATATTTCAACACAACTGGATATGCTGAAGCAACAGTGGTTATCCCATATGCCCAATTCAAAGCAAATGTTTGCATCTTCACATTGCATTGTATTATTTCAACCATAAAACTAGAAAAGCATCTCACATAATAAACCAATAGAAATAGAAAATTGTTTTACTTACATGATTGCAGTGTTATCACCCCTCTCTTCAGTTCATGGAAATAACGACGAGCCTGATGACGACGAAAGCATTTCTGCACCTTAAGTGTGCCTTGCAGAACTTGTTTTCTTGTTTCCTCTAATGCACCAATCTATTAGGCCACAAAGCATAGCATCAGAGAAACTAATCTAATGTATGAAACATATACTTGAACACGCTTTATAATTACGCTGCCCAAACTACTTAAGGTACCAAAAATTAAATAAAGCACAACAGCCAGTCATTTTCTAAACTATCAAGAAAAGCGTCTAACCGTGGGTCTACAATAGTTGTAGAATTTATTTGAACAAAGTGGAAAAATGCTGCATGGGAATAATAGGGACCAGAAATTAATGCGAGTTACCTTCGACAATAAAAATGGTCCAAGAAAAATTCTTATGATATCGCCATACCTATATTTTAGTAAAAATGGTCCAAGAAATATTCTTATGATTTTCATACCTACATTTTACTTCCATACCAGAAAACTTGCATTTCACTGTTTTAACTCCCAAGTGTATTTGAGGCATCCAAGATTATCTCAGAAGTACAGATATATGTCTGATAATAGCGTTCTCGACTAATGAATTTGTCTATAAGTATCAGAGAAATAGTAAAAGTACAAAGTAACTACCTAACAGGTCAACTTAAAAATAAGCCAAGGTTTGAAGTATTTTGAATATTTAAAAATAATCTAGTTGAAAAAAAATTCTGGCTGAGATTTCATAAGGTCACTCTTCCTTCTCTTTTTGACGTTAAGATTCCTGTCTAAGAATTTTCCAGTGATAACCCGAACTCAAGAAAAAGAAATCAAAAACACATGTAGAAAAGATTTCAAAAATATGCTATATCTTTTTTTATTGAATGTAACATCGGAATTAATTACTGGTGCCAGAATAGTAAATATGCAGCAATTTCGTAACTTATACTATCTTCTTTATTTTCCTTTCTTTTTCTTTTTTTTTGTTCTTTTCTTTTCTGTTTCTTTTCCATTTGGTATAGCATATAAGAAACATCGAGGACATCTCAGTGATATACAGAACTCACCTGTCCAACTCGAAAATATAACTTTTGTATAACCAACTTGATACATTTCAGGATGGACACCAAACTGCTGCAGAACAGAAACTGATATACTTAATGGATCCTGGGAGACACCAAACTCCGAAGAAGGAAGCCATACCTAAAAAGTCAAGCAAGCATATTAAAGAATTTCTCAACAGTTATAAGATTTTTTTATAAAAAATAAAGATAAGGAGGATTGTGTATTTCACCTTCCTGCAAATTCTTGATCGTCATTCGAGTAGGATATCCTGACCTTGAGATTCTGACAACCTCCAGAACTCCACAGCACCGTAGCTGCTCTAAGACAAGACTTTTTTCATAGATGCCAGGAAGCTGTTTAGAATTCGGTTTTATGCAGCGAATAAAGTGCGGTGTGGAGTTCTCCAACTGTTGCATCAATTTGAACAATTGGTTCTACAAGCATAAATGATTTAATTAAACATTTTGCACTACACAATTTCTGCAAGAGAAACTCTACAAGGCACTAAAATGTATAATATTTAATTGCCTTTAACTTGATACAAGGAGTTTGTTATAAAAGATGAAGCCCAAACTTTCAGAAATCAAAATCAAATGGAAAGGTTTATGTGCAGGCAGAAATCTACTTAATATTCAGATTAAATTGCACACGGTATTAAATTGCACACAGTAAAAGAATATAACTCTCAAGGTAGAGTTGGTTAAATCCAAATCACATGCCATGTTCTTGTATTTCATTGTGTATAACATATAAAAGAGCTACAGATCCAGCAGACAGAAAAATAACGAATGCATCTTACTTTGAACTTTGTACCAACACTTCTTTTGTGGAACTCGGATGCAACCAACTGTCGTATAGATTTTGTTTGGTTTTTAAGCTGGTTTAGCATACTGGAGGCAAACAACTGAGGCAGTTGGCTACTGCATGATGAGAGGAGTCGGATAATATCAGAGCGCAATAGATCTCTGTTCTTTTTTCAAGCGGTAGTGTTATATAAAACCTTCAAAAAATTCAACATTTAATCAAACAAAAGATGACCATAAGCCTTTAAGGACCAAGATCTTGACCCAATTTAGTAGATCCAGAAAACTAAAAAGAAATTCTAAAATGTCGTAGTTATTGTATGTTAGCATTTTGTTATAGAATGTGAATATTGTGACGAATCAGCTCAATACATGCAAATTAATGATTGGATGAAACCAAGAAATAACTCCTCATGTGCAAAATTATAGAAGATCTCCTTTGAGATCAAACAATTCCATCAAACTGAGTATGATTGTGTGTGTGATCGCATCTACTATACCAGGAATATCAATAAATCCGATTATTGCAACTGCTCAGGATACCCTTTTTTAGCTTTTAGGGTCTATTTTAGTTCAAAATCCCTCTTACTAATTGGAATCAAAGAATTAGTAGATTTGTTTCTTTTGGATTTCATTGGGTCATACCTTGGTCTGTTATGGATTTGTTGAATTGGAGGGATGCTATGGTGGGTAAAATCTCGAGGAGGAAATGGGATATGATGCCGCGTAGTGTGTTGAGGTCTATTTGTAAGGAGCAATATGGTCGCTATTTCAAAGGAGTGGAGTACTCTTTTGTAAAGATAGTTCCTTAATGCTCTGCCTTTTTAGCTTTTGGCTCAACGAGTCTTGACCATACATTTGAGGAGTTGAGAGAAATTTACGCTTCAATATTATTATTTTTCACAGCGCCTGGTGGCATGTAGAATGGAGGTTGGTGGAGCCCCTAATTTTTAGGATTTTTTTTGTGTACACATCTTGTGTAAGGTTCAATGGATGATCCTAACAATGATTTGAAATAGAGAAGGAATACAGATATAAGTTCAAATTTGGGGAAGGAAGAAGCTTCAAAAAAAGATAGAAACTAGGGAAGAAGAAGAAGAAGAAAGAGAGAAAGGCAGAGAAATTTCTCTCAGTTTTCTATTAATTCATATATCAACGAACTTAGGAAAAGAAATACAAGCTTCTCTTAATCTCTATATACATTACTAGATAGCTACACTAAAATGAGCCACATGCTCAATATCTTATCCTACTCTCTAAAAACCTTGCACATGGGCCATATTAGGTCACATAACTAAAGATACTCTTCTACCAACAAAATAACAGAATTTACATAGGGTTGGGTTTAACATCCAAGTGTTCACCCATTGGCATTCTTCTTTAACTAAATTATTATTATAAAATAAAAAGACTTAAAATGGTCTATTTAATATCATGAATCTTAATGACTTTATAGCTATTAATTGTTGTCATCATCATCCTGACAAAGACATCGACCCCAGTAGAATCAATACTCTGTGTAGTAAAGTTTGCAGAACACAACCAAGTCAACTAACCTCTCCAGCATAGTGACGAATACTGAAAGCTCCACCTCTTTCTCCTTTAAAGCAAGGATTAGTATTTAGGTGCTGTTTAAGCTTATTGGCAAAGGTCAGATCACTGGCCTTAGGAAAATTTGATTCTTCATCCAATAAAGATATTAATCCAATAGGTTTCTGCAAAGGCAAGCAGTTGAATGATAATCATGACTTAATAAATAGTAAAGTAGGAATCCAAATGCAAAAGCATACCACTTGTCTTCATACATGAAAAAGAATTTTCTGAAGAGATGAGAATCCAGTCCACCAGTAAACATTTAATTAGAAACATCATTTACCATCTTTTCTACATTCCTTTTCTATTTTTTAAGATTTTTATAATAGGAAATGATACTCACATTTCTAATCATGATAGAACTGTGCCTACCCTTGAAGCCGCTATAAAGAACAGATACTAGGTTCAAATAAATTTTCAAGCAGTAAATATCTATGCATAAAAATTTCTGTGTGGTGTTGTTATTTATATTTCTATATAAACAAAAAAAATTGAACATAAAAAATAATAAAAAGAATCTACTATGACATGAAATCACAAAGTCGATGTAAACCTGAAGTGACCTTGAATAGAGGATGAATAAGATAGAACTGAAAAACTTAAATACCTTCTCAAATAGATCCAAACACTCTTGGTTGTCTTCAAATTCTATTTTGTCCAATCAATTCCATCCACCTCATACTCCTAAAGCAAAATAGAGAAGTTATGAAGTTAACAATTAACATTGCAGTTGTTCTAAAGATTGATTGAGTTTTAAAAGTAAATATGTTGAAGAAAAAGTAGATTCAGTAATAAATCCACTCAGAGTTTAAAGAAAGTAGACAATATGGTTTAATTTGGTATACAAAGATTGAATGTGAGCACGAAATGCAAAAAGATCTAGGAGTCTACAAAATGTGGACAACTGGATTTCAACTACACTCAAAAGTTTTTTTCTGTGGTTCGGCTCAGGAGAAACTCAACCACAGCCAGTTTCTCATTGCTTTTTCTTCTTTACATAAAAAAATATATTAAAAAAGGTTAGGTAATAATGGTAACAAAAGAAACCATTGTCAGATAGTTTCTAGAGAACCACCATAATAATTTGGAAGCTCACCTCTTGCTGAAGTTTAAACAGGTGACGGTTAAAATGCTGCTGCAGCCTCTCATTTGCATAGTTTATACAAAATTGTTCAAAGCTATTTCTCTGCAATGAGGAAACGGGATATTGTCATATAGGAGACAGTTGTATTCACTATAACATCAACATATAGACAAATAATATACCTGAAATGACTCAAATCCATAAATATCTAGAATACTTATGGACCTTCCTGTTTGCTGTTTACCCTTTTCAAGCGACCTATTGATTTCTTCTACTAGCCAATCAAACAAGCTTATGATACAAAATTTTGCCAATGCATCTCTTGTGTCAATTGCCTAAAACAGAAACACAGTACGGCTCAATGTTATTATATGTGCATGAGAAGGTATTGATGTATGCATGTATATGCACACTTATGTTTGTAGGTAAGACTTTAGAATGCATTTAACAGCGTGTCTGATCAAGCTTAACCTGGGGGAGAGAACAGTGTGTGATTGCTAGTGTAGGGTACTTGCAAGTTGGATAAAGACACAAAGCCCATGGAATAACTTCACGTACCTGCTGCAAAGTTAATTTTTTGGCAAGATTATCCTTCCCAGCTTGGATTCTATAGGTAGACAAAGCTAACATGAGTTCCTGGGCACTGCAACTTATCAAGCTAGCAACCTTTGTGCATGCTACAAGAAAAGGTAAAGGCTATATTATTAAGTTCAAGCAAGACATAAAACATAATCACTTACCAAGATAGAATCAAATGAAAAATCTAAAAAAATAAAGAAATTCCTTTTCATATTTAGTAGAAAGTTCCCAAGGAGGTGCAATGCATGTGGACTTGATTTCTACACAATATCAGATGAAACAAGAAGTTCAAGCCCATCTTCATATAAAATGGTAAGAAAATCTGACAGAACAGAAGAAAACCCCCAGACAAAAGCATAGGGAACTCAACATCATGCCTTCGAGAATAGGATTTGATTGCAAGGGGAAATTAAAAGGCCTGCTACACATGTGAACAATCATAACTTTACCCGAATATCACCATAAATTGGCACTAAAATAGACACTACACATCAATTCTTAAGCCAAATGTAAAATATACTTCCTCTTCATGTTTTTGGAAACCACCACCTTAAAGCAAATCTGACTCAAGTTCAGAATTTCCTGGATAGAGGCAGCTCACATCAATCTACTACCATATACACAGATGTGAATATATAATTATCTAATGGTCATTACTTTCATATGCTCACATCAATCTGCTACCATACATGCAGATGTGAATATATAATTATCTAATGGTCACTACTTTCATATACTTCAAAAAATGGTCACTACTTTTACAGCTAAAGATGTTGGCAGAAAATAATTTGATCAGAGACTGCTCGGTAAGGATCAAAGTAGAAGCATGGGTAAACACACTGCTTATGGTAGAGAACTGCCAACCGTGATATTGGGGGTAGGATTCTTATTTAAATATTTAGGACTAAAGTACACTTTGCATCCCAAATTTTATACCATTGTTGAGTTTTGCAACTCAAGCTCAAAAAAGATGCCTTGGTACACCCTAAACTTCATTTCATCTAAACAAAACGCACACTTTGAGTCTTTAACCGGTCAAAAGTGATTGGTTATGCTTGCAACACGATTTTGAATGATAAAATAGGTATTATATGTTTTAAAAAATATAATAATAATATTAAAAACTGAAATCATATTCTAAACTCAAATCCTCTTTCCCTTCTTCGTGCCCTTTGCGTCTCTAGTGAGCATCGAAATTTAAACCATGACTAGTTGCAATGCGGACAATAACTCAGGAAGAAGGAAGTGATGAAGAGAAGAAAATGGAAAGGAATGAGGAGAGAGAGGGTCTAACATTCTTCAATGAGGAGAGTAAGGTTATATATTACTGATATAAGAAGTTTAAGAATGAACCCAATTCGGATATGGATGGGTTTACTAGGATTTTGCATTCTGGGAAGGCTGATGAGTTCATGGATGAGATCCCACATTTGTTGCTCAACCACTAAAAAGATGGATTGGATCAGGTATTTGAGGGTTTCTTTTAGTTTTTTTGATTTGGGTATTTGTTTTTGTTAACTGATTTTTTTTATGGTTTATGAAATTATAAGTCTTAAATTCTTCAAAATGTAAAGTTCAAAATAGGATTTAGTGATTGTTTATGAAAATGTTCTTTTGTTATTTTTTCAGTTGAATTTTGTCTTCTGTTTTTTTTCTTCTTCTTTTGGTTTATGAATTATAAACCAGTAATTCTTCAAAATGTGAAGTTAAAGACTGAAATTAAGTCATTGTTTATGGAATTGTTCATATGAGTTTTCCTTGATTTTGTTGAATTTTTGGGGAGTTTGATACTATTTTGTTGGCTCTTTATGAGTACATTGACCTTTTCTTATATTTGTATTAAGTGGAAATTAGCAAGGAACTAGAAAAAGGATTCAATTGTTTTTAAGAAGCATGAAGCCAAATTGAAGTTTTATAAATAGAGTAATTTTGCACAAACTATAAACTATGCACAAACAAGAGAAAAAACAAAACAAAACAAAAATCTAAGAACAAATAAAATCTAGTATGCGGGTCCTACATTATTCTCTAGACCCGCAAAATCAAATTCCTAATTTTTGTGACGAATCAGATGCAATCGGAGATATCCTCAATGGCGACGTCGACGTCGGAGCGGAAGAGAAGGTTGAAGATCTTGCGAGAGGAAGGCAACAAAGCTAGCTTTTAGGGGCAATCCACTAACGGAGGCTGAGTTAGTGGGGTTTGGGTATTTAGATTTATTTAATATAGTTTATTATAAATTTTTCATGTTTTTATTTAAAAAAACATATAATACCTATTTTACCCTTCAAAAATCATGTTACAGGCATAACCAGACACTTTTGACCGGCTAAAGACTCAAAAGTGTGCATTTTGTTTAGATGAAATGAAGTTTAGGGTGTACCAAGACATCTTTTCTAGTTTGAAGTGCAAAACTCAACAATGGTACAAAGTTTGGGGTTCAAAGTGTACTTTAGTCAATATTTAAAGTTTAACTCATGGAGTAATATAATCTCTGATTTCTACACCCTTAAATTTGAGGGGTAAAACTGCACCAGTATTGAATTTTGACCCCTGTAAATAAAAAACCTGGCTCCATCCCTGAATACAAAATAACTATATAAATATCAGAGAAGGCCGCTTCAACTATCTAAAGATATGTAACTTATTTGGTAGATCATTTTGTCTATATTTAGTAGCATGAGAAGAAGACGAAGTATAATAAAAAGAGACATAAAACAAAAGTTTTCAAATTGATTGGTTGTAAGATTGCATTCAATTAAGTAATACCATCAGCTGTATTATTTATTATAGAGAGAAGAATTTTCTAATACCATCTGACTCTCCTTAAGGAAAACATAAAAAAAAACTCTTTTTCTTTAGGTGTCCTCAGTGTTTAGAATTACAATCAACTTGGCAGGGTAATTGGTCATTTATTCTGGCAATTCGGACATTGGCTACAATATGTTAGGAATTTAGGATTGACTTTAAGTATAAGGTCAAATATATGCCTCTAATTCATGGTTTTCTCTCCAGTAAGTTAAACTATTGTAACAAGTTTAGAGCTAGATACAACAAGGTCAGATGGATGCCACTACAGTTTCTACAGAAATGGGCACATTTTTGTGAAATAGCCCATTGAACTAAGAGAAAAAACTGCAATTAGAAAACCTTAACTTTAAAAAACTTGCAATTGTCCCATTTTGTCAACTCCCGTCAAATTGTGTACAGTAATTTCCTGTGTGGCTTTTTTTAAAAAATAAATCACTAATTGTGTGGCCCAACCAGAATAAACATCCTTCTTCCTCTCACCATGTAAGACTTAAAACAGCTAAGTAGCTACACAACAAAAGAAAATCTGCATTTAACTTTCAAAAAAAGGTTTTCATGTTCTTTCTTCTCACCACTGCCGCTGCTACCAAATTTGCTGCCCTTTACCACCGTAAACATTCACCATCACAACGCACTAACATCTCAGTCGGTACATCATAAAGAATCTCCGAACTTGATGCCACCTCTCAATTAACATCGTTAGAAAAAAATCGATTGAGAACCTTGTTGGAACTCGTAGTATTTTTTGTGTACCTTCAAATTTATCTCTAAAAAAAGGTAGATTTTTATTTTGTGTACGTCTCCATTTCGTATGTTGGTGTAAATTTTGTAGATCTGAAGGTGGAGATTGCGGTGGTGGTGGTGGTGTTAAGGCATATATATATATATATATATATATATATATATATATATATATGAGAAGGAGAAAACTCAATTTATTCATGAAAGATCTGAATACCTAAAGAAAAGAGAAAAAGAATACCCAATTTGAGTGAATCCAAGAAGAAGAAGACAGACAGAGAAGAGGAAGACCAAGAAAAAGATATGATCATCAGGAAGAGGAACAGGAAGAAGATGAGAGAAGGATGGATATGATTTTTTATTTTTAATATTTTTTAGGTTTTTAAGTTCATTCACGTGAACTTTCTTCTTGGGTTGTGAGTCAACGGACTTGGCTGCTTATTTTTACCCCGTCATTTTTTATTCCAGCTAGCCACATAGGAAAAATAGAACTTAATTTGGACGGCCGTTTGACTAATTTGACGGAATAGGTCAATTCCAGTGTCTTTAATAGTTCAGTTTCCTAATTGTACCTTCTTCTTTTTTTTAGTTCAGTGGATTATTGAACAAAACGTGCTAACTTGGATTGGATAAAATATATTTTTGCCACAGAAATGTCAGAATTCGAGTATCTAGAACATAAAAAAAATATCAACTAGTTTCAATCTCTTTCGTACTTTCCAAAAAAGTGGATATACCCGCCAAAACAACTAATGAACAATGACTCAAGTGTCACATATTTGGCCTATTTATAAAACCACCAACACAACTTCAATCTGAGACCAACAAAAAGTAGTTCCAGCCTTCCAGGACTGCATATTAACTCGCTTACCCAATGAATAGAAATGAAATATCCAAATCTAAAAAACAAGTAATAGAAGTGCAATATTAGCAAAGAACTTGTCGTAGAAACAACATCAAGTGCTGGAAAACAGAAGCATATAGATAATACCTTCATCAGCCACAACGTCCACGTGATTTTCATTGTCAATTACTTGAAATGATATGTTTCCAAGCCACAACACTGCAGCAAGCATTTCAAAGGCATGTTCTTGATCTACTTTAGACATATGAATCGTATTTAGGGCTTCCTGGTGAAATTGAAACATAATAGTTACAAATATATATATATATATATATATATATGAGAATATGAATACAGCACGACTACACGAGATGAACAAATTAAAACTAGCGTCTAGGGGTGGCAAGGCATAAATTGTGTAACACGACGCTAAATATTAAATTACCATCAGTTTTTGAAACTTTTGAGCATCATCAACATTGTCAATTGTCAAGCAACCGCTCTGATTGAGATATTTGTACTCACTTGCTGCTTTTAAGTTCAGCCTCTCTGTTATGAGACAAATCACGTTATATAAGAGTTTGTTAATCTTTCAGACTTCCAACTAAGAGATGGAATGTTAAATAAATTAATTATCCGCTAGAAAGTATGGTGGATAGTTTCACATTTTGGTTAAAAAGATGCTGTCCAGATGTACAGAAATATCTGGTATAATGTAGTATGCAGGTAGGTCCCTACATTAGTTCCTCACCAAATTCCATATGCAGCAACAAACTGAAAGCATATTCTAATACATCATCAGAAATTGAAGTAATCATAGATGCTGCATTGCCTAAGGTTATTGTTTGACTCAGACTCAAAGACTGGAAAAAATAATAGGAACCCAATTCAATCAGTTTCGTGTATTACATCAAAATTATGAACACCAATAGAGGAAAACTTAAGAGCAAAACAATAATTCAGAAGATGCACACAAATATTATCTCTCCGCTAGAAAGTATGGTGGATAGTTTTCACATTTTGGTTAAAAAGATGTTGTCATCAAATGTACATAAATATCTGGTACAATGTAGAATGCAGGTAGGTCCCTACATTAGGTTCTCACCAAATTCCATATGCAACAACAAACTGAAAGCATATTCTAATACTCCCTCCATCCCATGATAAAAGTCCTTATTACTATTTTGAGTAGTCCCATATTAAATGTCTATTTTCCTTTAATAACCAAACTTTTACACATATTTTCCTATTATACCCGTAGCATTAAATATTTCATACTTTTCTTATTCTAATTCTCTCTTCATATTTAATGATATTATTAAGGGCAATTTTATCATTTCATTCATCTTCTTAATATGCGTGAAAAGTCCACCAGTACTTTTATCCTGGGACGGAGGGAGTACATCATCAGAAAATTTAAGTAATCATAGATTGCCTAAGGTTATTGTTTGACTCAGACTCTAGGACAGGAAAAAATAATAGGAACCCAATTCAATCAGTTTCGTAAATTACATCAAAATTATGAACACCAATAGAGGAAAACTTAAGAGCAAAACAATAATTCAGAAGATGCACACAAATATTATATCTCACAGACACCATCAGACAGGAACACAACCTCTGAGAACAGATGGAGCCCCAGCGCAAAGCTGGTAAAAGATGTGGTACGACCTCTCCCCATGAGCCAGCTGAACCACTCTTGACTGCACAAAAGATACTTTAGTTTTCTATATCCAATACAGGAATATATTAAATGAGTGGAAAATTTTAAATAGAGTTAAAACCTTGAAACTAGTTACCTTTTCAAGAAGAACTATCCCCAAGTAATGCAGGCATTGATTTTTGACATGCACATGTAACATCGTACCAATGAGTCGAGTCAGAAAATAGTAGTAAGATGGTGGTCATATAATAATGTTTTTTGTGATGGCAACTTTGAAAAATCAAGCTTACAGGTCTGGATTTTAGCACCACATATTTTCCCCGTAGAACTAAAATGAATTTCTATCAGTTTTCCCTGCAGTGTGTCAGGAATGTAAGTAGAGTAAGATATATTATTTTAATAACCGCAGTTATGAATCCCACTAACCCATCATAAAGCTGGGCCCTAGGGGGCTGTCTATCTAGAAATAAGGGGAAGCTATGGGTAGAGAAAACTCACAAATCGACTGGAGTTGTCATTCCTAGATGTTTTTGCATTCCCAAATGCTTCAAGTAAATGGCTTGTCTGAAGGATTTCATCATTTATTCCACCATTACCACCACCAAGAGCGCCCAAGTATTGCATTGCAATTTTTGCTGTTTCAGTTTTTCCGGCTCCACTTTCCCCACTATAAGATAAAGAAATATATAGTTTCTCATTGCCACCACTAGTATGGAATCCAATAAATTCATATACGGGTAGAAATTCTAAGAACTCAGCAAAGAAAATCACCCAAAGGAACACAAGCGGATCCTCAAAAAGGAGCTTCCAATCACGGAGACTAAAAGAGAACAACTTACCTTATTATTACTGATTGATTTACTTCATCTGCAAGAGCCACCATAAAAGAATAAGTAGTAAGAGTATAAATAACAACTAACAGACCTCATTTTCCAAGTTCGTTGAAATTTGCTTTAACTCACCTCTCATCATCTCACTATAGGCAGTATCAGCTATAGCATAAACATGGGGGTTATCCAAAAGTTTCTGCCTGTAAGCTGTGACATAATCATTTCCGTAAAGCTCTAACTTTTTGAAGGGATTGATTGCTATTAAAACAGGCCCAGCCTTACTCTATAGGAAGCAGACACAAGCATCAGTGCCAGGAGAAGAAACAGAAAGAAATTTTGCAAGCATGTAAATAAGATGTTTTAACTAAACTTACATAAACTATATCATGCGAATATCTGTACTGAAGGTTATGAAGAACTGATGGCTCATTCAAATAACTAAGCTGTATAAGATCATCCACACCCTCAAGGATATCCGGATTTGCAGGTAACAGCTCTCTTGTAGACACTGTCAGCACCTACAGTGACATAAAGTAGAAGAGCACGCATATTTTACTTAACTTCTTCAAGTACATTACAAGCTCTAAGAGGGTGGCAGACATGAACTCACGATTCCATTCACAAGTAACACAGATGCTGTTTCTGCTGAAGTTGATTGTATCTGTCCTGATTCCACTGCCTATTTTGAAGCTGACACCAAACTCAAGTTTCTAAACACATTACTTTCAACATAAGGATTTGTAGAATATCCATCTCAAGCCAAAGAAAAATATTAAATCAAAGGAATCTCTTAGCAATAGTATCAGTATAATTCAGATATGTAAACATGGACCTGTCTTAGCTGACCTTACATCCTAAGGGTAGTGGTTATGGTCCACCGTGATTGTAAAAAAAATAAAATAGAATAATAAAGTGCATTTCTATGACCTTTTGACATATTTCTTGAATCGGGATACAAATTGCGTATCAAAATGTTATCCTCGTGAAATGTATTAAGATACAATTTTTTGTAAGATACTTGATAGCTTTAGAATAGATTAAAAGGTTAATATATTCATATAAGGTTTGAATTTTTAAACATTAATTAAAATTAACCAATAGATAACAAACAACTAATGACATGAGACATTTTGAATGAAAAGTCATTAAAACAAGTAAACAACTTGCCAAGATGCAAGTATAATATATAAAATCATATTTCAACTTTCAAGCACCTCTACCTTAACAATAAAATTGAATAAATTCTTCCGCTGCTTAAAAAATAGTTTAAACTAGAAAAACAAAGAGTAAAATTTCAAACATTACTAGTCATTTTTACTCTTTAATGTAGAATTATTACATGCGATGATTGTAATGTACCTTAGGATATGGTGGTGTATCGTGTGATCATTACCGTATGTAGTATACATAAGTATTGGGGATACAAAGGTGGGTTATGTATTATTTGAGACATTTTTGTATTGTACCATATGATGTATCGCGTATCTTAGTATCTGATAAATATGCCTTATCACATTAGTATTTACATATCATTAACAAAACACTCGAGCACACGAGTACACGTATTTCATACATAACAGAAACCCGGGATATCTGCCCCAAATATAAGGTTATAATGAAGAAAAGAAGAGTACAAAACATGAATTTTTTTAGTTGCACGGCTTACCAGGCTGAAACATAAGCAATAGAACAGATAACTTTCCCTTAATTCTAGGAGCACAACACAGGAGAACTCAAATAAACCATATATGGCCAACTCCAGAAACCAAATTAAAACAGGTCTCAACGATTAAGTATAAATTGGCAACTTTCAAGTTACTAATGAGGACCACACACTATGTTGGTATTTAAACCTAGCATCTCCATACCATTTAAATACATAAACCTTTCAAAATGTTCATCCATATGCACCCTTTTTTTTTTTTTGCTAAATATTTATCCAAATGCACTTCTTGAACCCTATTCAATCAACACCAGAAAAAGTATCAATTCATTGCTGCTACTAAATAATTCACCAAACAGATAATCAAAATGGCGATGACCATATACAATCTAATTGAAATGGAACATACCTTTTAATGAAATAACCAATATTGTCATTCAACTCGGACTCCTGAAACCTTGGCAATGGAGAAGGCGGTGCAGCAGAAGCAAGATTTGCTCCGCCATTTTCCTCCACCCTTTGCTCAAATTCCATCTGTTCACAAGCCATAGAAACGTAAGGTGATTCATCTGGGTCAGCTTCCTTCGATTTTTGCCACCAAAACTACTCCCTTTTGATCTTTTAACCTCTTCCTTTTTATATTACAAAAATTCGTAGACTGCTCAACGGCATTGTCTAATTTACTCGGCAACGGCCGCTTAGCAGACCGGCGGCGAGCCTTGGAGGTCGGCCTTGCAGGCAGTGCCGGCGGCAAGTCCTTTGGCTTCTCAATCTCGTCCCTTCGCCGGAGGGAATCCAACATTTCCTCCAGCGAACTACGATCTAACATAGATGGCGAAACCGACAACATTTTAATCTAAAGCCCCAAATTTTGCTCCAAATTGACAGAAATACTGGTTTCAATATTTGGATTTCAACAATGCCTAAGGTGACATTGTGGAAAACTCAATATTAAAACCCTAATTCAGGCCACCAATTGAGAGAACTGCTTATTAAACTCGGAATTACGGTTTTCCTTTTTCCAACAGCTATGCCAAATTTACCAAACTTGTTGAACAAACCTCATATTTCAATTCAAATTGGGGGAGAAGTATAAATTTGGCGCAAGAAATCTATTCTGGACAGGTGAAACGACGACGAGTATCCAAAGTTAGAGCTGTCAAAAGTTATAATCCTGAATTCCTCCTGATAATTTGGAAAATCCTGAAAATTTTAATGAAGTGCGGTTTGCTAAATCGAGCGGGCGCGTTGGATGTCAGTCTACCAGGTTAAGACCGCCGAAGAAGGCAGAGAAAGAGAAAAGACTCCGACCAGGAGGGGGAGAAGGATCAATGGCAGGAAGATAAATATTAATCGCAGTAATAAAAAGGAAACTTAAAAAATAAAAATAATAAATGTTGTATAACTTCTTTTATAAAAACAGAGAAGACGGGGATCATACGGTTCGGTTCGGCTCGGCTTGGCTTGGCTTGTCGGTTAAAAAAATTTAAATAAATAACGGCAGCTAATCGATTTGGTTCTGCTTAAATATAAATTATTATTTTAAAATTATAGATCATATTCTATTTTAATAATTTATCATTTAATTTTATCAATTAAATAATTAAACTATTTTTTTTTAAATTTTTATTCAATTTCCTCTAAGTGGGGATTAACTTAACTGAACTGTGTCAAAAAATAATTTTTAAATTTTGATTACACATTTAAAGGACAATTTCGTTAATCCACTTTATGTAGTATTAAACATTAATAATGATCAAAAACAATTAAATTGATCAAAGGTGCCATTAATACAGAGGAAAGATCCACGCAACCCATTTTTATGTAGTATCAATTGTTCTTATTCGACTAGGGTAAAATCTCGAATTTTATGTAATAAAAGTATTTAATTTTTTTTTTAATTATTATTCAGTAAATGGTTAAATTGATAAAAAATTAAAGTTAAAGGTAATATATGTAAAGTTTATAAAATACGCAAGTAGTTATAAAATAGGCATTGCTGTTATGGAATATTAGTTTGGTTGTCGAATATATTCGGATTCTATTTGTAGGCCCTATAACAGAATAATTATGGGATATAAAAAGCCGGCAAAACTTTTACCTTTAAAAACTGTTCGGCAAAAATAATATCTGTTCTGACTTGTTCTCTAGTTTACTTTTGTCGATGCATACATTGATTTGTTTTAATGTTTTATGCTTTTTCAGATTTCAGCCTGATGGGCTGTAAGAAAGCTTGGAATGATTGTTTTGCGGACTTCTGGATGAGTTCCCAAAACCTGATCATAGGACTTGTTTATACATAAGCATCAATGTTTTGAGAAGCTTATGATTTTTGTACCGTATTGTTGCTGCATGCCTTAGAACAAAGATCGATATATATATTTGTCTTTAATTAGTATAGTATTAGAGTAATTAGAAGTTCCATTCCATTCTATTCGCAGGAACCTTATATATAAGACGATTATTGCACTCCGTAACTCAGTTTCTGCAATTCCTAGCTGGAAAATAAGACCCAATTTCTGCAAGAGACAATCAGCAGAGCCTTGGAGTCTTCCCAGGGTTACCAGACCGTGAGTGATGGCTGTTAGCTAGTTCTCCTTTTGGGGATTTTAACCCCTTCACTATACCAAAAAGGAGGAGGAGGAGCTACTAACCCAAACTGTCTTCAATCACTTGGATTCCGAATTTCCTGCCAGAGTAAATGAAGAAACTACTTGCTGCATGTTCATCATACATTGAATTGATATGCTCTTAATTTATGTGGTAATGGAAAGTGATGTTGTGTATTTTTCGCTACTGTATATGGATTTCAACTATATATATTTATGCTATGTTCAGTCAACGTTCAACAACATCAATCCAACTCTTTACCATTATCAGCTATATTGAATTTTGCCACAAGTTCCAAATCAAATCAAGCCTAGGAATGCATATCAAGCTAATACTTGTTTAAAAGTGTACTAGTACTTCTGTTGGGTAATGTCTATTTGAACTTCTTTTACCTACCTTTTGGTCATGATATTTCATATATTGGGCCGAATAGATTGGGCTTAATTATTCGATTAGTCTATTAGGTCTCTATTATTGGGTCCTAATGTTATTGGGCCTAGTCACTATCTTATTTCTGTTAAGTCTTTACAAGATTGGGTCGGACCAGTGGATTGACCCATTAAATATTAAATATCTCCATCTTTGACTTGTAATGATGAAAAAGGAAGGTTGTTGACCAAAAAGTCTGCAGATCATTAATGTGGAATGGCGGCATAAACAATTGGAGGGAAAAAGGTGACAACCCCGCATGCAAATCGGCAGAGATCATCGAGGAGTGGAGGTTGTGTCTCGATAAAAGAGTGGATGGCACGATAAACCGGGTCTGAAAGTATAACATAACAAGGATGTCTTCAAGAAAAAGGTAACTGATAATTTTCTCTCTCTCAAAACACTAGATATTTTATCCTCCATTGTTAACCTCATGATCGCAGACGATTCTCTACCGAAGTTTATCCTCGATTTCAATTGAAACTTAGTAAAGCTTTTAGTGTTGACTGTGTTTAGTGTACAGAATCAAAACGTCTTACGTGATTAGGACGTGACAGAAGATGTTGGCGTTAACACTACCTATGTTTCATTTACTGAAAAAACTAAGCACATTTCTTAAAAATAAAAGCATATAGTATTAGTAGTTAAAAAAACATATGTCAAGGTTTAACGATACGACGTCGGATCGTCAAGGCTTTTGGCCAGTTGCAGTTTAATCCTTTCAGCTTCGGTCTTGTTTGGTTCTCTGGTTAGTGGTTATTCATTACAAAACGCCCTCTCTCAATCAATCTTTCTTTCTATCGGCGGAGATGATGAATTTAGTTATACACAATTGGAGTAGTTACGGGCCCGGTTGTCGTATAATTTCAAGCTACAGACATCACCAGAGAAGCATTCATGGTGAGCAAAATCTTTACATCTTTCTTTTATTTTTCGCAGACTATCTTCCTCTGCTTCTCGTTCACTCACGCAAATACTTATGATACGCTCATCCGCTACTCACTCCATTCCACAATACCAGTTCCAGTATACAATTTTTTTATCCAAAAAAATAGTTTGTAATTGTATAAAACTGACGCAATGTTATATTATCATGCCAACATTATTCTACTCAACACTCAATTAAATAAATTTCAATGAAACAAAAATATATCCTCAAAATTTTTTGAATTTTGCAAATAGGACGTTTATTGTGGAATGGACAGGGTATTTGCATAATTTAGGGTTTGCATCTAATTAGTTTTTGAATAAACTGTCTAGATATTCACACATTCTGATCTGGGACGGACGCAGGATTAGTGGGGAATTTAGCATTAATACAATATAACTATATAAATAAATATTGTACGTCATATGTCAAACACGGATGACAGAATACTATGAAAATATTGTAAATCACCGATTAAAGTGGGGATCAAGCCTATGTAAAATAAGCAAGCTCATTCTCATGTGGGTTAAGGCCTATAGGTATTGGACAAAATATAAACTTAGTGGGGGTCATGGACAAAAATGCCAGTATACCAAATGGGAAAAACAAGGCCCCTACTTGACCCCGGCGGTCCGTCCCTGATTCTGATGCTGCACAAACTGTTGAATTGCTTGAAAAACTAGGTGTTGATGTGGTGAGTTACTTTTAATCATATAGCTTTAGCAAAATTATATATTCTAATCACTGAAACAAACAAAATAAACTGGTAATTTATATTTCTTCAATCAAAACTATATGTTGTGAAAAGACGCATTTTTTGACTTTCATTGAATTAAAATAATATTACTACATAGGGAGAGAGAGAGAGAGAGAGTTTAATCGTCCAAGGTATATAACCCTTCTAGCATTAGCCTTGGTTTTGATTTTTATATAAGCGGATCACTATAAAAAATGAAACACAAGACTCCCTTGGGTGATCCCTTCATTTCCTAGCAAAAGGTCAGCAAAAAAATTCCTATTCTTGGAGCATACGGTCAATCCACTGCACTTTACTCTTTTTTCATGAGTACCATTATATCAAGTGAATTTAGAGATGGTTATATAAACATAATGCATATGAATGCTGTATAATGTGCAACTGACCATACGTTTTGAATAAGAAATTGAAATAACTTGTTAATGTGTGTACTCTTTCTGATTGAAAAGCTAAAATACGAGTATTCACTGTATTTCACTTTGTTGGCAATATGATTTTTTATCTTTTTCTTTTCTATGACCTTCCACTTGCTGTTAATCTACTCATTTCATTCTCATACTTTTTTTGTTTTGGAAAGGTAAACATGTAGTACAAGTAAAAATGCTCAGGAGTTCTTCCAACAAAGAGGTTCTCTCTCAAGATATCGTGCCCTTTCTGAATATTCATCAGGCTACCATCTTTAAAGTCACTACATTCACGGCTGCCATTGCAGGTAGTCATACTTACATTGCGATGTATTGACATGTTCTTTCCTCTTTTACCTGTTTTATTTTTGTTATTGTTGGTCACTTTTGTGATTCCATGTTTGCATGTTATTGGTAGTTTCAAGATGGGGATGGTGAAATTTATTTTTTAATAAACTGTGATTTTGAATACCATGTATTAGGGTTTTCATATTAGAGATTTTATGAATATAAACTTCCATAACAATTCTACTTCTATAGAAACTAATAAGTTAACTAACGTCTGGCAAGGTCTTTTCCGATATGGATTATGGAGATACCATGAGAAAAATTAAATCGGTTTTTGGGCATTGACATTGATTTCTGACCTGCTGGTGAGAAACTGATCGATTGGCTTCTCTGTGATGCCATTGTTCTTTTGTCTGGTCTTTTCACTGGTCCAGATTGCTGTGATGCTTTCATACACTGTAGCCACTCCTGTAGAAATATGTAGTTGCACACTTTTCTAAACTGTACTGCATTCAGAAATGCCAGCTTGTAGCAATGGCTTAACATGTTTGCATATTTGAAGGTACAAGTGCAATTTCGAGTTTTATACAGGTTTTGCAATTCAGGACCTGATACTTAAAACCTTTGTAGCTTTGAACCAAGATAATGTTCTCTTTAAAAATTTCCTTTTCCTTCACTTATTGTGGAAAGACATAAACTTATTGTTAGTTTGGGGTTGAAACTGGTTCAACTTTTAATCGGGACCCCAATTACAATTTTTGTCGAATACTGAATTGTTGGTCCATAAGCTTATAATGTCGAATCCTACTTTTAATTTTTTCAGCAGCAAATTTGATTATGGCACACACAGCAGATGCTGTGAGTATGGGAAATATTATGGTGAGATTTCTTGTTAGATTTGGTATATTATTTAATCATGTACTGCTTGTTATAATTCAAAAAATAATTGGTTTTGTGTCTTTTGATGCATATTATCTATTGAAGGCTATTAAGGTTGTGTAATCATAACAAATGAACCCCATAAACAGCAATAGGTGTTACATTTTTTTATACTTTGTGTTCATAACAAATGAACACCACAAACAGGATACACAGTAGAGAGGAGATGAATGAGCTATGAATTAATTACAGAGTATGAATTAGTTACAGAGTTTAACTGTAATAGTACCACTTTTAATGTGAAAGCTTACTATTAGAATGACATGCATTTTGTTTGGTTATATATTCTCTAAGAAACATATCCAATATCAATGTTTCAGGTTTTAACAGAGCATCCAAGTGCTGTGTTTTGGATATGCCACAAAATTAAGAGCACGTGTACTGTGTACTTGACCAAATATTGACTAATATTTGAATTCTACTAGCATGTTTTACTTGGTGTATATAGTATTAGGACCTACAATTATTTTTCTTCAAGTCAGGAAGGACCTGCTTCTGTATTTACGTTGGCTGATGGTGGCCTTGGCGATTGGTTTGGGGGACTCCTATATTCAGCCGGACAGCAGGCAAATGAAGCTGTCCAGGAGCAGTTATCAGCTCTCAGTTTTACCAGGTTCAAGTCCCCCATGGTGCTTTTGATGTTGCCAGTGTAAAATTTTGTTACCTAGCATTCGCTTATATTCTAGTGGTTCTTTCGTATTTATGCTTGCAGTTTGGCGGTTATATTTGGCGCGGGGCTTGTCACTAGCCTTTCCCCTTGTACGCTAAGCGTGCTACCCCTGACTTTAGGTTACATAGGTAAGGAATTCTTGGTCTTTATTTTTGTATACTGATGATTTCATTTTGTTACTCCCCACTCCCTCTGTTGTGTCATGATGCTGATGTTTGAGTATGTCGAAAAACATCCAGGGGCTTTCGGTTCTGGAAAAAGCAGGGCAGAGGTAAATGAATTGTCGAATCAAATATTCTTCATTATTGTGTTTCTCCTTGTTTCATTTCTGTTCTTCTTTGTTGGAGGATCTTGGTCATTGTTATGAAGTTGAGACTGCTATTCTGATGGTTAACCAGGATAATTTAGGGGTTGAATATAATTTAATTGTAGAACTGAAGAAGGAAATACGAATTGTCAGATTTTCTACCACCTAAATGGAGAGTGCTCGAGTTTGTGGCCAGAAATTGTGTTAAATAGAGACATTATTAATTAAATTTAGTACATAATAAGGGATGCACTCATGTGATTTGCTGCTTGTAAAATTTTTGATAGACTCCACAACATGCTTGCGTGAGGTGGTCGTCGCTCAGATATTGAGGCAAGAACCTTGGTACAATCGTTTGTGCAATGAAATCTAAGTTGAATGGACTCCAACGACACCTAAACCCCGTACTTATAAGAAGCAGGAATCTCGGTACAATCGACTATTGATGCGGTAGATGCGGTAGAAGACTAGAAGACGCCACACCCAGCTATGTATTGTTGAATGATAAGTCAAAATTGAATCTCAAAGAAAAACTAAGAATAGCTTAGAAATTCTTCAAAGAACCAAAAGAAGAGAATAATCATATTGAATAATGAATAATGTGTATCCATCACAAGTTGTAACCCCTATTTATAGTAGCAATAATAACCCTAATCCTATAACAAAAGGAACAAATTACATAATAATCAAACTTAAAATTAAAATTGAAATCCTAGCTAAATAAAATCCTAATTACATCAGTATTAAAAACTAATTAGAATTTCAAAAATCCTTGCCACGTAATAATGTTGCCAATCCTTCCTCCATTTGGAATCCAATTAATCACAATGTTTCCAAAATCAATTAATAATGTAATGCTTGCCGAAATTAGGATATATGAATTGGTGTGAAGGCTGATGTCAATTGCGTAATAATGTAATACTTGAAAAGGCCCTGTTAACGCCAGGATCTTTCTCCACGTCCCAATCACCAAGACGCGTCCAATATCCTGCACAGTTTAACAAGTCAACACTAAAAGCTTGGCGGCTACCGACTGCACGAGGGATAGCTCCGGTGTGAGAGTCAAGAGAAAGCGATCACAAGGTTAACAATGGAGAGAAAAAAATATTATCTAGTGTCGAGAGGATAGAATAAGAATTCTAATAAAAAAAATGTATGTGTTATTTACTCTCTTATGTGATCTTAGCCCCACGATACTCCACTATCCGGGTTCCGTACACCCACCACCTCCCGACACCTTTTTTCCCTTACTTGGGTCACTTCAAATAGAAAAGTAAATACCTACTTTCACCCCCTCTCATCATTTGTTTTGCCACGGTCATCTGAGTTCCATCCTCATTAATGCCATGCAAAGAAAGTGGCGAATATAATAGTCAAACGTCATTTGGCATAATGATTATTGGTCAAAATTGGGATTAAGTGATAATTTGTATAATGGGCCAATATAATGACTAGGCCCAAATAATAAGAATGACCCAGTGACCGAGATCCACCAATGACTTAACATAACATGATCCAGGAGGAGCCCAATAATTTTACCAATAAAAAAAAGGATTATGGCTCAACATTACCCCCTAGTCTTATATTAAGCAGAGTGTTTAATGAAAGACTATAAAACAAGATATAGGCCCGGGACGTAACCATCTATAAAAAATCATAAAGGGATCCAGTGAAACTTGCCAAAGCCCAAATTGTCATCAGGTACAGAAGTGAGAAACCCAATAGATGCAAGCCCACGAAAGTGAAGATATTTAGGTCTAAAACGGACGAAACCCTTCCCATTCATCATCATTGCAGTGAATTAAAGGTGCCGCCCTTAATTCTGGTAACTGTCGAAGTATAAAAGGTAAACTTTACCAATCCTGACGGTTTTACCTGCTAATTCAAAATTTGAACCTTAGAGCTTTTGTTTTCTCTGCAAATTTCTTCCTCTACTTCACAAAATCGAAACAATGGTGATGAAACCCTAACTAACGAACTCTCCTTTGCGTCTGCAACTCCCATCAAAGATCGCTTTCTCCCAATTCAAACCCTAACCAAGAGGGTTCAAGCTCCAACCCTCAATCATCCACCATGGGGGGAAACCCTTCTCTGACTTCTTCTATTTCTGACTTCTTCAAAGACGGGGAACAATTTCCTAATGCCAACATCCGTTCTTCGGTCTCTGAATCGGAAATTTGCATGCTCAGGAGTCGTTATCAGATTCCTGATATGTATGCAATAAGGGCCCCTGCTCCTGAAGAGCGTATGTATCAACGACCGGACGGTTGGGTCGCCATGCCGGTCACTCTTCTGGAGAAGGGAGTTCGCCTTCCTCTTCATGTTTTCATCATTACCCTTTTAGGGTTTATAGGAGTGGGCTTACCAACTAGTGCCCAACTCCTACATCCACATCTTGGCATTCATTGCCTTCTCGCCACTTAACTTGGGATTACTCCCTCTGTTGACATCTTCTTCACCCTCTTCTCTGCTGGTAGGTCTCGAGAACGGGGCTTCAAAGTGTTGAGTAAGCAATCTCCTCGACCCAACACTAGGTTCGAGAGGAGACCTTTGATGAACACTCCTTCCAAAGAACAAAGGTTGGTACGAGAAGTGGTTTTTCATCACGGGCCGAGATTTCTTCCTTCCAGATGGACCACCCTCGACTAAGTCTCTGCCGACGGAGATATATATCCAAGAACGGGTGAGGAGATGGCGGACTTCTTGAGGAAAATTCCTCCAAAGGAATGGAGTTTTACACTTCGACCAAACAAGCTTGGTTATATAACCACAAATGTAAGTTTTGATTAATTTGCAATATAATTTTCGAAATTTGTATAAGTGATACATGTTCTGATGTGTGGTTTTTTGCAGTATCTCTGATCAAACCGACTTCTCTGGAGGTGAGAGACATGGAAGATTTTTGGCGGGGAAAATGTCGATCTGAGTGAAGAGCAGCACACGGTAGAAGGATCTTCCTGAGTTAACCCTCCTACCGTCGATCCTCCAACTTCTTCCCTTTAAACCGACGAACCTCGTAACGACGAACCCAATATTCCGAAGAAAACCTTAGACCGCCAAGAAGAAAAGATCCGCCAAACGAACCAAAATCTCCCAATCGAAACAAACCCGAGAGTGATCCCGAAAGCGGTCCCCAAGCAACCCCCAAACAACCTCCTCAACTAATCCCAATCCTCCAACCTCCGAACCTATCCCGGTGAGGAGAAGCCTTCTCGATATTCCTTTGCACGATCGGGCCAAGGTCCTTCGTGTAAAGAAAATAAGAACTAAAATAACTCCTTTGATTGCCGAAGAGCTTCGAGTCCCTACCTCTTCGGTTGTCACTCCTCCAATCATATCCACAGAAACCCCTGTTCCTGATAATGAACCAACCGAACCAACCCACACGCCTTCCCGAAAAAGAAAACTGCCATCAGACATTCACCCTGGTGCATCTCATTCCTCTCCAACTCCCGAACGCACACACCGCCCGATCTCCTTCTCACGAAACCATACACGTAGACCCTCACCCTTCGCTGAAGAACCTCCACCTTCCCCACCAAGAGAACAAACCACCGAGATTGATCGGGAAGCCACGGCTTCTCCAACAATGTGGGCCCCGACTCAATGCTCATTTTCCATTCCAACTATTCAACACTTTTGTTCGTGAAACCAAGCGATCATCGGTTCGGGAATAGTTCGAATGGAGATCTACTTAGTGAAGGGCATGAGCTACTTGGCGCGAAGGTAAACGAGTATCTTCTTTATTTCTGAATTTACTTGCATACTTGTATATCTGAAAACTGATCAAATAGTATTGAAAATACACAGGCCAATGCAGTGTTCGGACGTCTTCGTCCAAGGTCTCTCGAAGCTGAAGCAGAAGAAGAGATCTTGAGGAAGGAGAATGCCATGCTGAAGTCTGCTTTGGCGAAGGAGAAAACTCAACGTGAATGCCTTCTCCATACAAATGAAGGTCTTCAAAAAGAGTTAGCCCAAGCCAAAGGAGATGTGAAGGCCTCCAAGGAAGAATTGAAGTCAACCAAAGCACAGCACGAGGAGATCGTGAAAATGAACGCGTTGACTTGGTTCGGGAGGAGCGAGATAAGGATGGAAAAGATCGAGGAGCTAAAGGTCGATGCAAAGATCTTGACCAAGACCATCCATAAGTTGGAGGCGCGGAAAATCGTCACATGAGTAAAGTGGCTCAAACTTGAGGAGGAAATCAGAGAACTCAAGGCTCTTGGGACCTTGGGCCTCCATTAATCACCGACGACCTTCGCAAACAAATATATGCGAAAGTCTAGGAACTTCGGACGAGATCAACGGAGAAATAATGAAGATATACTCAGAGAGTTATGAGCCAGGAAGTCGTGGCAAGGAGAAGCTGTCTGCAGCCAATCTGGACCCATCCTTACTCGATTCTTCAGACGAAGATGGAGTCTGAAGTTGATGTTTTTTGTTTATGTCTTTTCTGTCTTTAATTTACAACATCTGTAAAAATGGTCAATAGTGTAATTAAATTAAATATTGAATGAAAATGGCTTTATTCCTTATGACTTCGGTTTATTATCTGCCAATACTCCAATATTTCATTAAGTGAAAAAATGCACCAACCCCTTCTAAAATTTGAACTCGAAATCATTAGTAACAACTAAACATGCCATATAACAGATGAAGTGTAAGAATGAAACTTTCTGAACTCAACACTTAGAAAAATTTTAGGTAATAAAGTAAAAGAATACTTATTAGTTACCGAAGTGTGAGACATATCTGCTTCGTTAGGAATTTGTTTACCCCTAAAGGCCTAACAAAACCTAAAGATGACATTTGCCTACCACGAAGAGCCTGACAAAGTCTGAAGGATGACACTTGCCTACCCCGAAGGGCCTGACAAGGTCTAAGTGTTGACAATTGCCTACCACGTAGGGCCTGACAACGTCTTAAAGATGACACTTGCCTACCACGAAGGGCCTGACAAGGTCTAAGTGACCACTGTAGAAGAGGTCGCCATCGAATGGCCGTGAGTCCCACGAACCTCCTAACACCAATGACGTTTACTACCACGAAGGGCACGACAAACTCATAAGGACCACTCGCCGAAAAGGTCGCCATCGAATGGCCGGTGAGTCCACCGAACCTCCTAACACCAATGACGTTTGCTTACCACGAAGGGCCCGACAAACTCATAAGGACCACTCGCCGAAAAGGTCGCCATCGAATGGCCAAATGAGTCCACCCGAACCTCCTAACACCAATGACGTTTACTACCACGAAGGGCCCGACAAACTCATAAGGACCACTCGCCGAAAAGGTCGCCATCGAATGGCCGCCGAGTCCACCCGAACCTCCTAACAACACGATGACGTTCATTTACCACGAAGGGGCCCGACAAACTCATAAGGACCACCTACTCTAGAAAAGGTCGCCATCGAATGGCTGCCGTAATCCACCCGAACCTCCTAACTTCGATTGATTCGATCAAGAATGAAGACAAAATTTGTTCGAGAAAAAAGGAACTTTTATTGATGATGACATAAATATTTACTGACCTCCCACGTACATACATCATTTTTATTGAAAGTATTTTTAAAGCCCGCCGGTGATGCTAAGTATTCTTAATTCACGACCCATCTAATGCTTTCAATCGATAAGTTCCGGCCGACACTTGATTATTTCATACGGTCCTTCCAGTTTGGCATCACTTTCCTATATTCTCGAGGTGTAGATGCTTCGGCTTCTCTGAGGACAAAATCTCCCACCTCGAACCTTCGGCATTTTACTCCCTTATTATAATGTTTAGCCACTCTTCACGATAAGTCGCCAACCCGATTAAAATTTGTTTCTCTTACTTATTCAAGTAAATCAAGGTTCATTCTTAAGCCCTTCCTCATTATAAATTTCTACGAATTGGGTCAATTCAAGACCGGGAGATCCAATTTCAACCGGAACTAAGGCATCGCACTATAAGCCAATCTAAAGGGTGAATCTCTGTTGTAGTCCTTGGAGTAGTTCGATAAGCCCACAACACGCTAAGTAGCTCCTCTGGCCATCTGCCCTTGGCTTCATTCAATCTACGCTTGATCCCATTCAAAGAACGTTCATTGGTCACTTCAACTTGTCCATTCGATTGTGGATGAGCTACCGAGGTCTTTCGTGTTGAATCCTAGTTCTTTCAAGAATGCCTCAAATTTCGATCCCATTTGGCGCCCGTTGTCGATACCAACACCTTAGGAATCCCGGCGAAACACCATGCACTCCTTTATAAACTTTAGGCATTCCTTTTCCGTTATGGATCAAGTGGTTTTGCCTCCACCCACTTAGTCATATAATCAATAAGAACTCATGCACGGTGACGACCTTTAGCTTTTCGGTAATGGACCTGAGATATCAACCCCCCAGACAAATGAAGGGTATAGGAGATAAGATCGAGTATAGCTCTTCCGGTGGTGAATGGATCGGATTATTTAGTTGACATTTCTCGCACTTTCGACGTACTCGGTTGCTTGCTTTAAAGATGGTAGCCAATAGTACCCTGGCGAAGTACCTTATAAAGTTAATGACTTAGCCGCTTATATGGTCACCACAAATACCTTCATGTACTTCCAAGAGCATAGTCGACGGATGGAGTCAAGCATTTCAATAGTGGAGATGAGAAAGCTCTTGAACGGATCTCCATCAATCGTAACAAAATTAGCACTTTTATACTTAACTTTTTTTGGCGAAAGCATCCGATCCAGAAGGTAAGACGCCATCCGCCAGATACTCTATATATGGAGTCAACCAAATTGGTTGGTTCTATTAATGCACATCACCGATTCATAATACACTTTGGGATGTTGCAAAGTTTGTAAATAAACCGACCCATCAAAGACGTTAACATCCGTAGTGGCTAATTTGGAGAATGCATCGGCAATTGAATTGTTATTACGCTCGATCCTTGAAACTCATAAGATTGGAAATCTTTGAAGTTGTTCCTTCAATTACATTAGATATGGATCATTTTGGGCCTCGAGCTTCATATTCTCCGTAAAGTTGCTTAACGATTAAGCGAGAATCACTAAAGATGATTATTCTTTGCACTTCAAGACTCTTTGCCAACCAGTAACCGCAAGTACCGCTTCATATTCAAACCGTTGTTTGTCGCTTTGAATGAAATCATGGTTTGTTGTACCTTGAATCCTCCGGACTCGTCGAATAACACTCGCTCCATCGACGTCTGTGGTAGAAGACCCATCTGCATACAACGTCCACGAACTCGCGCCTGTTCGAAGAATCAGAATCGCGTGTCCGATCCTTCACCTGCTACAACTTCATCGACTTTAAAACGAGCATTCAACAACAAAATCAGCCGAGGCTTGTCCTTTGATGGCGATTCGGGGATGATATTCAATGAAAAATTGTGACAACTCCATCGTCCACGCGGCTAATCTCCCGATACCTCGGGTTTGCCCATAATCTTCTTTAAAAGGTCGATTCAGAGCATATACTATTACCAATCTACCCGAAGTATTGTCTAAGCTTTCAACTAGCGGTTATTAAAAGCGAAAGCAAACTTTTCAATATTCGGTACCTTGTTTCAAAGATCCGAAGCGATACGGCTTACATAATAAACCGGGTCTTACTCCCAACTTCACGCACCAAAAGCCGCTCCTACCGCCAATGAACTAGGTTGCTAAGTACAAATATAAAGGTTCAAGAGAGCGGGCTTCACCAACAAAGGCGCCAAGATAAATAGGACTTGATACTCGAAGGCGTCTTCACACTCGAAGTCCATCAAACGTCTTTGCATTCTCGGCCCTTTCAATGTATCAAAGAACGGTAGACATCTTTCCGCCGACTTGGACATGAACCTCCTTAAAGTCGCAATCCTTCCAAATGACGTTGAACATCTTTAAATGACCGAGGAGTCTTCATGTTCGATGATCGTCAATCTTCTCGAGATTGGCTTCGATTCCTCTACGGTCGACAAGATATCCGTAAATTTGCCACTCCAGGCCATCAAGGTGCATTTAGTGGGATTCAATCTCAAATGTGTTGACGAATTATTCGAAAACATTCTTCCAAATCATCCAGATGTTTATGTATCAACATACTTTTGACAATCATATCGCCTACATACACTTCCATATTCTACCCGGTGATATCTGAAAACATGGTTCATCATTCTCTCGATATGTGGCTCCAAGATCGATGAGGTAGAAGGTCATTTTCTTATAAGCATATCTTAGAACGATGCGTAATGAACGCCGTCTTGGTATATCTTCTTTACACGTGGAAATTTGATGGTAACCGGAGAATGCATCCATGAAACTTAATAAAGCATACCCGAAGTGGCATCGATTAGTTGGTCGATGTGGGGGTGAGGGTAGAAATCCTTCTGACAAGCCTTATTTAAATCGGTATAGTCGATGCAGACTCACCATTTACCATTTTGCTTACGCATCAAAGACCACATTTGCCATCCATGCGGGTAGTCAATCTCAAAGATGAAATCTGCTGCTAAGCAGTTTTGCAATCTCTTCATCAATTATTCACGACGCTCAAAGTGCGAAAATCCTCCTCTTCTGTTCGATTTGGCTTCTTCGACGGGTTCACCTCAATTGATGCTCGTGAATATCCTACTACCCCGGCGATATCCCGAGGCTCCGTGCAAAAATATCAACATAGCTTTGCAAAAGAGCTCCACGAGGTTCGTCGGAGAGGTTCCGCAGATGCGAACCTATTTTCACCGCTTTTGTTTGCTTTGCGGGATGAGCTCTATCTCCTCTGTTTCTTCATTGGTACGACTAATGGTTCAAAACTACTTTCGTGAAAGGTTCGATCTCTATTGCCGTAGCAAGATGCTTCGCTTTGATATTCCCACTCTCAAGTGATCACAAGATTTTATAACATCTTTCGGCGAGATCCAAATCCCCTTCACCTCACGACCCCATGAGTAGTAGGAAATTTAATTTTGAAATGAGGAATAGAGGTCACAACTTGCAGAAAGCAATTAAAAAGCCTTCCCAAAAATAGCATTATAAGCGGAATCTACATTTACAACATAAAATTTGCAAATAATTTCTACTGTTGGGGTCGTTAGAAGATGATCGACAGTTCAATAGTTCCAACCACCTTAACAAGGGTCATTACTAAAACCATATAAAGGAGCTTTCTGTCCCAACTCCATCTTTCGCCCATCTAAGTGCATTCTACGATAAGCGTGGGCATCTGAATATCTGAAGACCCATTATCCACCATCATCTAGTTTATATCTCACCGAACCCACTGTATGCAGTCAACACCAATGATCCCTCGTGCGGTTCGATAATTTCCGAAGGGTAGTCTTCATCAGTAAAAGAGATTACCGAACTCGGATAAGGTCTGTCAGTCTTCGGGAGGGTACCCGCCATCGCTACGATCGAATCCAAGTAAGCCAGCGCTTTTTTCCAACGAAGTTTGCTGTAAGTACCCCGGTGATGACATCTACCACATACGCTTGCAGCCGTTCGGGAGCGGGTAACACTTGTTGAAGCTGGTTGAGCTACTGAACAGCAGGCCCTCCGTCTGCTTGTTGATTGGTTACGCACCACATATCGAATCAAAGCTCCGCCTTGTACCTTCCTTTCAATAAAGTCTTTCAAACTAGCACAATCGTTTGTATCATGACCCGAAGCTTGATGATAATCACAATACTTACGAGAATTCCCTTTTCCAGGCTTAATGTTATCTCGAGGTGGTTCGAAAATAGGTTGGTTCTTAATTTGATCCAAGATAACAGCCCTGTCTGTATTAAGTGTTGTGTACGTTCTATTCACTCGTTGTCTTTGGGAGCGAATTTAACGCCCTCCACCCCCATCTCCAATTATTAAACTTTTTCGATCCGCCCTCATAACGGTCTTTATTACCTTCATTTTTTCTCTGATCTTTATCAGTTCTGTCCCGATCTGTCTCCTTAGGCCGGTCTGAAGCAGGACGTTTAAGGCTGTCCATAGCTTCCTCTACCACGATATAACCTTCAGCTTTGTCAAAGGCCTCAGCAAGACTCTTCGGGTGATGAAACATCAACTTCTTCACTAACTTTTCTGATTTAACCAGATCTAACCCATTCTGAAACAATCCAACCGGCTTGTAGATCATTCAAGTCTGTCACACCGCTCTTCGCTTCACGGAATCTCTTCACATATGGCCCAAAGACTCATTCAAAACTCGTCGAACTCGAGCCAATGAACGAGTTGGTTTTCCCTTCTTTTGTTGCTTCCAAAGCGAAAGCATGAAATTTATCGCATACGCCCGCCCAAGATGAAATTGAATTTGAGGGCAAAGTCCCCATCCACTGCCGGACATCCTTTCTAAGTGTTGTGACGAAAGTATGACACTTAGCAGCATCGCTAAAGTCATAATAATCCATCGATCGATTGAACGCTCGATCGTGGTCGTAGAGGATCCCCTGATCCATTATAACTCTCCATATGGGGTAACTTCTTGGTGGGGTCAGCTTTTTCTCTAAGAATTTCCGCGGAAAAAGGGGATTCCTTCTTTCCCGAAGTGTCCTTCGTCTTTCGTGCCGCATGAGTTGCTTCCAAGTTCTTTTAACTCTTTAACCAAATAATCTACTCCTTTCGGTTGAGACGATGCTTCCTTTTCCGATGATTCCTTTCTCCTATGAAAGGTAATTCTAGGTTTCTTACAATGTAACCTTCAACTCTAGAAGGGCTTCTTCGGTGACGAGTGTTCATAGAGGCGGTGTACCTCTCGTAGACTCTCTGGAGTACAATCTCTAGATATGCTTCGCCTTTGTGTTTTCAGTAATCGAGGCGAGAATGTGCAACAATAAGGGCTCTCTTTGTGGTTTCGTGAGTACGATCCTCGGACCGACCTCTTCGTTCCTCCGACCGCACTCCTTAGAATCGATGGGTGATGTACCCTCTTCGATCTTTGAGGAGTAGGGCTTCGGATCTTCTTCTTTCTCGATTTCGGCCTCGAGACTCTCGTCCTGAATGAACAGGTTCTTTTCCGCTTCGGTGTCCTTGCTCTTCGGACTGATTATAACTGAGTTCTTCATCTCTCAATTCTGTCATTCGGGCCATCTGTTCAGATATATCCTGTCGTTGCTTCACAAGTACCTCCATAGCTTTATCCGCTTCATCAGCCATCTTGGCTAGTCGTGAAGCCTTTTCATCTTGGTCTTCTCAGATCGAGTTCCCAGCGAAGTGCCTTCTACTCGCTTCCTAACCGTGGCGATGCTTTATCGATAGGGTAGACTAACCCACGTTTAACCTTACCCATCTTCTCAATTGAAAATCTTGAGGATCGTTGACGCTGCGTTGTCTTGCATTTAACACTTATCACGGTCCCAAACGATCCTTAACGTATACTTTCTCGGGGTGTCGATTCCTTTGGCGACCCTCTACCGCCCTTGTGTGTAGGTGTTCTACTCTTCACCATGAATATTGACGTAGAACAAACACAGTTTGTGATTGAAAAATATTCAGGACACTAGAACTCAGCCCTCCTTCTAGCGCCAATGTTAACGCTAGGATCTTTCTCCACGTCCCAATCACCAAGACGCATCCAATATCCTGCACAGTTTAACAAGTCAACACCAAAAGCTTCGATTACCGAATGGTCGAGGATAGCTCGGCGTGAGAGTCAAGACTGAGCGATCACAAGGTTAACAATGGAGAGAAAAATATTATCTAGTGTCTGAGAGGGATAGAATAAGAATTCTAATAAAAAAAATGTATGTGTTACTTACTCTCTTATGTGATCTTAGCCCCATGCATACTCCACTATCCGGTTTACCGTGCCACCCACCACCTCCTGACACCTTTTTCCCTTACTTCCGGTCACTTCAGCCGAAAAGTAAACAGTCTACTTTCACCCCCTCTGTCACTGTTTGCCACCGCCGGTCATCTGAGTCCCATCCTCATTAATGTCATGCAGCAAAGTGGCAGACATAATAGTCAAACGTCATTTGGCATAATGATTACTGGTCAAAATTGGGATTAAGTGATAATTTGTATAATGGGCCAATATAATGACTAGGCCCAAATAATAAGAATGACCCAAGTGACCAGATCCAACCATGACTTAACATAACATGATCCAAGGGAGGAGCCCAATAATTTCGGCCCAATAAAGAAAAGGATTATGGCCCAACAGGCCCATATGAATGTAAGTAGTATTCCTTCACAAACTAGCTGAATATGGCATATTTGACTAGGCCCCACGTACATGCTTGGAATTAATATTTCCTTTGTTGAATTGGAACATTATATAATATGCATGGCTGCTATATGTTTAGAAGTCACACTTGAGTTGATTCCTTTGCATGCACAAATATATAATCTTGAGAAAGCCCATTTGATATGTTCACATGCTGCCCATAAAATCCGTGCCACACAATGCTTGATTAACTAGTTGATTTGCATGGTTTGCATGGGTTTAATTAAATTGGCCAATTGGGTCATGCTAATTATTTGAAGAACAGCTCCTTTACTTTTCCTTGAATAATTTCAACCCAATTACTTAAAATCATTAGATGACCTCCAGGAATTTGAGTTGAATTGTTAATGCTTGATGCGAGGATTGTATCACTTTTGCTTAACATGATCAACATTTGTGGCTCTTGCATTCATACTTAACTTGTTTGTTTTATTCTACTCAGGTCGTTAGGGATTCGGTTGCATTTGCATTGGGATTGGCAACTACGCTGGCTTTACTTGGCATAGCAGCCTCATTTGCTGGGAAGGCGTATGGGCAGGTAGGGAAGGGACTACCATTGGCAGCTTCTGGTTTGGCTGTCATAATGGGTTTAAATCTCCTAGAGGTAAGTAATCATGTTGATCTGGATGTTTTTTGTTTTACTGTTTTTAAAGTTTGTTAGTGTTTTATACTCAACCTTGGTATTGGTTTTATACCTGTTTGTATTTGGCCTTTTCATTGTGTTGCTCTTGTCAAGATGATTGTGAACATAACAAAAGACAAGAATAAAAAAGCATACTTACTAACATGGTGGATCTGGTGTTTTTGGATTTATGGCTTTTGTATCGTGGTTGTATATGCCTTGATTTGTTGAAAGTATGAATATATAACAGAGATTTTGCCTTAAATTACTAGTCCTACAATTAGTAGGATATATGCATAATTTCTCTTGCCCTCTCTGAGTCTCTTCCACTTTATTTTTATTTTTTTTTTTTATTTTCTTCTGCTTCACTTGTTGACCATGTTCTTCCTGAACTTGCTTATTTTATTGTTGTACATCATCCCATTTGGTTTTCATTCCACTTGTTATGAGATGTTTGGCATAATCGACTAAAATAGTTGATTAAATATGCTCTTTTTGCAACTGTCTATGACCATGCTATTTCTCCCATTTACTTATCGCGGTTGTCTTGGTGGTCAATGTTGCAGATAATAGAGTTGCAACTTCCCTCATTTTTTGACAACTTTGATCCCCGTGCTGCTGCTGCTAATTTCCCTTCGAGTAATGAATTATTAACTTACTCTCAGTTCTTAGTTATTCATTAACTCAATCAGGTTAACTTTGACAGCTTGAGAGGATCATTCCCGTATTAGCTAACGACATATATATTGACTCACCAGGTGTTCAAGCATATTTGGCTGGTCTTACATTTGCATTAGCTGCTTCTCCTTGCAGTACGCCTGTGTTGGCCACCCTGCTTGGATATGTAGCATCATCTAAGGTACTTCTACAAGTCTACTGATATTGAAAACCAAATAAACCGTAGAGTGCATATATCATATAAACAGTTCCTGGCAAAAAAATTGATGGGATTGGCATTTTCTGTCTCCCCACTCTCTAGAGTGGTTGGGTTTTGTAACTTTTATTCTATGTTCTTACTATATTTAGGTTAATTAGAGAGATGGCTTGAGCATGCAGTTATCTCAAATTGGTCATTTCACACAATGGAAAACGATATGAGCTTGAATGCAATCAAGGATCCTTTACCTCGGAGAAGTAGCGTAAAATGTAAATAAGTGCATCAACATAAAATTTAAAATATATATGTTCAGTTTTATGAAACAGATTTACTAGCTGCTTTGCATAATCTTTATTAGTAACTTGAATCAAATGAATAGAGTCTTGTTGAATATTTAAGAGCAGTCATGAGTCAATAATTAGGTTGATGCTATAACAGGATCCGATAATAGGGGGCAGCTTACTGTTAACTTACACAACTGGCTATGTGGCTCCTCTACTTCTTGCTGCTTCTTTTGCTGGAGCACTGCAGGTATATGTTCTTATCACTTAAAATAGATGCTTGTCCTGTACTGGTGACATGTTACTGCTGTTTCTCTATCATCTTTCTACTTGGCAATGGTGCACAAAAGCACATTCGGGACTTGGCCGAGATCATAATTGTTAAAAAAGAGCTGTAGTATATCTAAACAATGTTAATGCATATCCTACTGGGCGGATCCAGGCTCTTAGGTCAAATTTGAAATAAACAAATTCTCACAAAAAAATAAAAATATAGTAAAATAAATTACAAAACAAAATAATGCCCTAATATTATTTTAGTAACATTTTTCGAGACTTCATTACTTAAAATTGTTGTATCATTTTTATTAGTTACAAAAATTCACAAGCAATTACAAAAAATTTCAAAACAATTGCTAAATTTGTGAAATTATAAATAAAAAATACAACATATCGATTTTTCACCAAAGTCGAACTAGTGGGAAGAATTAGGTCAAGCCGCTAAATGAGAAACGGAGAGACAAAAAGTATTATAGTGACCAAGGTAGTATAGGATATGAATTTTGAAGAATTTAATACTATCTCAATTCTAAAATTAGATATACATTTTGACATTTTAAAGTCAATTCGCTAAATCCTAAAACTCAAATTGATATAAGTTCATTCAAATTTTGAAAACAACAAAGATAATAATTAGTAGTGTTTTATAGTTAGTTTACAATTGTTATGTTTGTTGTATTAAAACTAAATAACATCATATCAATTTTGAATTTTAGTATTTCGCGAATTGACTTTAAAAAGTTAAAATGTTTCTCTCTAATTTTGGAACGGAGATAATATTTTTCAACCTAAATTTTAAAATTTATTAAACACCCTAAAATTTTAATCTCTTTCTTTTTGACCCTTGAAAATTCAGTGGGGTCAATTGACCCTACTGTCCCTAAGCTAGATCCGTCCCTGCCTGCTGCGATCTGTGTCCGACCGTCTTCCTTTTGCCTTACTTGTTGCTGTTTTTTATTTATGCAATCTTTCGTTTTTGCCTAATTAATTGCTCTGTTAGTCACTTTCTTTGTCAAACTTTTGGCAATATTTAACTCATAGATATGTGCAGAGTCTGCTATCATTCCGCAAGTTCTCAGCATGGATTAACCCACTGAGGTATTCTAAAATCTTTGTAATCAGTTTATGTGCTATAGTAGCATTTGAGATGTATTTCATTTAATATATATATATATATATATATATATATATATATATATATATATATATTCTCTGCTAGCAATAGATTATCACTGTTCTGGCACACAATAAGTAACCCTACATTTGATACTAGTGAGCACCTATTGTGGAAAGGGGCAATTTTTCACTTGACAACGACTATAACGTGTGTCTGACGTCTTTACTTCTTAAGTTCTTATACATGTTGAATTTAAATTTGCAGTGGAGCTCTCCTGCTAGGTGGGGGTGTTTATACCCTGTTGGATAGGACTTTTCCAGTAACAACTATGGTCATGTAGATACCTTGCTGCTTCAGCCGTTTTTGGCAGCGAAAAAAGGAATTCTCCATATATTTTACAGACACTAGAAAGGAATTGAATATACTGCAAACTGATCCTGAGCTGGCTAGTTGCTCCTGTAAATACATGTTTTGATTCACACAGAACTAAATAAGAGCAGTCACTTCAACATTAAAAAAAATCCCAAGAGTTGCTCCAGAGGCAGGTAGCATCACTACAAGTATACGTATCTTGATGAGGCAGAGGCACATGCCATGGCTTCAAAACTTCATTGATGTGTTTTGGGGCTAGGAGGTTGTCAGTGCATTCTAAAAGAGAGAGTATTGCCGGAGGGTTCCTCCATGCAATACTAGTAATAATTATAAAAAAAAGAAGAAGATCCTAATATAATTTTCTTGTCTTTCTTTCCTCTTCTTTTAAAATAGAATGTCTTGTGTCCTGTGTGAAAGGGTTTTAATCTAATCACATTTTTAAAAGTCCACTTATGCTTCATAAACTTTGAAAAGGGTAGGTAGGTGATATTTAAAATGCTCTCTTATTGGTTTTGTCAACCTATAACTGTACATTAGATGGATCCATATTTTATTCTGAACGTGAGCACTGTCAGAACAATAACTTGTAAATTGGCTGCTGCAGCTCCTACCCATATGAGATGTGGGATGGGATGCCTATAGAGAACCAGATTTGTTCTTCAATACTAGTATTGTTTGTTTCATTAAATGGAGATGGAGGTCGCAAGCTTGCCCATGCAGGATAAAATTATATGTATAGATAGATTGATGATACCAGTCAGATGTGGTCTTTAATATAGGGAGTAGTTGCAATTGCCATTAAATGGAGATTCACCTTCTGTGTTTGTGTGTTTTGAACAGAAGAATTTTTTCTTCATTTTCCTTCTCCCCCAAAATAAAGGGGTTAGTTGACATTAATGTGAACAGAGATAAAATTAGGATTATATATATTATTAGTTCTCTTCTCCAAAACGTAAGACTATTGACAAATTTTATTGAATACAATGATAAATATACTATTGTATTGTTTTGTAATTATAAACAAATCATATTATTATTATTTTGAGTTGAAAAATAATTTAGTTTTGACTTCTAAAAGAAAGTCAGTCAGTCAGTCAATAGTTGTGTTACAATTTAGGACGGACGGGGAGGGTGGTGTATAAATTTTTTTAATCTTATTTTTCTTTCAAGTGATTTAATAATTCCATGACAATTTTCTACTCTTTTATTGGTCAGCTCATGGGTAGTTTTTCAAGATTCATTCAAATCAGCTTAGGGTTGGTCGTTCCCATTTGACATTTGATATTTGGTTCATTTATGAAGGACCATGGGGCTAGCTGTCCAATAGTTTTCAGGGTTGGAGATGGGGATGGGATTGGCATTGCATAATAAATTGATATATGAAAATATTAGTTTTAAATAATAAAAAAAATGAGTGAAATTTTTTATTAATATTGGTCAAAATTTATTTTAATTAAAAATTAGTCAAAAATAAAATTGAATTTTAATTAAAAATAGTCAAAATAATAAACACTTTATTATGTCAGTCATTGTTTTTATTATTTAAAACTAATATTTTCATATATCAATTTTTTTTTAAATTCATGGTTTCTCAACTCTTTATTCTAGTCCTAAGTTGCTTATGATCAGCTAACCAAGCAGCGTATTTGTTAGTTAAAGCTGTTGGTTTACAGTCTGATCCGGATGAGTGGGGTCCTGTCCCTCCTCCGTTTATTTTTGATATTCTCGTTTCCGATTTAATATAATTGGTTCCTCTTTGTTTCAAAAAAAAATTATTAAAAAAAATAATGAGGGACATAACAAAGTGCTAATAATAATAATAATAATAATATATTGGTGTTATATTAAATTAATAGCTAAAGGAGGTGACTAAAGTTAAGTTAATGACTCTTAAATGAGGTTGTTAGAGTTAGGTCAGTGATTTTTAAATGTGGTGCATAAAACAAATTCATGATATGAGGCCTAGGGAGTATTTTATAGACGGATATGATATGATGACGCCATTAGCAATTAATCCAACTTTGACTCGTTCATCGATCAGACTTTACAGCATGAATTTATATATGTCTCTCTCCCGCATGCAGCTAATTAAGAAAAATGCAAACCGTGTGCTGCAATTAAACAATTAATAATGGGAATAAAACAGTTAATCAAAGTTACTCCAGTACGTAGAACTCGATCGGCCATTCCCGTACATTAATTGTTACTACTATTAGTTTCTGCTTTTTTTAACATACATATATCTCTCGATCTTTATAATTAAATTAATTCACACCGTACCAGCCAGAAAAACTAAAACTACTAATAAGCCCCACGGTTAATCATCTCCATATACTGATTAAGTGACTCCTGCCTCTGCAACCTCATATCCTCATTGAACTTGTTGATGAATGCCTCCACCCGCTTGTTCAACTCCTCCTCACTCAACGATGGATCTTTCCTCAGTTGTTGATTAATCCTCCTCCTCCTCCTCCTCCTCCTCCTCCTCCTCCTCCTCCTCCTCCTGTCATTGAACGTCGTCATCGTCGTCTCAGATTTGGTCATCATCATCATCTTATTATTTTTATCATCTTCCAGGTACTTCCCGCCGCCTTTGGGATGGTGGTACTGGCCTCCGTCGGATTTCCTCATCAGGTGCCTTGTTAATGGCATTGGACGGCCATCTGTTATGGTCTTCCACGTGCTCTCCATCGTGTCGTGCTGCTTTGGCTTTGAAACTCTCAACGTCTTCCCACCTGTAAAATTAATTTAATTTAAAACACACTCGCTCATATCATCCATCCATCATTTATGTTTCGTAACTGCATGCATGTGTCAATTAAGTAATTTGTGCTTTTAAACAAAACAACTACAGTACCAACCTAATTTGCATCATGCATGTTTTCCAGTTTACCCATTAAATACTAGTACGTACGTTCATAATTGGTACAAAACTGCACAAATTTGCATTTTAATTAGTAGAAATAAATTTGTTCCCTTAATTCCGGTCCCTAATTAAGAGCTAGCCTATTTAAAATTAGTAACAGTACGTAGTTCCAACTGACTACAAATAGTTTTAGGCACGCACCCTCTGAATTGTCTAATTTAATTTGAAGGTAAGTAGAGGTAGGTAGGTTCGAGATCTAATAATAAAGTACTACTAGTAAATACTAGTACATGAAGAAATAGACTACTGTACATGCCGGCGAAAATGAAATGACATAAGTAATTATCATACATTTAATTTGTGGAGACCGACTCGACTAATTGAACTTGTCATTAATTCATTTGTCGCTTTGTTTTTATCTAGCTATTTCTGCTTAATTTGGAAACCGACCGAATTGTGAAAAAGTTTTCAGATAATAGTATTCATTAGTTAAACCCTGGAGGAGTTGATCATCTTGCTAATCTTTCAAACTTCATAAAATCATTTAAGCTGATAAAAATACTAGTAATTGATTGTTTCTGCATTTTTAAATTTGTGCGTGCGTGAGAGGGATTACCTTCAGAAATGGTTTTAACAACTTTCCGGTGACTGAACCTAGCAGAAACAGGCGGTTTCGACAATTCCATAGGATCTTTGTCGAGCGCGTTCCTTGACGATTTCGAGATAACAAAATCATCGGTTGCCTCCAAAGCGTTCACCGTAAGCTCCTCCTTTTTCTCAGAAACCCTAGCGTCCAATTGCATCTCCTCCGAAGCATTCACAGTAAACGTGGTCTTAGTCTCAGAAATCCGGCTTTTCGGAGCATAGCCATACTAGCTCAAACTCACCCTTGAAAACTTCGCCACCGCCGTACTCCGTCCTACTATCTACAGGATGTTGTAGAGTTTTGCTTTGTAGTAAGAAATACAACAACAATATTTCTGTCTGAATCGAATGGTTGACCCAAAGATCGCTTCCTGCTAAAGTTTCAAAGTCTTGCGAAGCTTTTTGCGCCCACTTTAGATTCGACAAATTTTTGCGCTTCCAAGAGTTATTTGTGTTATGTATATATATAAACAAAAGAGACCAGTCCACGTCACTTTAAATTTAAAGGATTACAAAAAAATTACCTAATGAAATAGGCCCAAATTTTTTTATTTTCGCTTTAGGCCATTAAAAACTCAGGGCCGGCCCTGCCGTTGACCACTCTTTCCTTAAGACTATATTCGCCCTACATAGGATTACTGCGAATTAGTCTCCCAAGATAAGACAAGCTCATATTTTACTCTATACTAGAATTTGTTGTGTAGGAACAAATCTAGTGCTAAACTATAAATGAAAGAAGAAAAATTATAATAAGGAAAATATTCAGAATGATAATTTTCCTAACTTGAGAAGGATTGAATAACTTGAGAAGGATTGGAAATTTGAAGTGTGTTGAATTTGGTGGATTCCTGATCTATTGTATCCCAATTATTGGGATATGACGTATCCTATAAATTGGGTCGTATCCCAATTATGGGTTGTATCCAACTCCAAAAATATTACCGTTGCGTATTTTTGACCCAACTCAATTTTGGCTTCCGCCAAATATTACCATTGGCTCCAACTTCCAATACCGACCCGTAATATTATAACATATAATATATTTATGGGTTAAGTTCAGATGACCACCTGGGGTTTGGGCGGTTTCCCACTTAACCACCTGTAGTCAGTAAACCTACATTTAAACTCCCGACCTTTTGAGTTGAAGTGAAAAAAGCTTTCCGCCTTAACTCCGTTAGTTGAGTTGGCTAAAGACTAAATTACCTCATTTAAAACACCCACCAGAAAATCATTTATAAAAACAAGAATCCAACAAAAAATGAAATCTTCAATCACTACAAATGAATATCAAATAGAATTCCCAAATTCTTCCATTAACATTGCAATATGTTTCCAAGTTTCAATTCCGTAATCACAATCCATAACCAAAAACAATAAGAAAAAGAAAAGGGGGGAAAATTTTCTAATTCCCATTCATTACTAAAACCCATTTTTTACATCACCGACGTTAACAACAAGGGCTCTCTGGGATGGAGGACATCAACCCACCGATCTTGATGAAGAATTTTGAGTCCGCCAATTTGGTACTCCATTTGTTTTTGAGTACTCCATTTCAGACGTCTCGCAAGTTATAATTAAATGGGGAAGAAGTTAAGACATCGTTCATTAAAAGACAAACCGTTTCTTCGATTCTCTCTTTTCCTCGCCAATTTGTTAATAGCAGGACTCATAGATTAACTATATGAAATATAAAACACATACCGCACGGTGTCGGGCAATTCTTCCGGTTTAGAGGAGAATGAGCCATAAAATGTAAAAAACGAGTCCCTCAGGCTTAGTGCTCATCGCAACAATCAAATCATTGTAATAACTATCGTGTACCGCTGATTTCTTCTTACCGCCTCTGCATAATGAAAACCACACCTTTGGCCTCAAAATTCGAGGTATTCCTTCCTAATTAGCCTCTTCGAGGGTGATGGCATTTACTAAAGCCGAAAATTTAAGGGATGAAATAAATGACAATCGCCATATTCATTCATTCACACGCAAAAATGACCAAACAAAACGACCTATTCATCATTACTCGCCAAATTGAATTTTTCCCACAAATTTTTTTCCCAAAACTAAAACAAACCCATCGAGATTGTCGCAAAAAGGATTCACCAACCGAGCCCCACCACCCTCTTACGCTGATAGAAAGAGAAAGAAGAGATGAGAAGAGAAGTGAAGAGAAAAGATCCTCGCGATCCAATCCAGACGTATAAGCCCCAAAACTCCAAAACCTAATCTGGATCAAGTATCGTAAAAATAAGCTCCCGCTTTCAAGGAAGACATTTCGCCTCTAATCGGACTCCAAAACCTCGCAGATCCACACTCTAAAATCAGCCGATTCAAAATCAATTAGGGTTTTCCATAACCAATCAAGAAATTGACAAAAGAATCAAATCAAAGAATTCGCACATACAATTATTCGTATATAGTTGAATGGGTTTTTGTGAACTATACTTTTTCTAATTAACTTAATTCACATAGATATGTGTATGCTTATAAAGACAGATCAGATAGATCAAGGAGAAGAGTTTGCGAGTAAATTTGGGTCGCTTTTTATCAATTCGAGAATCGAGTGGGGTTCAAGGGTATTTTAGATATTTTCTCCGACTTTTTTTACTGTTACACCTCTTTTCACACGTTTTTAGAGTCCGATATGCACGCACTGCTAATTTGGCGGAAAAGGTAACTGGTTTCACTTCAACTCAAAAGTCGAGTCTAAATGTAGCTTTTACCGACTATGGTGGGACGACCCCTCTTATTAAAAATAGGTATACATCACCCATTCGACGCTCCCAAAATAGGTCATACAATACAATACATATACGTAAACAACTACAACTTTATTATTACAACAAGAAAACTGTGAGTTTAAATACAAATATTATCTTCTAGATAATATCTATACTCAAATAAATCCTCATCACATTTATCGATACATTATTTTACAAAATGGTGAGGACTACTAAACAATCCTTTTCTAAAACCTTCATTCCATACCCCACTGCACTCGCTTATATTCTCGCCTCCCCGAGAAGAATGGAACAAAAGGAAAAGGGTGAGCTCAACTAGCTCAAGAAGAATATTATGACTAAGATAATATACAACAAATTATCGTTAGTCTTCAACAGGAAAAATTTAATGTAATACAATAGACAACAAATTTTAAATCAATATTCGCAATGAAATAATAATTCATTAGAAGAGTTAAGTAGAGAATGCAAACTACTATCTTCTATGTATGAATTTAAAAGTTCATCGCTCATCTTTTATCCTCAGAACATCAATCCATAAACATCCGAATCAAATATTCATCTTTGCACTATGTGCCAAAGATATTCATCACTGGTCATGTTCATTTAAACACTGCTCATCTTTGCACTACGTGCCAAAGATATTCTTCAGAAAATCATTCAAAGAGCCAAAGATATTCTTCAGAAATCATTCATCTTTGCACTATAAAGCCAAAGATATTCAATAATATCATCATTTAAGACCGAGGATGATGAAAAATATTTTTTAAAGAAACGAATCCAAAGGAAACAAAATGACAAGGATTAAGGATTAAGGATTCAGATTTTGTTTTATCCATGTTCAAAAAATACCTCAAAAATAATCATAGTGGTGTAAAATTCAAGAATGATCAAAACATGGATACAATCAAAGCTAGTATCCGTATAGATATTTTGGACTTAAAAGAAGAAATTTTATTTTCGATGAATAAAGTGTCGATACGTGAATAAAGGTCAGATACGTGAATAAAGGCCAGATACGTGAATAGTAAATCCGACACCAAAAGATAGAAATTCCACAAAAAACATTTTCACGCTTTGAAAACGCTTAATAGTACTCGTGAATAAGAACTCGTGAATAAGTGAAACTCATGAATAAGTAACTCGTGAATAAGAACTCATGAATAGTAACCCCGACATGAAAAAGTTCCAAATTTGATAAAAAGTTCCAACCAATATTTCAAAGATAATGATATCAAGAAATAATATCATTTGAGAAGAAAATAACATCCCTTACCTCAAAGAATCAAGATTTCTAAGGAAAGATCTAAGTGATGTCGAATGAAACTTCAGATCAACAAAGAACTCTCAAAGTATCTAAATACTCACAAAATACGCCAATAATATAGAGAGAAAGAGAGAAAACTTTGTTTCGTGTGATTTTCAATTCTAACTAAAGCCTCTATTTATAGAAAATGTTAATTACCAAGCATTTCGACTCGCCACCGATGGCTTTTACTCGCTACTATTGCCACCCACCACATTTGAAATAAAATTCAGCACATTTTTTCACCAACCACAAGTGGGGCCCACTCAATTCTAGAATTTTCCACCAAAATCAATTATAACCCTACTTTCCTAATCAAACACCTCTTAAAATTTATAACAAATCATTCGCTCATTTTTAACGGCTCAAAATTTGTAGACATATACTCAACTTATATATGTATAATATATCCAAAAATCGCAACGATCCAACTACGATTAAAAATTATAACTCACTTAATATATCGTAAAAATACCGATTTGATTTTTAATACTCCATTCCGACAAAAATATCGATAAAACACCTCAACATTAAATCCTTCAATTATAACCACATATAATAAATAAATCCATCATTTATATCCATATCAAATAAATATTTTCTTATCATATAAATCAATAATTAATTATTCCCAAATAATATTACGTAATCACAATTATGACAACCAGCAGCAGCTCCTCAGAAAGAGGGGCTTTCCAATAAGGATCTCTCCTCATCGGGCGCCAAGCAATTAGGTGACCAAACCTCTCCTTAGATGTAACTTTCTAGACATTGCCAATAATGTTATCTAATAATATTATTCAAATAATATGAATTATCGATCCGATAATGGGAAATATCGCAAAGGACAATTATCAAACAAAGAATAATATAAAATACCAACGCAAACAATTATTGAATCAATAAAATAAAATATCGAATAAAGAATTATCAGAATAATTATCGAGTAGTGCCTTCACGTAAGGATCAATAATTGATGCAATACCGCGTGCTACATCGCTCAACAACGCCAGATTAGTGTGTTTTAACCACCGGTATTCCAACAAAGATTAATCTGTGAATAATTACGCCGCTATTTTTAAACAACTTATATTTGTCTGCTTTCCTCATCCAATCGCTCACATGGGGCCCAATACATGGTCGCTACTGGTTGCATTTAATATTCCCCGACAAAGATTTAATATTCCACGCACCAAACTAATATTCCCCGACAACAATGAATATTTTATAACCACTTGCTTATTTTGAAATATTTATGATTTTACCCCTAACTATCCACATTAATCAAATCAACCCTTACTATTTCAAAATAATAAATAAAGGAAATTCCTTTTATTAAAAAAATTTCGGTCTTACAACCTCCCTCCTTATGAAATTTCGTCTCTAAATCGACGACGCATTCTGTGTTTCAAAAGGTGAGGATACCTCGCTTTCATTTCCGCTTCCAATTCCTGTGTCATTTCTATATAAGATGATTCCTCCACAAAACTTTAACTTGTGGTATGACTTTCATGCAGTAGGACATGCTCCTTCCTATCCAAAATCTTGACAGTACCTCCTCACACGCTAAGTCTTCTCGCTATCTCGTCCTGCTCTAACTCTATAACGTGGTTCGGTCTTTTCACATATTTATTTAAGTACGAGATATGTGAAACACATTATGAACACGAGACATACTGAGGTAACGCAAGTCTATAGCTACATTTCCTACTCCTGGTCAAGAATTTGAAATGGACCAATAAATCGTGGATCGAGCTTTTCTCTCTTCCCAAATCTTGTAACTCCCTTCCATGGAGCAACTCGCAATAATACATGATCCCCTACACTAAATTCCACGCCCTTTCGATGAAGATCCGCATAACTCTTTTGTCGATCTTGTGCCGCTTTGTATACGCTTGTTCAATCATTTCGATCTTTTCAGTAGTCATACGCATTTAACTCGGTCCCAACAATGTTGCTTCACCCACCTCATCCCAACATATCGAGAACTACATTTTCGGCCCATATAATGCTTCAATGGAGCCACACCTATACTTGCTCGATAACTGCTTGTTGTAGGAGAATTCCACCAATGGTAAATACTTATCCTAACTCGCCTTGAAGTCTAGGACACGTAGTCTTAATAAATCTTCAAGAGTTTGAATAGTCCTCTCTCGATTGTCCGTCTGCTTGGGGATGGTATGTCAACTAAATCGCAAACTGCGCTCCATAGCTTTTTGCAAGCTAACCCAAAATCTTGAAGTGAATCTTGGGTCACGATCCAAACTATGGATACAGTGCATGCCATGCAACCTCACAATCTCATTTACGCATATACTAAGCAAGACGCTCAAGGGAATAAGTCTCCAGATTCGGCAAGAAATGAGAGATTTGGTTAATCTATCAACAATAACCCAAATAAGATTGATGCCTTGAGAAACCGTAGGAAGACCCAGAACTAAATCCATGGTAATGTGTTCCCACTTCCATTCCGAATCTCAAGTGGTTGCAACGGACCCTTAGGTACTAGATGTCCGCCTTTACACGCCGACAAGTTAAACACATCGAGATAAACTTTGCAATCTCTCTCTTCATATTGTTCCACCAAAATGTATGTCAAGATCACGATACATTTTAGTACTTCCGTGATGGATTGCAAATGGTGTATTGTGTGCCTCCATCATAATCTTGTTCTTCAAATCGAGTCGTTAGAACACAAAGTCTCAGAGTGGACTCAAGTATTCCTTCTTCATCAATTCTCGCTCCTAATAGCTCCTTCTTGTACTTTCTTCTTCATACGATCGCCTCCTGCCTATGGCTCGAGCAACCTTAACTTTTTCTATTAAAGTTGGCTCTACGCAGATACTTGACATCATCGCACTCGCTCCTCAAGATATGATCTTCTACTCAACGCGCCGCCTACCACGCTCGCTTTTACCGTGATGGTATCAATAGTGTGGTCGTAGTCTTCAATAGTTCGAGCCAACGTCGCCGCCAGATGTCGAAGTTCTTTTTGAGTGAAGAAATATTTAAGGCTTTTATGGTCCGAATATATCTCCACTTTCTCCCCATATAGATAAGCCTCCATATCTTTAGCTAAACGATCGGCCGCTAACTCTAGATCATGAGTAGGATAATTCCTCTCATACTCTTTTAAGTTGTCGCGAGGCATAGGCTATGACTTTCCCACGCTGCATGAGAACACATCCTAACCCTTTCCTCAAGCATCATCAGAGATAACAAATCCATCCCAACCAGATGGTATTGTTAGAACAAAAGCCAAATAAGTCTCCTCTTAAGCTCTGGAAACTCTTCTCGATTCTTCATTCCAAACGAATTTTGTATCCTTCCGAAGTTAGCCGAAGTTAATGGAGTAGCGATTCGAGAAAACCCTTCCACTAATCTCCGATAATAACCAAATTTAAGCCCAAAAGCTACGATTTCAACCACCGATTTTATTGTTCTAACTTCAGATTGCTTCAATCTTCACGGATCAACAGATACTCCATGTTTTGACACCACATGCCCAAGAAAGGCTACTTCCTCGCCGTAACTCGTGATTTCTTCAATTTGGCATATAGTTGGTTTTCACGAAGCCTTTCGAGTACCAAATTTCAAATGGTGCTCATGATCTTCACGACTTTTGGAATATATAAGGATGTCATCAATAAAGACAACAACAAACCGATCCAAATATTCCTGAATACTTGGCTCATCATATCCATGAAAGTCGCAGGAGCATTAGTTAGTCCGAAAGACATGACTAAGAATTCATAATGCCCATACCGAAGTTCTCAAGGCGCTTTTGAATATCCTCGCCTAATCTTCACCGATGATATCCGTAATCTAAGATCGATTTTTGAAAAGAATTGTGCCCTCAGAATCGGGTCAAACAAGTCATCAATACGAGGTAGAGGATACCTATTCTCGATGGTGACATGGTTCAATTCCCGATAGTCAATACAAAGTCGATACTCCCCGCCTTTCTTCTTTACAAATAAAACAGAGCACCCCAAGGAGATGTACTAGACGAATCGAAACCGATGTCCAACAATTCCTCGTAGTTGGACCTTTAACTCCTCAAGTTCAATAGAGCCATTCGATATGGGGTTTTAGAAATGGGCTTTGTATCATCGTGTTCAAGATCAATAAAGAATTCAACTTCACGCTCGGGGTAGACCGGAAGTTCTTTCTGAAATACGCCAGAAAGTCAATAACAACAGAATATTATTCAAATTTGACGTGTCTTTATTCAAATCCATAACATGGGCTAAGAAAGCTTGACATCCGCTTTTCAATAAACTAATAAATTTTATGATTAGATATGATAGTGATTGATTTTAATGGTTTAGTTGTTTGAATTGCATACAACAGTTGGTTAGAATATGAAAACTAACAACCTTATTTAAAACAATCAATTTTGGTAATGATGAGTAGTTAACCAATCAATTCCTAAAATCACATCAAAAGCAAGTATCTTTAAAGAGATAAGGTCAACAGTAAGGTAATGGTGCCAACTTGAATCAAACAAGATTTATAAACAAAGGATGTGATGAAAGTTTCTCCTAAACTGAGTTTCCACAGACAGTCAAAGTCTAATTTCTCCTGAGTCAAGTTCAAACGCTGAACGCACAGCAGCAGAGAGATAAAAGAATGGGTAGAACCGGTATCTAATAAGGTATAAACTTCGCAAGAATTATAATTAACTAACCCATGCTAACTTCGCTCGGGTTCCTCACTTGTTGGGAAGTCACGACAACCGCCTCCTTCAACTACACCGCTTTGACTTGTCTGGGGTAGCATTTGGTGTCGTTATTATCGCTGGAATCGACTTTTCTATAGGCATATTCCACCTTCAATCGCTTCATCGCATTCTCGATTCATGATCCGAATCATCAATCTTCGATCCATATCGAATCGAGATCGACCGCCTGCATGACAGGTAATTTTAAAACTCGATGTCGGGTTCTTCCAATTGTCGCCCAAAAAGAGAAATGTATATCATCTATTTTAACCTTTTTGATCTGGACGCCTCTTTCTACAATATCAACATGTCGTATGCTTTTACCCACGATCCTTCATTCTCACTGCTCGCTTGTTTCTTCTTTCACCGATCCTCGATATTTGAATTCTCGATTCCAAATTTTAATATCTTACCCTCCGCCAAAGCGTGATTTTGTTCGAGCATCACATATCGGGTAAACACAATTTTGAATTGTCAGTATCTTTGTTCCACGCACCGTCATAGCTTCTTCAACTCGTTTCTTCTAGCTCACTTAATACGATCTCGTAGTTCTACATTTTGATCAAAAATTTCTTCTAATAAATTCTCCTCGTGTTCCTCTTCTTCCTCACTCTCACCGCCACTCGCGACTAGCTCTAAAAGTAACTATTAATTTTCCTCACCACATGGATATCTCTAATTCCTTCTTCGCTTGATATTACATTATCCTCGGGTGGTGATTAGAGGTATATCCACTGGCCTCATTCACTCCATTGTTGACATTTTCAAACCGCCATCTTAAATATCGCCATAAAACAAGGGTTAATTAAGGAAATCAATATATCACATAATATCCCTATATATATCATTAACCAACTAACAAATAAGCTTTAGTAGACACACTAGCTAAGGATTTACTCTGCCTCTCCCTCCTAGTTCTATTCCCCGATCTCCGCCAGAGATCATATCCCTAAGCTCGATACCAACCGTGACGCCCCCAAAATAGTATACATCACCCATTCGAGTTGTCAATACATGGTACGTAAACAACTACAACTTTATTATTACAACAAGAAACTGTGAGTTTAAATACAAATATTATCTTCTAGATAATATCTATACTCAAATAAATCCTCATCACATTTATCGATACATTATTTTACAAAATGGTGAGGACTACTAAACAATCTTTTCTAAAACCTTCATTCCATACCCCACTGCACTCGCTATATTCTCGCCTCCCGAGAAGAATGGAACAAAAGGAAAAGGGTGAGCTCAACTAGCTCAAGAAAGAATATTATGACTAAGATAATATACAACAAATTATCGTTAGTCTTCAACAGAAAAATTTAATGTAATACAATAGACAACAAATTTTAAATCAATATTCGCAGCTTGAAATAATAATTCATTAGAAGAGTTAAGTAGAGAATGCAAACTACTATCTTCTATGTATGAATTTAAAAGTTCATCGCTCATCTTTTATCCCTCGTAACATCAATCCATAAACATCCGAATCAAATATTCATCTTTGCACCACAGCCAAAGATATTCATCACTGGTCATGTTCATTTAAACACTGCTCATCTTTGCACTACTAGCCAAAGATATTCTTCAGAATCATGTTCATCATTGTTCATCTCTGCACCACAGCCAAAGATATTCTTCAGAAATCATTCATCTTCAGACTATGTGCCAAAGATATTCAATAATATCATCATTTAAGACCGAGGATGATGAAAATATTTTTTTTTAAAGAAACGAATCCAAAGGAAACAAAATGACAAGGATTAAGGATTAAGGATTCAGACTTTGTTTTATCCATGTTCAAAAAATACCTCAAAATAATCATAGTGGTGTAAAATTCAAGAATGATCAAAACATGGATACAATCAAAGCTAGTATCCGTAATAGATATTTTGGACTAAAAGAAGAAATTTTATTTTTCGATGAATAAGGCCAGATACGTGAATAAGGTCAGATACGTGAATAAAGGCCGATACGTGAATAGTAATCCGACACCAAAAGATAGAAATTCCACAAAAAAACATTTTCACGCTTCACTTAATAGTACTGTGAATAAGAACTCGTGAATAAGAACTCATGAATAGTAACTCGTGAATAAGAATCGTGAATAATAACTCATGAATAGTAACCCTACATGAAAAAGTTCCAAATTTGATAAAAAGTTCCAACCAATATTTCAAAGATAATGATATCAAGAAATAATATCATTTGAGAAGAAAATAACATCCCTTACCTCAAAGAATCAAGATTTCTAAGGAAAGATCTAAGTGATGTCGAATGAAACTTCAGATCTAATAAAGAACTCTCAAAGTATCTAAATACTCACAAAATACGCCAATAATATAGAGAGAGAAAGAGAGAAAACTTTGTTTCGTGTGATTTTCAATTCTAACTTAAATTTCTATTTATAGAAAATGTTAGCCTACCAAGCAGCATTTCGACCGCCACACCGATGGCTTTACTCGCTACTATTGCCACCCACCACATTTGAAATAAAATTCAGCACATTTTTTCACCAACCACAAGTGGGGCCCACTTAATTCTAGAATTTTCCACCAAAATCAATTATAACCCTACTTTCCTAATCAAACACCTCTTAAAATTTATAACAAATCATTCGCTCATTTTTAATCGGCTCAAAATTTGTAGACATATACTCAACTTATATATGTATAACATATCCAAAAATCGCAACGATCCAACTACGATTAAAAATTATAACTCACTTAATATATCGTAAAAATACCGATTTGATTTTTAATACCTCCATTCCGACAAAAATACCGATAAAACACCTCAACATTAAATCCTTCAATTATAACCACATATAATAAATAAATCCATCATTTATATCCATATCAAATAAATATTTTCTTATCATATAAATCAATAATTAATTATTCCCAAATAATATTACGTAATCACAATTACGACAACCGTGCAGCTCCTCAGAAAGAGGGGCTTTCCAATAAGGATCTCCTCATCGGGCGCCGCAATTAGGTGACCAAACCTCTCCTTAGATGTAACTTTCTAGACATTGCCAATAATGTTATCTAATAATATTATTCAAATAATATGAATTATCGATCCGATAATGGGAAATATCAGCAAAGGACAATTATCAAACAAAGAATAATATAAAATACCAACGCAAAGAATTATTGAATCAATAAAATAAAATATCGAATAAGAATTATCGTAATAATTATCGAGTAAAGGCCTTCACGTAAGGATCAATAATCGATGCAATACCGCGTGCGTGCCATCGCTCAACAACGCAGATTAGTGTGTTTTAACCAACGGTATTCCAACAAGATTAATCAGAATAATTACGCCTGTTATTTTTAAACAACTTATATTTGTCGCTCATCCAATCATCCAATCGCTCACATGGGGGCCCACACACGGTCGCATTTAATATTCCAAACATTTAAGAGATATTTTCCAGTCCGCATTTAATATTCCCGACAAGCATTTAATATTCCACGCACCAAACTAATATTCCCAAAATAATAAACAACAATGAATATTTTATAACCACTTGCTTATTTTGAAATATTTCATGATTTTACCCCTAACTATCCACATTAATCAAATCAACCCTTACTATTTCAAAATAATAAATAAAGGAAATTCATATTTTTATTTTAAAAAAATTTAAAGCATAGTTCATCAGACCTTTAAGATATTTAAGTATCCTCGACATCGCATCCCAATGAACTCCGACTGGATTATGAGTAAACATACTCAATACTCCTACCGCAAATGCTATATCGTGTCTAAGACATCGCATTGCATACATTAGACTACCAATTACACTTGCATACTCTAATTGAGATATGTTATTTCCTTTATTTGGAAATAACTTAATGTAACGATCATATGGGGTGTAAGCTTATCTTGCAATTCTCGTGATTAAACTTCTTTAACAATTTCTCAATATAATGAGACCTGAAGTTAAAGAAATAAGATCTTCGAGACCGCATAATTTTAATACCTAAAATTACATCAGCCTCCCCCATATCTTTCATATCAAAAGTAGCAGACAAAAATGCTTTAGTTTCTAATACTACTTTTTCACTAGTACCAAATATAAGCATATCATTAACATATAAACAAATTATAACTCCAAAACTTTTATTAAACTTAGAATAAACACATTTATCTGATTCATTTATTTTAAATCCATTTCAAACAATCATTTGGTCAAATTTTTCATGCCACTGCTTAGGTGCTTGTTTTAGGCCATATAAAGATTTAATAAGTTTACAAACTTTTCTTTTCTAACCTTTCAAAACAAACCCTTCTGGTTGTTCCATATAGACTTCCTCTTCTAAATCACCATATAGAAAAGCAATTTTAACATTCATTTGGTGTATAACAAGTTTATGAATTGATGCTAATGCAATTAATAACCTAATGATACTAATTCTTGCTACTGGAGCATATGTATCAAAATAATCAATTCCTTCCTTTTGCTTAAAACCTTTGGCTACCAGTCTAGCTTTATACTTATCAATGGATCCATCTGATTTTCTTTTCTTTTTAAAGATTCATTTGCAACCAATGGGTTTACTACCAGGAGGTAAATCCACTAAGACCCAAGTCTTGTTACCCATGATAGAATCCATTTCATCATTTATGGCTTCTTGCCAAAAACCTGAATCTTGAGAGGACATAACTTCTCTAAAAGTCAATGGATCTCTATCATAAGAATCATGTTCAGTCACAAAAACACTAGAAAAAACAATAACATCTCTGTTTCCTTCTACTAGGTACATGTAGAAATTAGGGACATAGGATTTTTCTATCCTTGTTCTTTTACTTCTTCTTGGTTCTATTTCTTCAGTAGATGTAGTAAGTTCCATTTCATCATTTGTTTCATGATGAACAAATTCTTGATCCTCTTTATTAGTGTCTTCTCTTGGCCTTTTCCTAAAGAAAGAATTCTCAAAGAACTCAACATCTCTAGATTCCAAAATTATATTTTGGCTAACAAAATCTGTGAATTCCATAGTCAAGAATTTATAAGCTTTGTTATTTTGTGCATAGCCTATAAAAGCACACTCGATTGCTTTAGCACCAAGTTTAGGCCTTTTAGGATCAGTTAACCTTACTAATGTTCTCAGAAGACCCCAAAATATTAATAAATGAAATTTATTTTTCTATTTATTATTTTGAAATAGTAAGGGTTGATTTGATTAATGTGGATAGTTATGGGTAAAATACGCAAATATTTCAAATAAGCAAAGTGGTTATAAAATACTCATTGTTGCCGGAGAATATTCGCTTAGTCGTGGAATATTCTCATTGTGGGAATATTCGCACGATCGCGCCTTTTTGTGGGCCCCATAACTAAAAAGCGATTGGATGAAGAAAACGACAAATATAAGTTGTATTTAAATAACTGCAGTAGTTGTTATCATTAATAATACGTTGGAATAATTCAGTGGTTAAAACACTACTAACGCGCGTTGTTGAACAAAGAAGATACTCAGATTGCACCAATTATTGATTCTTACGTAAGAAGGCACTACTCAATAATTGTTAAAGAATTATCTCTCAAGATTTTATTTTATTGATTCAATAATTGTCGATTGATATTTTATATTATCGTTGTTTCAATAAATTGTCATTACACAAGATTTTCCATTATCGGCTAATAATTCATATTATCCTAATAATATTATTAGATAACATTATTGGCAATGTCTAGAAAGTTCGCTTCAAGGAGAGGTTTGGTCACCTAATCAATTGCCAAGAAGTGAGAAATTTTATCGAAAGCCCCTCTTCCCGGAACCGCCCGGTTGTCAATAATGTGATTCTCGTAATATTATTTGTGAATAATTAATTATTGATTTATATGATGAGGAAAATATTAATTTTATGTGGATATAGATGGAGAAAATTTTAAAATGACAATTGTTGAAAATTAATATTTTATCTTTTTCTCGATAAAATAATTCATTTAAATATATTATTTTAATAATATATTAACGGTGATATTTTTACAAACTAATGTGGGATATATGAGTATATACGAGGAGGAAGAGTATTTTTGTTGTAATAAATATTTAAAACATGTTAAACATATTCATGGATCCCATTTCTTGACCGAAATTTGATTATATTTGTAAAATTGTCCGTATGTGGATTTGGCCAATTTTTGTTTGGAATTTGGAAAAACTTTCTTCCGCAAAGTTGTAGAGAATTGAATTTCCTATAAAAATTCGCGAGATTCAATTTTCTCGATAAAATGACTATTTATTATGAATTATTGAAGTTCTAAAGTTCAAATAATTGATTTTTGGAAGTTTTATTTATTTTATTAATAAAAACGTTTTTATATGTTGTGGGTATATTTAACATGTGCATGGTGGCTGAATTAATATTCAAGATGTGGGCGTATGAATTTTGTTTATATATAATATTATTATATTTAATTTTCTACTTTTGTGTTCTAAAGCAATTTCCTATAAATAGGTGCTTAGGTTAGAATTGAAAATCACATCGAAATCAAGTTTTCTCTCTATATTATCGTTTATTCTTGTGAGTATTTTGAGTATACTTTGAGTATTGCTATACTTGCAAGTTCAAGTCATAGCTTTATATCCTGTTTCAACTAAGATCTTGTCTTTCAAGGTAAGTGGATGTTATTTTCTTCTCAAATGATATTATTTCTTCAATATCATTATGTGAAATATTGGTTGAAACTTTTTATCAAATTTGAACTTTTTCATGTTTGGGTTATTATTCACGAGTTACTATTCACGAGTTACTATTCATGAGTTATTATTCACGAGTACTATTCACGTAAGCGTGAAGATGTTTTTTTGGAATTTCTATCTTTTGGTGTCTGAGTTACTATTCACGATACTAAGACTATTCACGATACAAGACTATTCAATCGAAAAATAAAATTTCTTCTTTTTATCCAAAATATCTATTCGATACTAGCTTTGATCAGATCCATGTTTTGATCATTCTTGAATTTTACACCACTATGATTATTTTTGAGGTATTTTTGGACGTGGATAAAATAAAGTACTTAATCCTTAATCCTTAATCCTCATTTTGTTTCAATGGATTCGTTTCTTTAAAAATATTTTTCATCATCTTCTACCTTAAATGATGATATTATGGAATATCTTCGCGCCCAAGCAAAGATGAATGATTTCAAGAATATCTTTGGCCAGTAGCAAAAGATGAACAGTGTTTAGATGAACATGATTAATCGATGAATATCTTTCGCCTCAGAAAGCAAAGATGAATATTTGATTCCGATGTATATCGATTGATGTTACTGTGGATAAAATATCGACGATGAACTTTTAAATTCATATATAAGATAAGATAGTAGATTCTCTACTTAACTCTTCTAATGAATTATTATTTCCAATCGCTAATATTGATTTAAAATTTATTGTCTATCAGATTCGTCAGAAGACCCCACTTTTATAAATAAAGATGAATTTTTCTATAAATATTATTTTTGAATATTATGGAATAAATTTGATATAATGTTATAGTTATGGGTAATATTTATAAATTTTGTAAAGTATGCAAGTTGTTATAAAATATTCGTTTGGTCTGGGAATATTCTTTTTGTTAGTGAATATTCGCATAATGGCTCAATCATTGGTGGACCCCACAATGTAATTATCATTTCGGATTGAGAAAATGACAAAAATATTTTATAAAAATAACTATGGAGGTGTTACCGTTAAAACTGTTGAACTACCCGGTGGTAAAAGTAAAGAATACGCTGTGGTCGATAAGAAAGACACCAGATTGATTATCGATGCTTACGTGAGAAGTCACCACCTATGCTCAATTATCACTACGTGAATTTGTTGATCATATCTCTTATATTATTGATTCAATTATTGTCACAAGATCATCTCAGATAATATGTTATAAGATTAAATCAATAATCGAGACGACAAGTTATAAATGATTAATAATTGTTGAAAGATTAAATATGTGTTGATGATGAAAAAAATGATTTGTGGTAAGTTTGATTATTTTATGGGGGGCTCATATGTCATCATCTAAGAGTCCCTTCACAATAGTAATTACCTTCACAATAGTAATTACCCTTGTGAATAGTATTTACCTTCCATCGATAATTAATTACCTTCGTAATAAGAATTACCCTCGTGAATAGTATTTACCTTCATCAATAGTATTTACCTTCGTTAATAGTAATTACCTTTACCGACGTCGAACCACTTGTCGCTTCACATTACAAAGCGCCGAACCACTTGTCGCTTCACATTACAAAAGGCCAAACCACTTTTCTTTTCACATCATTAGTCGTCGCAAGCCACTCGCTTTTCACACTAAGAAAAGTGCTAAGCTAGAAATCTTCTATAAATAGAGGCCTAGGGTTTCATTATTTTCACTTAATTCATTCAAGCTTATGAGAGAGAAAGTATAGAGAGAATAAGAGAGAAAGAAGAAGAGTATTTTGTTACTACACCGCCATAAAGATTCAATCTCCTATCAAATGTAAGGGTGTTATTCTTCTTATTCATGAAGAGAATGTTGTTATTCCATTGCTTATTATTCGTTGGAATAACTCAGTATAACGTGGTTTACCCTATACTTGGTGACATTCTTCTATTATTCCGCTGGAACATCCTCGCTCTGTGTTTTACACCGGACCGGGTTCCGCTCTTTATTATTTTGTTGGAACATCATGTCTCGTGTGTTTTTACCGGACCGGTTCCGCCTTTTATTATTCTCGCTGGAATATCCTCCTCGTGTGTTTTACACCGGATCCGGTTCCATCTTTATTATTCTGTTGGAACATCCCGCTTTGTGAATTTCACCGATTCGGTTCCGTTATTTATTATTCGCTGAATAACCGTTTGTAGCGGTCTATCGCATTTACGGTGATTTCTTTTGTTATTCCATTCTTTATTATACCCAATTGGTTAAAACTTTGACTTCTATACTCCATGAAATTAGTGGAATATCCTCGATATTTGCATTTCATCCAAAGATCTTTTCATGAAAATATTCTTCCGATCATTCTTGAATTTTACTCTACAAAACAAAGATCATGTTGATAATTTGACGTTAATAATTCTCGGATAAAATAATTTTGAACTTGTTTTTATCAATTCTTATATCATTGTCATCATCCTCATGTTTATATTTTTTAAAGTCATCTGTATTCTGTAGTGCATAGATGGACTTGGTATGATTATGACCGAGAGACTATTCTTGTAATCATCATGACCGTAATGTTACAAATGATGTGGTAAAAATCCTCAATGGTCAGTAGTGTATTGATGGACGCTTGTTGGCATGATCATGACTATTAATGAATACACAAATATTCTTGGCCCGTAATGCATGAATAATTGTGGTCGCGATACTAAAGAATATCCTCGTCAGTAAAGGGGGTGATTCGATGATGTGGAATATTTATTAAAGTCGAGTCTCATTTATAATGTTGATGAAAAACCTTTTAAAACCTAAAAGATAGTAGAATTTTATTTTCTACTTGACTCTTTTAATGGATCGATATTCACCGCAGCTTAAACCGGTTCATTCATTATATTTTATCGCTTTAACATTGTTGAAGACTATTGATAATTTATTCGCATTATCTTAGTCATAATATTTCATCGGGCTAGTTGAGCACGCCCCTTTCTTTCACCGTTTCTTCTGTGAAATGAGAATATAGCCGGGACTTAGTCTGGGAAACGAAAGTGATGGTCCCAAGATAAGATTAGTAGTCCTCACTATTCTCGTGAAATAGTGTGATAATAATTGTAATGAGGACTCCTTTTGAGTTTGTATAATATCTAGTAGACGATATTTGTATTTAAACTCACAGCTTTATGTCGTATTGTATACCTACGCTTATGTTAGTAAGTTGTATTTAAATTTGTACCATGTAAGTGGCGCACCCAAGATGGGTGATGTATACCTAATTTTGGGGCGCCACATATTTTATTAGATTTTTCCTGTTGAAGACTAACGATAATTTGTTGATATTATCTTAGTCATAATATTCTTTATCGGGCTAGTTGAGCTCACCCTTTTCCTTGTTGTTCCATTTTTTCTTCTCGTGAGAGGCGAGAATGTAGCGAGTACTAGTCGTGGTATGGAATGAAGGTTCTAGAGAGAGTTGTTTAGTAGTCCTCACCATTTTGTAAAATAATGTATCAATAATTATGATGGGGATTTATTTTGCGTGTGGATATTGTCAGGTGGCAATATCTCAGATTTAAACTCACAGTTTATATGTTGTAATAATAAAGTTGTAGTTATTTCTGTACCATGTATTTGGCGACTCAGAATGGGTTGGATGGAATGGACCTATTTTGGGGGCGTCACATGTTCTACATCCCCACACCCTTAAGTGATCAAGAGAGGGTTTTCTCTTTTTCCACAATTCATAAGGTGTAATATTAGTTTTCTTATGGGGTATACAATTAAGTATATAACAAGCAGTCATTAATGCTTCCCCCCATAAATTTTTAGGCAAACCAGAAGTAAGAAGTAATGTATTAATCATTTCTCCAAGTGTTTTATTTTTTCGTTCTGCCACTCCATTTTGTTGAGGATTATAAGGAGCTGTAGTTTGATGAATTATACCATAATTCTCACAAAAATCATTATAAGAGAAGTATTTCCCTCCTCTATCCGATCTAAGAATTTTAATTCTTTGATCTAATTGATTTTCAACTTCAAATTTGAGATTTTAAATTTTCTAAAGCCTCATCTTTAGTCCTTAACAAATAAACTTGAGTGTATCTAGAACAATCATTTATAAATGTTATAAAATATCTTTTACCTCCCCTAGTTAATATGCCCTCAAATTCACAAATATCGGAATGAATTAATTCTAATAATTGTGAATTTCTTTTTACTTTTGTAAAAGGCTTCTTGACAATTTTAGATTTAACACATATAACACATTTTTCTAAGTCAAAAAAATTAATCTTAGGAATTAAACTAAGATTACTCATGCTACGCATACTTTTATAATTTACATGTCCTAATCTAGCATGCCAAACATTAAAAGTAGAAATCATATAAGCAAAAGATGAATTTTCATTAATAACATTTAGTTTGTACATGCCATTAGATTCATATCCTTTTCCGACATACATACCACCCTTAGACAATACAATACAATTGGCATCAAACAAGACTTTTATGTCATGTTTGTTTAAAAGACTAACAGATACAAGATTTTTTCTAATTTCTGGAACATGAAGAACATCATTAACAGTAATTGTCTTCCCGGATGACAACTTGAGAACCATCTTGCATTTGCCCATCACTTTTGCAGTTGATGAATTTTCCATGAATAGTTCTTGACTATCCTTCATAGGTTCATAGGCTTTAAATATTGCTTTATTCTTGGCAATATGCTTGGTTGCTCCAGAATCGATCCACCATTCCATGTCATTTCTAACCATGTTAGTTTCCATGATCATAACAGCAATATCCTCATTGTCTATCATATTTGCTTGGTCATTCTTTTGTTACCTTTGTTTCAAGTACAAAGTACATTGTTTCTTGAAATGTCCTGGCTTACCACACTTCCAACAAGTACCTTTCGGTTTTTTATTTCCAGAAGTGCTATGTTGACCACCACGCTTTCTTTTATTGTTGCCCCTTAGTTTAAATGCATTTTCTATGACAAGAGCTTTAGCACTTTTATTTTCTATTTCCAATTTATCCAAGTTTCGAGAATTTTCTTCAACTTGGAGAAATTTAATAAGTTCTTGCATAGTCATTGCATCTTTCTTTTGTTTCAATTTCTTTCAACAATCTTTCCATGAATATGGTAACTTTGAAATAATGTCAATACTTGAAACCCTTCGTCGAGGCTATGGCCTTCCGACATAATTTGATTCATGATAATTTGAAGTTCCTGTACTTGCAGCATAACAGATTTATTATCTATCATTTGATAATCAAATAATGAACTTACTAAAAAAAAATTATTTTCGGCGTCCTCAATTTTGTATTTGTTGTCGAGATCTTCCCATAATTCTCTTGCTGTCTTTTCCATGAATTTGGCTTCATATACATCATATAGCGAATTGGATAGGGCATTTAGTATGTACCCTTTACACATGAAGTCATCTTGTTCCCATTTTATTCGATTTTTCATTTCTGCCAGTGTCTCATTTTTTTTTTCTTCAATTTTCTCCTCATTTAGCACATGAAAGATTTTTAATGCTGTTAAGCAAAAATACATTTTGCTTTTCCAACATCTAAAGAATAATCCATCAAACTTTTCAAGTTTGTTAATTTGATTCAAGCTATTTTTTGAATTGTTGTCCTCCATGGTGTAATATAGTCTTAAGATTGTTGTAGAATTTTGCTTTGTAGTAAGAAATAGAACAACAATATTTCTGCCTGAATCGAATGGTTGACCACTCTCCCAAAATAAGACAGGTCCAGATTTTACTCTGTACTAGAATTTATTGTGTATGAACAAATTTAGTGCTAAACTATAAATGAAAGAAGAAAAATTATAATAAGGAAAATATTCAGAATAATAATTTTCCTAACTTTAGAAGGATTGAATAATTTGAGAAGGATTGGAAATTTGAAGTATTGAATTTAGTGGATTCCTGATCTATTTATAGGTTTGTTTGTCGTATCCAAATTATTGAGATATGACGTATCCTATAAATTGGGTCGTAAGGGTCGTATTCCATTGAGTCGTATCCCAATTATTACCAACTCCAACTCCAAATATTACCCAAATATTACCGTTGCATATTTTTGACTCAATTTTGACTTCCGCCAAATATTACCCTTGGCTCCAACTTCCAATACCGACGCGTTAATATTATAACATATAATATATTTATTATATACTTTAATGAAAATATCCAACACAGGATTCATTTTTATCGGGTGGGGATGAACAGGAAGTAGCGTCTCCAGCGGAGAAAAGGAGGAGTCGTAGTCGTGATCATGAAATTCAAACTTGGACTGAAGCTTAGAGGAGGCGACGATGGTGATGATGATACAATTGATAACGAGGTATAGATAAGGAGGCCTAAGCCAGGAGGCTACAAGGCTCCAGATGGATGGTACCTCAGAGCGGGCGAAATCAGTAACTAGGGGGACGAAATTATCACAACAAATTTGATGGACGACAAAATAAAGTTAGTATTGGTGTGAGAGAAAATTGCCATTTCCGCCGGGGGGGAAATGCTGTATTGTTATACGTATATTACTATATATAGGAGTAGCTTTTAGTTTTGCCGACGGATGAAAGGATGGGGCGGCTGCTGCTGCTGCTTATCGATGAAGGAGGGATTGGGTAAGTATTGATAAATATTGATGGGCCTAGGGGATGGATGGATACATTTGTAGTAGGATTGTTTTGTAAGGAAGGATTTAGCATTTAAATTTATTAGTGGGTAAGTTTCGCATTAATTCCATTACCGTATCGTAGGTGGCGCTTCTATGCATGTGTTTCAACATTCTATTCGTCAATTGATCAACTTATTAAAAAATAAATTTCATGCTAACCGGATCCGTTCTGTAACTGTTGTTGGGGCCTGGGGTAGTCAACAAGTGGACCGTACGTCAGATATGTGGAAGTAATTTAATATTATACTAATTTTATCGATTAAAATTAAATAAATTTATATTAATATATAATAATTAAAATTGTATTTTTAACGTTACTTTTTAAGATTAATAAAAATAAAAGCTCTTTTGCCATGCAAAACGGACCTGTATCGTATGTATATTGAAAAGCAATAAATTTCAGAAATTAGTTTCATATTGCATTTATTATTATTTTTGTATAATTATGTTTTGTCACCATTGACATTGTATTGTAGTATTATATACGGAGGAGTGCTTATGAGGTAGGTAGCTAGCCAGGCCCCAGGTGTTGGAGCGTTACTTACGGCCTGCACTTGCTAATCCATTCAAATAGGGTAAATTAAGTAGCAACCCATGATCTCCATGTGCTATTATTATCATTATTATGTAGTATTATTATGTTGGAGCGTTACTTTACCTTATATATGTATGTTCAGTTCGAGTCCGATTCCTATCAGGGACTTACAGACTTTTTTGTTTTTTTTGCTTTCTTTTTAAAATAACTAAATTTTTTTTTAATATTTTATAAAACTTGAATTTTTATATAATACAATATTTTAGATGTAATTTGGATACGTATAACAAAATATGTATGTACAGTTTGTGCAGACTGTACATACATTTTTTGGTATAAGTATCCAAATCACGCCCAAAATATTGTATTATGAAAAAAATTTATTTCTATAAAATATTAAAAAAATAAATTTAGTTGTTTTAAAAAAAAACAAAAATAAATAAATAAATAAATTCTGTAAATTAATAAAATCCGGGATCCTAATAGGATCCTGGTTCTGTTAAGTTAATTGTCACACTACAGCCTTTATATATTTATAGGTTCTTAAATAGTTTAATCCCCAACTAGTTTTTATTTGTTTATTAATAAAACAAATAATTTCCTGTGTTCCCCCGAAGAACTATAGTCAAGGTGGACTATAAATACTTTTATACTCTCATTTATCACGTCATCGTTGTCTTTTAATTAATAATATCATTGATATTTTACTATCTTATTACTAAATACTTCTTGATAATTTGAATAACTCCGCAACAATTTTGTTAAGATAAAAAACACACACGTGTGTATATATTTATATATAGATTCATTCTAATTGATTTGGACGAAAAATATTCATTCTAATTAATTTGGGCGGAAAAACATATTCTAATTGATTTGGGCAAAAAAAGATGGTGGGAGAAAAAGGAGAAGAGATAAAATGAGAATGGGATTCTTGAAATCAAGAGAAAAGGAGAATTTCGTTACGTCATAACTTATAACAATGTAACTAGTATAAACTTGTATATATATATATATATATATATATATATATATATATATATATATATGGGGTGGGGTTTAGCTGATAATTGGGTTTGTTTGAAATTTGACGGAAATTAAAGAAGCCAAAGGTTTACCCATTGATTTTGTGATCAGGATTTTCATCTTCTCTTTCTTATGCTAAAAATAAGCTCGCAGCTCTACAGATTAAAATGAGTACCAAATTTACACCAAATAAATCAATGTCCAATATAAATTAAAACATTTCTCTTTATTTTTATGTTCATGATTCATCCAAAGAAATAGAGACACCCCAAACCCAACTTACACACTCGTTTGGTACAATTGATGACACCCACCAGCCCAGAATAGAAAAAGCACCACCCCACCACCCGACTCCTCCTCTACAAGTAGTTTACAACCCCCAGTACAGGAATTAAAAACCTACTCAGGATTTTGAGAACATCCCTCCTTGTGTTAATGATGAAAAATCAAAATCTTTTCCTGTCTGCGTAGAAGATGCAGATGCTACTGGGGATGCTGATTGTGGTTTTGTTATTCCCGAGGGCGTCACGCCATTACCAGAAGCATTTTGTCCCATGCCATAGATGCTGCATTAGAGGAAAAGTTAAAAGAATAAGATCTGCACATTGTCCTAAAGAATATTGCTGAAATTAAAGGAAAGTAACACAATCACCGACTTCTTCTTTTCCTCCTTATTTTGTCTGTACAAACCACATACGTATATGTAATCTAAAAAAGGGATTAAAGACCACCGATGCATTTGGATTTAATTAAAACTAATACTCCATCTTTTCAAAAAAATACAACAAAATTAAATAAAGAATGTTATGAGCATCCCTCCGGTTTCCAACAATATTAAAACAACACACTAATTTGTGCAAGTGTTTCAAGCTTTTAATTTAATTTGTCTGTTTATTGCCATAGTCCTTTTCTCCAGAAAGTTTGTATGTTGCGTCTTTTCTTAACAAAAAGAATAATGCTAAAGATACAAACTATTCTACAAATATTTTACAAATTGTTGATGTGACATACGCCATCTCAGCATATTGTGTGGGGCCGAAGACTACATTGAAAAAATTTGTTGATCAATATGCTGAGGTGGCGTATGTCACATCAGGAGTTTGTAAAATGTTTGTAAAATAGTTTGTGTCTGTAGCATTACTCTAACAAAAAAGCATCTGACACTGACAAATGCATAGTAGTGCGTGCAGCAAGGGAGAAAGAAGGGGGGAGGGGGACAATTGCCTAGCCTATAAGGCTCACTCTAGTATACAGTACTGCCTCAGACATGAGGACGTGGAAACATACTATGATATACAACTACCAAGTCAACAAAGCAATCACAATGATAATTTTGCTATTTAATGAATTTGGCTTACAAACTTGCAATTGAATATTAAATCGCTAAAACCCGACTAATAAAGAACTGGGATATAAAGAATACCTGGATGCTGGTAATGGAACAAAATTCCCTACAGGAAATGTTGCTCCCATGTTTCCCATCTGGCTCCAGAGAAAATAAACTTAAATTATAAGTTTAACTTGCGCCAATATAATAACAGAGAGATAATAAAGTTTACCTGCATGACTTTCTCTAGTTCACCTTTTCCGGCAACAGGCATCATCATTCCAGGTATTTGGTAGCCAACATTATGCCAGTTTAGAGAGGGTACATTGGCACCATTGGACCCAGACTGTTGTGCATTGCCACAAAATTTTGGCACGCCGCCAGCAGATTTAGCAGCAGCCATAAGAAATGACTGTTGTTGTGCCAGCATTGCAAGTTGCTGTTGATGAATAGCAAATGGTGATACCATATTGGACTGCATAACAAAGAAACTCTTAAGACTATTGCATGCATCCTCAATCCAGTAGAAGAAGAAAAAACAAAGACTATTGCATGCATACCATGTCATCTATTTCATTTAATAAACTAAATTAATTCTACTCAACCATGACATACATAAATAGATTTGAAACATGCCAAGCTTATATTGGATTCTCCAGCCAGTCATGCAATAAAATATAACCAAACCAAGATAATCCAATTATGCAGCACATACCTTTTCAAAAAGGCTCATTATATCATTTTTAACATCTTTATTAGGTTTCTCTTGTTCACTAGGGAGTGAGATTGAAGGTAAATCTTGAAATAAATCTTCAATTCCAGAAGCAAATAGGGTCTTATTATGAACAGGTTCCGTAGAGGTAATTTTTTCAGTTGTCGATGCAACTGCAGGCGTTAAAAGACAAAGTCAGTAGCAGTAAAAAAAAATTCAACCATCACACTCCCCCAATTCCAACCACCCCACCCCAACCCCCCCCCCCCCCCCCCAAAAAAAATAAAAAATAAAATAAAAATTCCTCCCTCACAACACAGGCTCAGTTGCAGCAAATACACACACAGGGTGGGGGGAGGACTATACATATCCAATAAGTAATCACAACACTGAAGTAGAGACTTTTGCTCAAAGGACAATGTAAAACATAGCAAGAAAATCTTAGACAAACATTGGAAACCTGCCCATACATGATCATCTGTGGAAGGCGCTTCTGAGCCACTCTCAGTAGGATCATCCATAGAAAGCATGTTGAAAAGATCAGTAGCAAAATCAATTTTAGGAGGAGAGACAGCTTCAGAAACCTGCTTTACTGATTCACCTGGCGGTACTGCTGGCTCTGATTTCTGTATCACCTGTTGAGGCATTGGTGCTGGAGTAACCTGTACGTTAATCAGATTAGTAAGACCAACTATTCTTAATTTCTTACTTTCCTTCAACCATTGAAAAGTGCAACAAGAGGAGAACAAACAGGTTTAAACTAGAACTAAACAGCAAAGTTTCCTTTTTAAGTAAATTCTAAAGAAAGCTATAGCTCAGGCAATCATTACAAAATTAATTTGTCAACAGGTAACCCCTGCTTGATAAGTAAACTTCTTATAAGATCCAAGATGCCATTAATGCTTTACAGTACAAAATATACCACATTGTGTATTGGCAAGTTATTCTCCTAAAAAAATTAGTCAGTAAATACTTACAGTTATTGGCTTGTTTTAGTCTCTTAGTTCCATAAATAGACTTTTTTAATTACTAAAAGCACACGTCTTACAACAATTTAGACACAATGACAAGAAAGAAAACAGCTAGGTAAAGAAAACTACACTTACAGGCTCAGGTCCTTTGGGTGGCACAGGAATACTAATTCTTGTAGCAGGAATGCTGCCCTTGGTAGTAGGTGCCTGGTATTTATTTTTTTCATCCAGAATATTCTCAGAATTTCTGGAATATCCATACCCACTTCTATAAGCAGGTCTCTGCTGGGTAGAGGCTTCATCCTCTTGCTCCCTAGAAGGTGACTTTGGTTTTCCATCCTTGGAAACCCATCGCTTCTCTTCATACCTAAAATTAATTTACAAGACAAGTAACAAAAGCATTAAGGAATTGAAATTTGAAGATTAAAGGAGCACTGCGTCATTTCAAGGAGATTGACTTTTGATAGTACTAAAGAGATATGTACTTTGCACGAATGAAATTTTCGATTCCAACTCTATCATAATTTGGAGGTAGCTCTGCTTCCCAGTAACTATTAGCATTTTCATTTCCCATCGCTGTATGAAAAAAAAAAAAAAAATTCATGAAGAAACAAAAAAAATCTAAATCAGCATCATCAGCAGAAAACAGAAATATTAGGCTGATGGGGTAAAGACAATCTTACATAGAATGAATGCAACCTGCTCCGGAAGCCATGTGTCAAGTGTTGCAGACCTCACCTGCGCATAAATCCAGAAAGAATCCCACAATTAATATAGCAAATGCATTGGTATATCTACACAACATATAGTGCAACAACAAAAAAGGGTAAATAATATATGTGAAGGATACAAAAAATACGTATCAACACTTGATGTTGGTAGTTGTATCGATGGAGGGGAATACTTTCTCCTAAAGGAGAGAACGGGACAGACCTAGTACAAAAGATGATTGTTTGGGCTTGGCATTATCAAAAAGCCTAAGTCCACAAATGAACATAATTTAAAACCAAACAAAGAAAGCTGCTAAAACCAACAAAGCTGAACTTTGTCTGAATCCATTATACTTCTCAAACTACTGCTAAAGTTTTACCCCCAAAACTAGTCCATAGTAAAAGAAAGGGATCTCCATGAGTTCAGGGTAGAATCTCCTGGTACTTCTACCAATCTTTACCATCTTTTAGTATAGTTAGTTATTCTTTACTGTTTTAAAATGATGCAAGGAACAATATTAAGATTATTTTGTTCAGATTCTATTATGTGTTCCGCAGCAGCTATACATTATAGCAGAACATGAAGCCTATTATGAGTCCTGACAAATTTCAAAGATATCACCGATCTCCATGGAGCATTTTAGAATTCTTTAAGAGATGGAGCCACTTCTATCTGTTGCTCAGAGGATATCTTGATTCTTGAATGGTTGATAATATAGCTTTCCCAAACCAACAAGTTACCAAAGGCACGATTAAGGAACAAAGTGAGAGGAGAAAGGGAGAGAGGCATAAGGGAAGTTGTTTAATGAAGTACACCAGCCCAGAAAACAGCACTTGCAAAAAACCAGCATATATTTGGTTTTACACCTAGTACCATTGAACTCAAGCTTTATGATACTACATGTCTTACAACTGTTATTAGTGTAAAGGTACAAGTGTTTAAAGGGCGAATTTAAATGGATCCTGGATTCAACCCATACCCTAGTCCCTACACTTCCCATTGCATCCACAAAGATAAAACATTCTAGTTCACACAAGGGTACACAACTATTGAACAGATTATCACCTTTGATATGTGCACCCCAAGACTTCTGTGGATTCCAGAACATTGCATGCAAATAAAAATGCCTAGATTCACGCTAGCCCATCGAGGACCTCTGCCATAGTGGGGAAAAGACACTACTATCAGTTCGAGCTAGAATGTTACAACTTATTATCACAATAACTGACTTGTGATACAATGTATTAGCCTCCAAAGTTAATGAATCAAGTCACAACCCTGTTATAGCTCTTCATAATTTTAAATGTCACTTTCATCAGTTGTGATTTTTTAGGAAACGTACTTGGATTTGCAGTCAGCACATTCCCTATTCTCTGGCAATTTAAGAAGCCCTTCCAATATCTGCAAATGAACACAACATAACATCAACAAATTTAAATACCAAAGAAAAGTAGAACTATAGGAGCAAGAGAAAATGAGAAGTATATACTCCCACCATTCCAAAAAAATAATATCAACATTGACTTTTTGAAGTTAATTTGAGATGTTTTCAAATTCAAAATTTAGATGAATTAGTTTAGTTTAGACAATACAATTATGAAAATTGTAAACTGTCTAATTAGTAATACTAATTACAAGAATTATTATTTTCAAAAGTTAAATGAATCACATTAATTTTGAATTATAAAATATCTCAAATTGATCCTAAATTTTGGAACTGAGGGAGTATTTTAATTAGTGGCCATCTTTCCTAAATAAAAATCTTAAAGATCTACATTTGACATCATACAGAGCTGAAATAAATCTCCACTCAAAATATCGATTCCGAAGCTAAAGAATCAGTTATAAACCACACCTTATAACTGCACACATAGTAAGTAAATAAGTTCGTCTCCAAAGTTCTTAAAAAAAAAGTTAATCTCAATTTTTTCATGACAATAGAATCTCAAATTTCAGCTGAATTTTATCATAGTATTTTTTAAAATACCAATAAAAGCCGAACAACTAATATTTTGTATAAAAAAATATAACCATTGAAGAATCATTAATTAATTTAAAAGACAAGTATCTACCGATCAAATCTACAAGATCGATCAAGATTACAATAAACGAAGGGCAAGATTAAAATTCAAATGAAGATTACAATGGATTAAGGACTCGAGTTGGGACCTTTTTGTGCCTGGCATTAAGCTCTTTGGTGACGTTAGCCTTCTCGTTCATGGTGACTGATTTGCTTTGCAGAGGAATTAAAAAGAAAAATACAGAAATTTAATGGGTGGGGGGAATATAGAATAAAAAAAAAAAAAGGAGAGAGAAAGAAGACGAAGAAAGTTCTCTCTCCTCCCTCTTCTCTAAATCGCAACAATATTATGCCACCAGCGTTTGTATAAATTAACTGTAACACTCTGTTTCTGAGTTTGTAACAGAAAAGAAAATATTAGAAAACTTAAATTAAAAAAGAAAAAAAAAGAATAGAAAATTTAAATTTTTTTTGTGTTGTTTCTGAGTTTTTAATGAAAAAGGATAGAAAATTTAAAATTGAGGACATGAGTTGTAATTTAAAATTTATTATATTAAAATTGAGGTAATATTTTAATTATAAAATATTATTTATTGTAATTTCTTTTCCATTCAAATCATGCCAATTTTGAGCGAGAAAACTTTATAAAGAAAAAGTACTTAGAGTTTTGTATCCATTTCTTTTTTTTTTCGTTTATTGAAAAACTCAGAAATATAAAAATTGAAAAGAAAACTTAAATTTTTTGTTTATTTTTTTTTTTTTCCTGTCCATTTTTAAACTCAGAAACAGAGCGTAAGACGTAAGACGAGGAAGAAAAAAAGACATCGTGACCTCAGTTTACCACCTCTTGTACGGGTTTACGGCTTCGCACGTGTGAGCGGAGAGTTTTGATCTCTACCACGCGTAAGGTAGAGAACAATCGAGTGGGTCCACGCGTAATGTCTGAGGTAGTGGTGGACTGGTGGTACATAATTCAATCAAAAACGTTTTTTGGGGAGTGGGGGTGGGGGTAAGGGGCCAGGGGGGGGGTCCTTGTGTGTTCAATTTATTTCAAAATCTCTTTCTTGAATTTATACTCTAAAATCAAAATAATGATGATAAAAGTATTTTCTAGATATTGTCATCATTTTTTGTCATACATTTAAATTTAAGAAGAAATAATAATAATAATAATAATAATAATAATAATAACATTTATGAGCTATTTTAATACTATCGCTTTAGCAATTATTTACAACAGATTATTTTGACAATTATTCAATACTTTACATCTTCCACGAAAATTATATTTTTTAGCTAATCATTATGTTCTAAAATTAAAAAATATTTTATTTTATAATTATGTATAATATCCATTCTCAAATTGGAGTCCCCATAGATAAGATATAAATTCAAATTCGGTCCTCAGTAATATTTATTGTCACACTATTTAATGAGAATAAAGTGAGGACTACTAATCTTATCATCCTGACCGTCAATCCGATTCTCCGACTCGTCTCAAATTTATATTTTCATTTCAACAATGAATGAAAAGAGGTGAAAACTCAAATGCCAAAGAATAAATATTATGATTAAGATAATGTAGAATAAATTATCATTAGTCTTCAACAATGTTGTTCGATAAAATATAATAGACATCAAGTTCAATTGCAATGGACAAAGAATCCATTAAAAGAGTCAAGTAGAGAATAAAATCTACTATCTTTTATGATTTAAAAAAGTTTTTCATCACTTTTATCATTTGGGACTCACTTTTAATAAATAATCCACATCATCCTCGAGACTACGCCAAGGATATTCATTAGAAGCTAACGACCACAAATTATCCATGATCATGGCGAGGATATTTGTGTATTCATCAAATGGTTATAATCATGCCAACAAATTGCTCATCATCGATGCAGCGCCAACGATGAGGACTCTTACCACATCATTTGTAACATTACTACATGACGACATTTGTAAGACCCCAAATTATCAATAAATGAAATTTATTTTCCTCTATTTATTATTTGAAATAAGTAAAGGTTGATTTGATTAATGTGGATAGTTATGGATAAAATACGCAAATATTTGAATAAGCAAGTGGTTATAAAATATTCATTATTGTCGGAGAATATTAATGCAGTGTCGTGAAATATTCAGATTGTCGTGGAATATTCGCATTGACGACGGTAGCAATCATTCATTAATGGGCCCCATAACTAGAAAGCGATTGGATGAAGAAAACGATAAATATAAGTTGTTTATAAAACTACGTAGTTATTACAATAATCTTGTTGGAATACCAAATTGGTTAAAACACACTAATACGCGTTGTTGAACAAAGACAGCACGCGTTATTGCACCAATTATTGATTCTTACGTAAAGAAGAAACTACTCGATAATAATTCATTATAAGAATTATTGTTCAAGATTTTATTTTATCGATTCAATAATTCACGCATTGATATTTTATATTATCGTTGTTTCAATAAATTGTCATTACACAAGTATTTTCTATTATCGAGCAATAATTCATATTATCCGAATAATATTATTAGATAACATTATTAGCAATGTCTAGAAAGTTACGTTTAATGAGAGGTTTGGTCACCTAATCGCCAAGAAGGAGAGAATTCTTATTGAAAGCCCTTCTCTTTCCAGGAACTACTACGGCCACAAGATCTTGTGATTCTGTAATATTATTTATGAATAATTAATTATTGATTTATATGATGAGAAAATATTAATTTTATGTGGATATAGATGGAGAAAATTTTTTATAGTGACAATTGTTGAAAATTAAAATTTTATCTTTTTCGATAAAATAATTCATTTAAATATATTATTATATTTTAATAATATAATAATGGTGATATTTTTACAATGAATGTGAGATATATGAGTATCTGAGGAGGAAGAGTATTTTTTTTTGCAATAAATATTTAAAACATGTTAAACATGTAAATTGGACCCCATTTATTAATCAAATTTGATTATAAACTTGTAAAATCGCCTGTTTGTGGATTTGATCAATTTCTATTTGGAATTTGGAAAAACTTTCTTACGTAAAGTTGTAGAGAATTGAATTTCCTATACAAATTCAGCGAGATTCAATTTTCCGATAAAAGGGCTATTTATTATGAATTATTGAAGTTCAAGCTTCAAAATAATTGATTTTTGGAAGTTTAAAATATTTAAAATAGAAAAAACGTTTTTTAAATGTTTGTGGGCATCTTTAACATGTGTTGATGGCTGAGATCAGATTGTCTAGATGGGCGTAAAGAATTTATTAAATATATTAATATTATATTAAATTTTCTACTTTTGGTGTTTTCAAAGATTTTCCTATAAATAGGGTGCTTGGGTTAGAATTGAAAATCACACCGTAAATCGAAGTTTTCTCTCTATATTATCGAGCGTATTCTTGTGAGTATTTTGAGTATACTTTGAGTATTGCTATATGGTGCAAGTTCAAGTCATAACCTATATATCAGGTGTTTCAATTGTAAGATCGTCTTTCGAGGTAAGAGATGTTATTTTATTTGAAAATGATATTATTTCTTCAATATCATTATGCCGAAATATTGGTTGGAAAATTTTATCAAATTTGGAACTTTTTCATGTGGGAGTTACTTATTCATAAGATTTACTATTCACGAGTTACTTATTCACGAGTTACTATTCATGAGATTCTTATTCACGAGTTCTTATTCATGAAAGTACTATTCACGAAGCGTGAAGATATTTTTTGTGAAATTTCTATCTTTTGGTGTCTGAGTTATTATTCAAGATACGATTAATTATTCACGATACTGAAGACTATTCACTTAATACTGACAAGACTATTCAATAGAAAAATAAAATTTCTTCTTTTTGTCCAAAATATCTATATTGGATACTAGCTTTGATTGTATACATGTTTTGATCATTCTTGAATTTTACTCCACTCTGATTACTTATGAAGTATTTTTGAACTTGGATTGTTTAAAATACGAATCCTTAATATTTGTTCTTTTGTTTCACTGGATTCGTTTCCTTTAAAATATTTTTCATCATCCTCGGTCCTAAATGATGATATTACTGAATATCTTTGGCCTGTAGTGTAAAGATGAATGATTTCTTGATGAATATCTTTGGCCCGTAGTGGCGTAGGAATTTTGATATATATAATAATATTAAATTAAATTTTCTGCTTTGGTGTTCTAAGCAAATTCCTATAAATAGGATGTTTAGGTTAGAATTGAAAATTACACCGTAAACTCGAAGTTTTTTCTCTCTATATTATCGGTATTCTTGTGAGTATTTTGAGTATACTTTAAGTATTCTTTATACGGTGCAATTTCAAGTCATAGCTTTATATCCTGTTTCAACTAAGAAATCTTGTCTTTGTGTGAGGTAAGGGATATTATTTTTTTTCAGTAATGATATTATTTCTTCAATATCATTATGTTGAAATATCGATCTCGAATTTTTTTAACAAATTTGGAACTTTTGGTGTCTGAGTTCTTATTCACGTATCTGGCCTTTATTCACGAATCTGAGACTATTCATAGAAAAATAAAATTTCTTCTTTTTGTCCAAAATATCTATTCGGATACTAGCTTTGATTGTATCCATGTTTTGATCATTCTTGAATTTTACACCACTATAATTATTTTTGAGGTATTTTTAGACACGGATAAAATAAAGTACTAATCCTTAATCCTTAATCCTTGTCATTTTGTTTTCCTTTGGAATCGTTTCTTTAAAAATATTTTCATCATCCTCGGTCTTAAATGATGATATTATTGAATATCTTTGGCCATGTAGCAAAAGATGAATGATTTTGAAGAATATCTTTGGCCCGTAGTGCAAAGATGAGCAGTGTTTAAATGAACATGAATTAATCGATGAATATCTTTGGCCGTAGTGCAAAGATGAATATTTGATTCAGATATATATTGATTGATGTTACAGGATAAAAGATAGCGATGAACTTTTAAATTCATACATAGAAGATAGTAGTTTGCATTCTCTACTTAACTCTTCTAATGAATTATTATTTCATTGCGAATATTGATTTAAAAACTTGTTGTCTATTGTATTCTATTAGATTTTTTCCCTGTTGAAGACTAATGATAATTTGTTGTATATTATCTTAGTAATAATATTCTTTTATTGGGCTAGTTGGGCTCACCTTTTCTTTTTGTTCCATTTTTCTTCTCGTGAGGCGAGAATATAAGCGAAAATGCAGAGTCGAGGTATGGAATGAAGGTTCTAGAGAGAGTTGTTTAGTAGTCCTCACTATTTTTGTAAAATAATGTATCAATAAATGTGATGTGGATTTATTTGAGTATAGATATTGTCTAGAAGATAATATTTGTATTCAAACTCACAGTTTTACTGTTGTAATAATAAAGTTATAGTTGTTTCTGTACCATGTATTGACAACTCAGAATGGGTGATGTATACCTATTTTGGGGGCGTCACAAGATATTTTGGACGAAAAGGAATATTTTCATTTTTCGATGAATAGTGTCGTATTCGTGAATAGTGCCGTATACGTGAATAGTAATCCCGACACTATAAGTTCCAAATTTGATTAAAAAGTTCAGATCAATACTTCGGCATAATGATATTAGAATAAATAATATCATTAAAAAAATAATATCCCTTACCTCGGAAAAAGCGTTACTTAGCTGGAATCTTTGGATATAAATTTATAACTTAAACTTGCATAGATATAGCAATACTCAAAGTATACTCAAAATACTCACAAGAATAAACCGATAATATAGAGAGAAAACTTGATTTCTGGTGTGATTTTCAATTCTAACCTAAGCACCCTATTTATAAGAAAATGCTTAGAACACCAAAGTAAAAAAATTTATTAAAATATTAATATAAATATTACAATTTCTACGCCCACTTCTAAGGATCTGAATTCAGCCACTTCTAACACATGTAAGACCCACAACAATGACAAAAAATGTTTTTGTCATTTTAAATATTTATACTTCCAAAAATTAATTATTTTGGAACTCAGAAACTTCAATAATTTATAATAAATAGCTATTTTATCGGAAAATTGAATCATGAGTTTTTATAGGAAATTAAATTCTCTACAACTATGCGAGAAGAAAGTTTTTCCAAATTCCAAACAAAAATTGGCCGAAATCCACAAGCGAAGCGATTTTACATTTATAATCAAATTCGGTCAAGAAATGGGGTCCACCGACACATAAATCATGCTTTAAATATTTTTGGTAACAAAAATACTCTCCTCTACATATACTCATATATCCCACATTTATTGTAAAAAAATATCACCATTATTATATTATTAAAATATAATAATATATTTAAAATAATTATTTTATCGAGAAAAAGATAAAATTTTAATTTTCAACAATTGTCAAATTAAAAAAAATTTCCATCTATATCCACATAAAATCAATATTTTCCTCATCATATAAATCAATAATTAATTATTCACGAGTAATAATACGAGAATCAATCACAATGAGGCGGTTCAGGGAAGAGGGGCTTTCGATAAGAATTTCTCACTTCTCGACGCAAGCATGATTAGGTGACCAAACCTCTCCATAGGCGAACTTTCTAGACATTGCAATAATGTTATCTAATAATATTATTCGGATAATATGAATTATTGCTTCGATAATGAAAATCATGTAATAATGACAATTATGAAACAACAACAATATAAAATATCAACGCAATAATTATTAAATCAATAAAATAAAATAATTTGAGCGAGTAATTATCGTAACAATTATTGAGTAGTTCACTTCTTACGTAAGAATCATTAATTGGTGCAATACTGGTGTCTTCTTGTGTTTTAACCATAGAGTATTTTAACAATGATTACTTGAATAATTACTACGCTGTAAGACTCAACTTATTATTAATGAAATTTAATTTTCTATTTATTATTTTGAAATAGTAAGGGTTGATTTGATTAATGTGGATAGTTAGGGGTAAAATATAAATATTTCAAAATAAGTGGTTATAAAATATTCATTGTTGTTTTGGGAATATTCGTTTGGTCGTGAAATATTAAATGTCGGGGAATATTAAACGACTTACGGCAGTAGCGACCGTATGTGGGCCCCATAACGGAAAAGCGATTGGATGAAGAAAACGACAAATATAAGTTGTTTAAAAATAACAACAGAGTAGTTATTGCTATTATCTTGTTAAAATACTTGGTTAAAACACAAGAAGACACCTGCGCAGATCGCACCAATTATTGATTCTTACGTAAGAAGGCACTACTCAATAATGGTTACAGAATTATCGCTCAAAGATTTTATTGATTCAATAATTCACGATTGATATTTTATATTATCGTTGTTTCAATAAATTGTCATTACACAAGATTTTCCATTATCGAAGCAATAATTCATATTATCCGAATAATATTATTGGATAACATTATTGGCAATGTCTAGAAAGTTCGTCAAGGAGAGGTTTGGTCACCTAATCATGCCAATAAGAGAGAAATCTTTATCGAAAACCCCCTTTCCTGAACCGCACCGTCACAATATTGTGATTCTCAGAATATTATTTGTGAATAATTAATTATTGATTCATATGATAAAAAAATATTTATTTTATGTGGATATAGATGGAGAAAATTTTAATGTGACAATTGTTGAAAATTGAAATTTTATCTTTTTTCCGATAAAATAATTATTTAAATATATTATTATATTTTAATAATATAATAATGGTGATATTTTTACAACGAATGTGGGATATATGAGTATATACGAGGAGGAAGAGTATTTTTGTTGCAATAAATGTTTAAAACATGTTAAACATGTCTGGTGGACCCCATTTATCGATCGAAATTTGATTATACTGTAAAATCGCTTCGCTTCAGGATTTTTTGGCCAATTTTTTGTTTGAATTTGGAAAAACTTTCTTCGCAAAGTTGTAGAGAATTGAATTTCCTATAAAAAGTCGCAAGATTCAATTTTTTTTGGCAAAAGGGCTATTTATTATGAATTAGTGAAGTTCAAGTTCAAATAATTGATTTTGGAAGTTTAAAATATTTTAATATGAAAAACGTTTTTGGTGATTTGAGTGTGGGTCTTGCATGTGTTTTAATAGCTGAATTCAGATTCTTGGTACGTAGGAAGTTGTAGAAATAATAATAATATTATTATATTAAATTTTCTACTTTGGTGTTCTAAGCAATTTCATATAAATAGGGCTTGGGTTAGAATTGAAAATCACACCGTAAACTAAAGTTTTCTCTCTATATTATCGAGTTTATTCTTGTGAGTATTTTGAGTATATTTTGAGTATTGTTAGCGGTGCAAGTTTCCTTCAAAGACTATACCCTAAAGATTCCGTTTGTAAGTACTAATCTTCGAGGTAAGGATGTTATTTTCTTCTCAAATTATATTATTTCTTCAATATCATTATCTTTGAAATATTGGTTGGAACTTTTATCAAATTTGGAACTTTTTCATGGGGGTTACTATTCATGAGTTACTATTCACGAGTTCTTATTCATGAGTTCTTATTCAAGAGTTCTTATTCACGAGTCTTATTAAGTAAGCGTGAAGATGTTTTTTGGGAAATTTTATCTTTTGGTGTCGAGTTACTATTCACGATATTATAATTATTCACGTGTCTCAAGACTATTCAATAGAAAAATAAAATTTCTTCTTTTTGTCCAAAATATCTATTCGGATACTAGCTTTGATCAGATCCATGTTTTGATTATTCTTAAATTTTACACCAATTGTGATTATTTTTGAGGTATTTTGGATGTGGATAAAACAAAGTACTAATCCTTAATCCTTAATCCTTGTCATTTTGTTTCAATTGGATTCGTTTCTTTAAAAATATTTTTATCATCTTCGCCTTAAATGATGATATTATGAAATATCTTTGGCTTCAGTAGTGCAAAGATGAATGATTTCAAGAAGAGTATCTTTGGCTCATAGTGTAAGACCCCAACTTATTATTAATGAAATTTAATTTTTCTATTTATTATTTTGAAATAGTAAGGGTTGATTTGATTAATGTGGATAGTTAGGGTTAAATACGCAAATATTTCAAAATAAGCAAGTGGTTATAAAATATTCATTGTTGTTTGGGAATATTCGTTTGGTCGTGGAATATTAAATCGTTTCGGGGAATATTCGTATACGACTACATATAACCATGTGTGGGCCCCATAACTGGAAAGCGATTGGATGAGGAAAACGACAAATATAAGTTGTTTAAAAATAGCTAGGAGTTGTTATTGCAGATTATCTTGTTGGAATACGGTGGTTAAAACACACTAATACGCGTTGTTGAGCAAGAAGAGTACAGTATTGCACCAATTATTGATTCTTACGTAAGAAGGCATTACTCAATAATTGTTACGATAGAATTATATTCAAAGATTTTATTTTATTGATTCAATAATTGTTGCGTTGATATTTTTATATTGTTGTTGTTTTAATAATTGTCATTACAAGTATTTTCCATTATCTGAGCAATAATTCATATTATCTGAATAATAATATTAGAAAACATTATTGGCAATGTCTAGAAAGTTACATGCTTAAGGAGAGGTTTGGTCACCTAATCAATTGCGGCGCCAAGAAGAGAGATCCTTATTGGAAAGCCCCCTCTTTCCTGGGAACTGCCTGGTTGTCAATATTGTGATCCTGTAATATTATTTGTGAATAATTAATTATTGATTCATATGATGAGAAAAATATTGATTTTATATGGATATAGATGGAGAAAAATTTTAAAATGACAATTGTTGAAAATTAATATTTTATCTTTTTCTGATAAAATAATTCATTTAAATATATTATTTTAATAATATATTGATGGTGATATTTTTACAATAAATTCATGGTTTATAAATAGATAAAGGTGGAAGAGAGAAGATAGAATTGGAATTATTTAATAATTGTAAATATTTTAATGTATATATAGATATATATATGCGTATTTGTGTGTGTGTGTGTGGAAGAAGTGGTGGGGGTAAGAGAAGAAAGTGGGGGAGAGAGAGAGTTAGTGGAGAATTATGGGAAAGGAAGAAAGAGAAAGGGAAGAGAAGGAAATTAGAAAACTTATCCAGTATCTCCGATTTTGGTCATTTTTCGTTTTGAATTTGGAAAAATTTTTCTTCAGTAAAGTTGTAGAGAATTGATTTCAGCAGAATGGACATAAAATTCAGTATTTTTCCGATAACGGTCTATTTTCTATGAATTGTTGAAGTTTCGGAAAATAAAATGATTTTTATTAATAAAGGTGGGACCCAATTGTGTGTTTAACACATGTAAATGCTTTTTTTTCAAGATGGCAGGTTTGATTTTCAAAATGGTTGGCTTGACAATTGAGGTGGCGTGGAAGAAGAAAAAAGAATAATAATATTTTATTATTTAGTCTCCTTTGGCGTTCTAAGCATTTTCCTATAAATAAAAGCGCTTAGGTTAGAATTGAAAATCACACCGTAAACAAGTTTTCTTTCTCTAGATTATTCGAGCGTATTCTTGTGAGTATTTTGAGTATACTTTGAGTATTGCTATACGGTCAAGTTCAAGTCATGCTTTATATTCTGTTTCAAATTTAGAAGTACTAATCTTTCGATGTAAAGGATGTTATTTTCTTCTCAAATGATATTATTTCTTCAATATCATTATCTTTGAAATGTTGGTTGGAACTTTTATCAAATTTGGAACTTTTTCATGTCGGGGTTACTTATTCATGAGTTACTTATTCACGAGTTACTATTCAAAGTTACTATTCACGAATTTTATTCACAAGTACTATTCATGTAAGCGTGAAGATGTTTTTTTTGTGGAATTTCTATCTTTTGGTGTCTGAGTTACTATTCACGATCACAAGACTATTCACGATATCAAGACTATTCATCGAAAAATAAAATTTCTTCTTTTCGTCAAAATATCTATTCGGATACTAGTTTTGATCAGATCCATGTTTTGATCATTCTTGAATTTTACACCACTATGATTATTTTTGAGGTATTTTTAAACATGGATAAAACAAAGTACGTAATCCTAAATCCTTAATCCTTGTCATTTTGTTTCCTTTGGATTCGTTTCTTTAAAATATTTTTCATCATCCTCGGCCTTAAATGATGATATTATTGAATATCTTTGGCCCGTAGTGCAAAGATGAATGATTTGAAGAATATCTTTGGCCCGTAGGCAAAGATGAGCAGTGTTGAGATGAACATGACCGATCGATTAATATCTTTGGCCCATAAGTGCAAAGATGAGCAGTGTTTAAATGAACATGAATTAATCGATGAATATCTTTGGCTCAGTAGTGCAAAGATGAATATTTGATTACAAATGTATATTGATTGATGTTACTGAGGATAAAAGATGACGATGAACTTTTAAATTCATACATAGAAGATAGTAGTTTGCATTCTCTACTTAACTCTTCTTCTAATGAATTATTATTTCATTGCGAATATTGATTTAAAAACTTGTTGTCTATTGTATTTTATTAGATTTTTTCCTGTTGAAGACTAATGATAATTTGTTGTATATTATCTTAGTCATAAAATTCTTTTATCGGGCTAGTTGAGCTCACCCTTTTCCTTTTGTTCCATTTTTCTTCTCGGGAGGCGAGAATATAGCGAGTACGAAGTCGGGTATGGAATGAAGGTTCTAGAGAGAGTTGTTTAGTAGTCCTCACCATTTTGTAAAATAATGTATCAATAAATGTGATGAGGATTTATTTGACTATAGATATTGTCTAGAAGATAATATTTATATTCAAACTCACGATTTCTTGTTGTAATAATAAAGTTGTAGTTGTTTACGTACCATGTATTGACAACTCGAGAATGGGTGATGTATACCTATTTTGGGGGTGTCACGGTTTGCAGAGTTATCCGCTTTTGCACCTCATTTGGTGGAGAATGAGGAACGATTATGCTTGGATGTTTCTAAGAGGTTTAAAACCCTAAGATACATACGACAATATCTCATTTCTCATAAATTTCTCTCTATTGAGATGTTGTTAATGAGGCTCAATTGTTAGAAGCGAGATAACGAGTATGTTCAACCGAGGACCATAACCAGGATTGTACGTAGATATCACCAACAAAATAATGATAACCAAATGAGAAAGAAAGCAGACGGACAAAAATGGTAACCACTCGGTGGTAATCATGGCCATGAAAATAGAAGAAGCGAGTCGGGAGGAGATTTTAAAAGAGGAGATTTAACAACGAATTATGTGAAGACATAAAGTCACGCAAAGAATCGGTTCTAAGGGAGGAGAAACCACCACCCATTATATGCTATAAATGCGGGAAAGAGGGACATATTAGTCCAAACTATCCACAACAGATTCAAGGTATGCTATAATTGTGGAAAGGAATGACATATCGCTCGAGATTATGCAGTGGCGAAACCTAGTTCAATGGGGATTCGGTGACTCAAAAGATCATCCCGTAAAAGTCAAAGTCAACGATTCGGGAAGAAGCGTTTGTTGTGGATCGGTCAAAATGCGAGGAACCCAAACGAGGTGATCACGGGTAAGCTATTTATAAATTCTCGCGAAGTTTATACCTTACTTGATACCGGTGCATACCCATTCATTTATCTCTCCCCGCATGTGCTCAACGTTTAAACTTGACTCCGGAGAAATTAGACTTTGATCTATCATCTGTGGAAACTCCGTTAGGAGAAACTTTCATCACATCCACTGTTTATAAATCTTGTTTGATTCAAGTTGGCACCATCACCTTACCATTGACCTTATCTCTTTAAAGATACTTGCTTTTGATGTGATTTTAGGGATTGATTGGTTAACTACTTATCATGCCAAAATTGATTGTTTTCGTAAGGTTGTTAGTTTTCATATTCTAACCAACCTGTTAGATTTAATTCAAGCAACTAAACCATTAAAATCAATCACCATCATATCTAATCATAAAGCTATTCGTTTATTGAAAAATGGATGTCAAGCTTTCTTAGCCCATGTTATGGATTTGAATAAAGACACGTCAAATTTGAATAATATTCTGTTGTTATTGACTTTCCCGACGTATTTCTGAAGAACTTCCCGCCTACCCCCCGAACATGAAGTTGAATTCTTTATTGATCTTGAACCGGTACAAAGCCCATTTCTAAACCCCATATCGAATGGCTCTATTGAACTTCGGAGTTAAGAGTCCAACTACGTGAATTGTTGGACATCGGTTTCATTCGTCCCAAGACATCTCCTTGGGGTGCTCTGTTTTATTCAGTAAAGAAGAAAGACGGAGTATGCGACTTTCAGTATTGACTATCTGGAATTGAACCATGTCACCATCAAGAATAGGTATCCTCTCACCTCGTATTGATGACTTGTTTGACTACCAGTTGAGGGCACAATTCTTTTCAAAATTGATCTTCGCTTCCGGATATCATCACCAAGATTAGGCGAGGATATTCCAAAGACCGCCTTTAGAACTCCCGAGACGGGCATTATGAATTCTTAGTCATGTCTTTCGGATTGACTAATGCTCCCGCAGACTTTCATGGATATGATGAACCGAGTATTCAAGGAATATTTGGATCGGTTTGTTGTTGTTTTATTGATGACATCCTCATATATTCCAAAAGTCGTGAACATCATGAGCACCATTTGAAGTTTGGTACTTCAAAGGCTTCGTGAAAACAAACTATATGCCAAATTGAAGAAATGCGAGTTCGGCGAGGAAGTACCATTTCTTGGGCACGTGGTGTTAAAACATGGAGTATCCGTGGACCCGCGAAGATTGAAGCAATACAAAGTTAGGAGCAACCAAAGTCGGTGGTGATCAAGACGTAGCTTTCGGGTCTATTGGTTATTATCGGAGATTCGTGGAAGGGTTTTTCGAATCGCTACTCCACTAACTCAATTTAACTCGGAAGGATACAAAATTCGTTTGGAGCGAAGAATACGAGAAGAGTTTCAAGAGCTAAGAGGAGACTTATTTTAAGACTTTGTTAAAAAATACCATCCGGTTCGGATGGATTTGTTATCTCTGACGATGCTTCGTGCAAAGGGTTAGGATGTGTTCTCATGTAACGTGGGAAAGTTGTGACGCCCCCAAAATAGGTTCATTCCATCCAACCCATTCTGAGTCGCCAAATACATGGTACAGAAATAACTACAACTTTATTATTATAACATATAAACTATGAGTTTAAATACAAATATTGCCATCTAGACAATATCCACATGCAAATAAATCCCCATCATAATTATTGATACATTATTTTACAAAATGGTGAGGACTACTAAACAACTATCTCTAGAACCTTCATTCCATACCCCACTAGTACTGCATTACATTCTCGCCTCCTTAGAAGAAAAATGGAACAACAAGGAAAAGGGTGAGCTCAACTAGCCAAAGAAGAATATTATGACTAAGATAATATACAACAAATTATCGTTAGTCTTCAACAGGAAAAATCTAATAGAATACAATAGACAACAAATTTTAAATCAATATTCGCAATGAAATAATAATTCATTAGAAGAGTTAAGTAGAGAATGCAAACTACTATCTTCTATATATATGAATTTAAAAGTTCATCGTCGATATTTTATCCTCGTAACATCAATCAATATACATCTAGAATCAAATATTCATCTTTGCACCAAAGCCAAAGATATTCATCACCGGGTCATGTTCATCTAAACACTGCTCATCTTTGCACCACGGGCCAAAGATATTAATCGATCGGTCATGTTCATCTCAACACTGCTCATCTTTGCTACACAGCCAAAGATATTCATCAAGAAATCATTCATCTTTGCACTGGCGGTGCCAAAGATATTCAAGAATATCATCATTTAGGACCGAGGATGATGAAAAATATTTTAAAGAAAACGAATCCAAATTGAAACAAAAGAACAAGTATTAAGGATTCGTATTTCAAATTTATTTCATGTCCAAAATACCTCGTAAATAATCATAGTGGTGTAAAATTCAAGAATGATCAAAACATGGATACAATCAAAACTAGTATCCGTAATAGATATTTTGACAAAAAGAAGAAATTTCATTTTTCTATTGAATAAAGTCTTTATTCGTGAATAAATAGATAGTATCGTGAATAGTCTTGATACGTGAATAGTAACCGACACCAAAAGATAGAAATTTCACAAAAAACATCATCACCGTGAATAGTACTCGTGAATGAAAGTAACTCGTGAATAAGTAACTCATGAATAAGTAACCCGATACATGAAAAAGTTCCAAATTTGATAAAAATTTCCAACTAATATTTCGGCATAATGATATTGAAGAAATAATATCATTTTCGAATAAAATAACATCCTTACCTCGAAAAGACAAGACTTTTAGTTAAACACAGGATATAAAGCTATGACTTGAACTTGCAACAGTATATCAACACTCAAAGTATACTCACAAGAATACGCTCAAAATATCGAGAGAGAAATAGAGAAAACTTGAGTTTACGGTGTGATTTTCAATTCTAACCTAAGCTCCTATTTATAGGAAAATGCTTAACACCAAAGTAGAAAATTGAATATAATAATATTATTTATAAACAAAATTCCTTAGCCCACCTTTGAAATCTGATTTCAGCCATAGCACATGTTAAATGAGGTTCACAAACTCACCAAAAACGTTTTCTTAAAATAATTAATTAAAACTCCCAAAATCAATTATTTGAAACTCCTAACTTCAATAATTCATAATAAATAGCCTTTTATCGAGAAAATTTGAATCTTGCGATTTTTATAGGAAATTCAATTCTCTACAACTTTGCAGTAAGAAAGTTTTTCCAAATTCCAAACAAAAATTGAAAGAAATCCACAAACGGTCGATTTTACGATCTATAATCAATTTTCTACAAGAAATGGGTCCACCAACACACAAAACATGTGTTAAACATTTAATCCAACAAAATACTCTTTCTCCTCATTTATTTATATATCCCATATTCATTGTAAAAATATCACCATTAATATATTATTAAAATAATATATTTAAATGAATTATTTTATCGAAAAAGATAAAATATTAATTTTCAACAATTGTCACATTAAAAAATTTTCTCCATCTATATCCACATAAAATCAATATTTTCTCATCATATAAATCAATAATTAATTATTCACAATAATATTATTAAGAATCACAAGATCGCAACCGTGCCGTTCTCAGGAAGAGGGGCTTTCCAATAAGGATCTCTCCACTCGGCGCGCAATTAGGTGACCAAACCTCTCCTTAGATGTAACTTTCTAGACATTGCCAATAATGTTTAATAATATAATTCAAATAATATGAATTATTTCTCCGATAATGGAAAATATCGTAATGACAATTTATTGAAACAACAAGAATATAAAATATCAATGCAAAGAATTATTGATAAAATAAAATATCGAATAGTAATTATCGTAACAATTATTGAGTAGTGCCTTCACGTAAGGATCAATAATTGGTGCAATACGTATGTACTACTGTTCAACAACAACGTATTAGTGTGTTTTAACCACGGGTATTCCAACAAAGATAATCTGCAGAATAACAACACGCCAAGATTATTTAAAAATAACTTATATTTGTCGTTTTCTTCATCCAATCGCTTTCAAGTTATGGGACCCACAAAAAGCAATTTAGATCAATCGCATTTAATATTCCCCGAAGCGACGATGTAATATTTCCACGACCAAATGAATATTTTATAACCACTTGCTTATTGAAAAATTTCACAGATTTTACCCATCTATGGACGCCCCAAAATTAGGTATACATCACCCATCTTGGGTCGCCACTTACATGGTATGTAATTTAAATACAACTTACTAACATAATCGCCGTGTATAATACGACATAAATCGTGAGTTTAAATACAAATATCGCTTCTACTAGATATTATACAAACTCAAAAGGAGTCCTCATTTAATTATTATCACACTATTTCACGTAATAGTGAGGACTACTAATGCTATCTTCGTGACCATCACTGCTTCCCCGACTCGTCCCGGCCTATATTCTCATTTCAAGAGAATAAGTTGAAAGAAAGGGTGAGCTCAACTAGCCCAAAGAAGAAATATTATGACTAAGATAATGCGTAATAATTTATCAATAGTCTTCAACAATGTTAAACCGATAAAATACAATAGATAAACCGGTTTAATCAGCAATGAATAAGCAATCCATTAAAAGAGTCAAGTAGAAAATAAAGTCTACTATCTTTTAGGTTTTAAAAGGTTATTCATCATCTGTTATAGTTGAGACTCAAATTTTAATAAATATTCCACATCATCGAATCACCCCGCACTACGGCCAAGGATATTCTTTAAGATCACGACCACAATTATTCACGACTACGGGCCAAGAATATTTTGTATTCATTAATGGTCATGATCATGCCAACAATCGTCCATCAATGCACTACTACTAATCGAGGATTTTTACCACATCATTTGTAACATTACTGGCCATGATTACAATCAATAGTCTCTCGGTCATAATCATACCAAGTCCATCTACGCACTATGTGCCACGTATGACTTTCAAAAAAATATAAACATGAGGATGATGACAATGATATAAGAATTCAATAAAACAAGTTCAAGAATTATTTTATCCAGAATTATTAACGCCCAAATTATCAACACGATCTTGTTTTTGTAGAGTAAAATTCAAGAATGATCAAGAATATTTTCATGAAAAGATATCGATGAAACGCAAATATCAAGGATATTCCACTAATTTCATGGAGTATATAAGTCAAAGTTTTAACCAACTGGGTATAATAAAGAATAGAATAACAAAAGAAATCACCATGCATGCGATAGATCGCATACATGCAAAAGTTATTCCAACATAATAATAAATAATCTTAACTGTGTCCCGTGAAAACGCATGCATGTGATGTTCCAATGTAATAATAAAGAATGGAACCAGGTCCCGTAATAAAACACATGTCCATGTGATGTTCCAATGTAATAATAATAAAGATTTTAACCAGTCCGTAAAACACATGCATGTGATGTTCCAATGTAATAATAATAAAGACGGAACCAGTCCGTGTAAAACACATGCATGTGATGTTCCAATGTAATAATAGAAGAATGTCACCAAGTATAGGTAAACCACATATACAAAAGTTATTCCAATGTAATAATAAGCAATGGAATAACAACAGTTCTCTTCATGAATAAGAAAGAATAACACCCTTTACTTTTGGTAGAGATTGAATACCGCAAAGAAGCAGTAAGAATAAAATACTCTTCTTCTTTCTCTTATTCTCTCTATACTTTCTCTCTATAGCTTGAATGAATTCGTGAAAATAATGAAGCCTCAGCCTCTATTTATAGAAGATTTTAGCTTAGACTCGCCGCGCCGATGTGAAAAGGCAAGTGGCTCGACGAAGTGGTTCGATCTTTTGTAATGTGAAACGACAAGTGGTTCGACGCCTCAGAATGTGAAATGACAAGTGGTTCGACGTATGGTAAAGGTAATTACTATTAACGAAGGTAAATACTATCGACGAAGGTAAATACTATTCACAAGGGTAATTACTATCGATAAAGGTAATTACTATCGACGAAGGAAAAATACTATTCACAAGGGTAATTACTATCGATTGAAGGTAATTACTATCGACGAAGGTAAATACTATTCACAAGGGTAATTACTATCGATTTAAGAGACTCTTAGATGATGACATATATGAGCCCCCATAAAATAATCAAACTTACCACAAATCATTTTTTTTCATCAACACATATTTAATCTTTCAACAATTATTAATCATTTATAACTTGTCGCCTCAATTATTGATTTAATACTATAACATATTATATGTATGATAATCGTGACAATAATTGAATCAATAATATAAGAGATATGATGCAAAGAATTAATGTAGTAATAATCGAGCATAATGAAAGTGACTTCTCACGTAAAGATCAATAATCAATACCGCAGTGCTACTATGCAACTACGCCAGACATCGCATTTCTTTTTTACCACCCGGTAGTTCAACAGCTTTTTTTAACGGTAACACCTCCGCCGTTATTTTTATAAAATATTTTTGTCGCTTTTTTCAATCCGACAATAAATTTCGCTATGGGGTCCACCAATGATTGAGCCATTGCATTTAATATTCCCTAACAAAAAGAATATTCCCCACCAAACTAATATTTTATAACAACTTGCATACTTTGCAAAATTTATAAATATTACCCACAACTATAACATTATATCAAATTTATTCCATAATATTCAAAAATAATATTTATATAAAAATTCATCTTTATTTATAAAAGTCGGGTCTTACAACCTCCCTTCTTATGAAATTTTCGCCTCGAAATTAGGGTACGACTCGGTATGTCAAGAGGTAAGGATACCTTGATTTCATTTCAGATTCTAACTCCCAAGTCATTTCTCAACATCGTGGTTCCTCCACAAAACTTCGATTTGAGGTATAACCTCGAGCGTAGAATATGTTCCTTCTTATCCAAAATTTGAACAGAACCTCTTCATACGCCAAATCTTCCGCTATTTCGTCCTGCTTTCTAACTCAATAATATGGTTCGGTCTTTCACATATTTACGTAATATAGATATGTGAAAAACGTTATGAACACGAGACATATTTCAAGCAGAAAGTTTAGTCTATAGGCCACGCTCCTACTCGATCGAGGATTAAAATGGACCGATGAATCGAGGATTAAGTTTCCTCTCTTTCCAAATCTTGTAACTCCTTTCCATGGAGCAACTTTTAACAAACACATGATCTCCTATATCGAATTCCACGCCCTTTCGATGAAGATCAAGATAACTCTTTTGTCGATTTTGTGAGGTTTTTATACGTTGTTTGATCGTTTCAATCTTTTTCCGTAGTCATACGCATCAACTCCCGGCCCCAACAACGTTGCTTCACCCACCTCATCCCAAAGATAATTTGGAGAACGACACTTTCTTCCATACAACGCTCGAATGGAGCCATGCCAATACTTGCTTGATAATCGTTGTTGTAGGAAAACTCCACCAATGGTAAGAACTTGTCCCAACTCCCTTGAAATCAAGGACACGTAGTCTTAATAGATCTTCAAGAGTTTGAATAGTCCTTCCGATCGTCCGTCCGTCTCCGAGGATGATATGCCGAAGCTAAATCGTAAGTCTGCGCCCATAGCTTTTTTGCAAACTAACCCAAAATCGTGAAGTGAATCTTGGGTCTCGATCGTAAACTATGGATACCTAAGATACCATGCAGCCTTACAATCTCGTTTATGTACATATGAAAGCAAGACGCTCAAGTGTATAAGTTTCTCGATAGGTAAGAAATGAGCAGACTTGGTCAATCTATCAACAATGACCCAAATCGCATCAATGCCTCGAGAAACCTTAGAAGACAAAGAACTAAATCCATGGTAATGTGCTCCCACTTCCATTCTCGAATTTCAAGTGGTTGCAATGGACCTTTTGGTACTTGATGCTCCGCTTTAACTCGTTGACAAGTTAGACACCTTGAGATAAACAAATGCTTATCTCTCTCTTCATATTGCTTCCACCAAAATGTATGACGATTTAATATCATGATACATTTGTACTCCCTGTGATGGATTGCAAATGGTGTGTTGGCGCTCCATCATGATATTATACTTTAAATCGTGGTCGTTAGAACACAAAGTCCGGAGTTGACTCAAGTATTCCTTCTTCATCGATTCTTGCTTCCTAAGATAGCACCTTCTTGCACTTTTTTCCTCATACGATGACGCATCACCGTGTCCCAGTAGCTCGGAAAGCAGCCTTTTAACTTTATCGATTAAAGTCGGTTCTACTCAGATACTCGCTTATCATCACACGCGTCCTCGAGTCTTTAACTCTATCTCCATCCTTTGCAAGTCACACAAATGGGCTCTTGCGTTGACAATATCGCACTCAGATTTGCATATGATTTTCTACTCAACGCGCGCGCCTACCACGCTCGCTTTTCCAGGATGGTATTCGATGGTACGATCATAATCTTTCAACAGCTTCAAGCCAACGTCGTTGTCGCATGTTGAGTTCCTTTTGAGTGAAGAAATATTTGAGGCTTTTATGATCCCAGTAAAGATCTCCACTTTCTCCCCATACAAGTAATGCCTCCAAATTTTAAGTGCAGAAGATAACAAATGCCTAACTCTAGATCATGAGTAGGATAATTCCTCTCATATTCTTTTGAGTTGTCGCGAGGCATAGCTATAACTTTTCCATGTTGCATAAGAACACATCCCAACCCTTTGCCCTCAAGCATCATCAGAGATGACAAATCCTCCGAGCCGATGGTATTGTCGTAACAGTGCTTTAAATAAGTCTCCTCGAAGTTCTTGAAAACTCTTCTCACATTCTTCGCTTCCAACCGAACTTTTCAGATCTTTCCGAGTCACCGAGTCGATCGGAATAGCGATTCGAGAAAATCCTTCCACTAATCTCCGATAATAACCAACTTAAACCGAGAAAGCTACGATTTTGGCCATCGATTAAGTTGTTCCTAGCTTTGAATAGCTTCAATCTTTTTCGGGTCAACAGATATTCCATGACTTGATACCACGTGCCCAAGGAATGCTACTTTTCAAGCCGTAACTCGCATTTCTTCAACTGGCATAAAGCTTATATTCACGAAGCTTTTGGAGTGTCACCTCAAGTGTTGCTTCATGATCTTCACGGCTTTTGGAATAAATAAGGATGTCATCAATAAAGACGACCACAAAGTGATCTAAATATTCCTGAATACTTGGTTCATCATATCCATGAAGGCAAAAGAGAGCATTAGTCAATCCAAAGGACATGACTAGGAATTCATAATGCCCGCATCGAAGTTCGAAAAGCCGCCTTTGGAATGTCACGGTTCTAATCTTCAATTGGTGATATCCAAACGAAGATCAATATTTGAAAAGAATTTGGCTCTCAGAATCGGGTCAAACAGTCATCAATACGCGGGCAATGGATACCTATTTTTGATGGTGACATGATTCAACTCCCGATAATCAATACAAAGTCGCGATACTCCCATCTTTCTTCTTCACTTAATAGTAAACAGAGCACCCCAAGGAGAAGTACTAGGACTAATAAAGCCAATGTCTAACAATTCCTCGCAATTGGGTCTTTAACTCCTCAAGTTCAATAGAGCTATTCGACATGGGGCTTTGAAATAGGTTTTGTACCGTTCAAGGTCGATACAAAATTCAATTTCACGCCCGGGGTAGGCCAGAAGTTCTTTGGGAATACGTCAGAAATTTATTAACAATAGGAATATCGCTTAAAACCGATTTATTTTTATTTAAATCTGTGATATGAGATAAGAAAGCTTCGACATCCGCTTTTTCAATAAACGAATAAATTTTTATGGCTTGAGATGACCGTGATTGATTTTAATGGTTTGGTCGTTTGAATTAAGATAATAGGTTGATTAGGAATATGAAAGCTAACAACCTTACGAAAACAATCAATTTTTGCATGATAAGTAGTTAACCAATCAATCCTCAGTAATCACGCCAAATGCAAGTATTTTTAATGAAATAAGATCGACAGTGTAATGTGAGGGTACCGATTTGAACCAAACAAGACTTATAAACAAAGTGGATGTAATGAAGGTTTCTCCCAACGGAGTTTCCACAGATAAGTCAAAGTCTAATTTCTCCCGAGTCAAATTTAATCGATGAGCGCAAGTAGGAGAAATAAAAGAATGGGTAGAACCAGATCAAATAAAGTATAGACTTCATTAGAGTTTATGATAAGCTTACCCGTGATGACCTCATTCGATTCCTTGCTCTTTGGGAGGTCACAACAAACGCCTCCTCAGACTACCGGTTTTGAATTTTCTCGGGATGGCCTTTGGTGCCTCCATCCTATTTGAATTTGTCTTCAGAAACGACAAAATCGAGCTAAGTGACCTTCTCTTCCACAATTATAACACGCTTTTGACGGCATGACGCAGCTTTGATCGATGTGTCCCTCTCCTCCGCATTTGAAGCATATGATAGGTGGTCTTTCTCCTTCCTTAACAACGGGGTCTCGGGCCGACGCCTTTTCCACCATTGTTGAATCTCCGTTTCTTGAAATGTCCATTCTTATTGTTTTGGCCCCGATTACCACCCAAGTGGTTACCATATCTCGCCCGTTGATTCCTCCACGCTTGTTGTCACCGCTCGATGACTACTCACCGGTGGTATTATAATTTTACATTACCGCTTCTCTTTAGTCAGGTTGACTCATTATCGCTCCACTAATCGAGCCCTATTTACAACATCTCGAATACAAAACACGCTTTATGAGAAATAAGATGTCGACGATTCCCGCTTCAAACCTCTTAAAAAATTCGCGCCATTTCTCTCTTCATTATCCACCAAGTGGGACGAAACCGTGATAACTCCGCAAATTTTGCCTCGTATCATACATACTGGCCATATTGTTTTGTTCCAACTTGATAAATTCCACCTCCTTCATGTGGCTAATACTTTCAGAAAGTATTTATCGTTGAACACTCCCTCGAACTTCTCCCAAGATATCTTCAAGACAAAGAAGTTGAGTACGTTTTTACCGATTCCCACCAAGAATCCGCCTCCGCGCAACATAAAGGCAAGAAGTGGAACCTTTTGCTCTCTGAGCATCCCAAGACATCAAATATCTTGGTAATCTGCTTTATCCATGCTTCCGCCGTAAGTGGTTTTGCTTTCCCTTAAACTCCGGTGGTCCCAGCTCTTGAATTGTTTAGCGGTGACCATCGCCGAGAGTTTTCGTGTTTCCACCTACGTTTTGGACAGAGAGTCGCCTCATCACGTGTTGCATAAATTACATAAAGCCTCCGAACATTTGATCATTCATCATTTGGTCGGTTGTTGTTGTTTTGCATGAGGATTGTCGCCTCGATGCACATTATCCTCGATTATTGATATGTGGTGAATCAACGATCGCCTCAAGGCTCCATTGCTATTCTCAACATTCTCGATGTCATTTTCAGACATCGCCACAAAACAAAAGGTTAATTGACATGTAACAAATTATCCCTATCTTCCGACCAACCAATAAAATAAAGACATAAACTTAGTAGGTCATACTAGCAAGGTATTCCCTGCCTCCCCTCCTAGTACTATTCTCACATCTTAGCTGTGGATCATATCCCTAAGCTCGATATTCAACCGTGACGCCCCAAAATTAGGTATACATCACCCATCTTGGGTCGCCACTTACATATGGCATGTAATTTAAATACAACTTATTAACATAACTGCTGTATAATAATACGACATAAATCGTGAGTTTAAATACAAATATCGCTCTACTAGATATTATACAAACTCAAAAAAGGAGTCCTCATTACAATTATTATCACACTATTTCACGTAATAGTGAGGACTACTAATGCTATCTTCGGGACCATCACTGCTTTTCCGACTCGTCCCCAAATTTATATTCTCATTTTCAAGAGAATAAAGTGAAAGAAAAGGTGAGCTCAACTAGCCCAAGAAGAAATATTATGACTAAGATAATGCGTAATAAATTATCAATAGTCTTCAACAATGTTAAACCGATAAAATACAATAGATAACCAAGTTTAACTGCAATGAATAAGCAATCCATTAAAAGAGTCAAGTAGAAAATAAAGTCTACTATCTTTTAGGTTTTAAAAGGTTTTTCATCATCGTTATACCGAGACTAAGCTTTAATAAATATTCCACATCATCGAATCACCCCGCACTACTACGCCAAGGATATTCTTTAAGATCACCACCACAATTATTCATGCACTACGGGCCAAGAATATTTCAGGTATTCATTAATGGTCATGATCATGCCAACAATCGGCATCCATCAATGCACTACTACCATCGAGGATTTTTACCACATCATTTGTAACATTACTGGCCATGATTACAATCGAATAGTCTCTCGGTCATAATCATACCAAGTCCATCTATGCACTACAGCCACGATGACTTTCAAAAATATAAACATGAGGATGATGACAATGATATAAGAATTCAATAAAACAAGTTCAAGAATTATTTTATCCAGAATTATTAACGCCCAAATTATCAACACGACATCGTTTTGTAGAGTAAAATTCAAGAATGATCAAGAATATTTTCATGAAAAGATATGGATGAAACGTAAATATCAAGGATATTCCACTAATTTCATGGAGTATGTAAGTCAAAGTTTTAACCAACTGGGTATAATAAAGAATAGAATAACAAAAGAAATCACCACGCACGCGATAGATCGCATGCAAAAAGTTATTCCAACATAATAATAAATACGGAACCTAAGTCACAGAAACGCATTTGCATGTGATGTTCCAAATGTAATAATAAAGAATGGAACCAGTCCCGTAAAACACATGATGTGATGTTCCAAATATAATAATAATAAAGATTTTAACTGTGTAAGTCCGGTAAAACACATGCATGTGATGTTCCAGCGTAATAATAATAAAGATTTTAACCAGTAAGGTGTAAAAAACACATGCATGTGATGTTCCAATGTAATAATAGAAGAATGTCACCAAGTATAGGTAAACCACAGATATAAAAGTTATTCCAAATGTAATAAAAAGCAATGGAATAACAACAGTTCTCTTCATGAATAAGAAAGAATAACACCCCTTACTTTTTGGTAGGAGATTGAATATCGCAAAGAAGTGTAGTAACAAAATACTCTTCTTCTTTTCTTATTCTCTCTATACTTTCTCTCTATAGCTTGAATGAATTAAGTGAAAAATAATGAAGCCCTCAGCCTCTATTTATAGAAGATTTCTAGCTAAAGACCCGCCAGTGTGAAAAGGCAAGTGGCTCGACGATTGGTTTGGTGGTTTTGTAATGTGAAACGACAAGTGGTTCGACGCCAGAATGTGAAATGACAAGTGGTTCGACGTCCGGTAAAGGTAATTACTATTAACGAAGGTAAATACTATATTGACGGTAAATACTATTCACAAGGGTAATTACTATCGACAAAGGTAATTAATTATCGACGAAGGTAAATACTATTCACAAAGGTAATTACTATTGACGAAGGTAATTACTATCGATTGAAGGTAAATACTATTCACAAAGGGTAATTACTATCGATTTAAGAGACTCTTAGATGATGACATACGAGCCCCCATAAAATAATCAAACTTACCACAAATCATTTTTTTTTCATCAACACATATTTAATCTTTCAACAATTATTAATCATTTATAACTTGTCGCCTCAATTATTGATTTAATACTATAACATATTATATGAGATGATATTGTGACAATAATTGAATCAATAATATAAGAGATATGATGCAAAGAATTATCGTAGTAATAATTGAGCATACCGAGTGACTTCTCACGTAAGCATCAATAATCAATACCGTGCTACTATGCAACCAACGCCAGACATCGTATTTTTTACCATAGGGTAGTTCAACAGCTTTTAACTCAGTAACACCTCACAAGTTATTTTTATAAAATATTTTTGTCGTTTTTTCAATCCGAATAATAATTTCATTATGGGGTCCACCAATGATTGAGCCATTATTTAATATTCCCTAACAAAAAGAATATTCCCCACCAAACGAATATTTTATAACAACTTGCATACTTTGCAAAATTTATAAATATTACCCACAACTATAACATTATATCAAATTTATTCCATAATATTCAAAAATAATATTTATAAAAAATTCATCTTTATTTATAAAATTTCGGGTCTTACCCATAATATCCACATTAATCAAATCGACCCTACTATTTCAAAATAATAAATAGAGGAAAATAAATTTCATTTATTAATAATTTTGGGGTCTTACAACCTCCCTCCTTATGAAATTTCGTTTCGAAATTGACGACACGCACTGTGTGTTTGAAAAGATGAGAATACCACGCTTTCATTTCGTTTCCAACTCCCGTGTCATTTCCTCAATAGCATGGTTTCTCCACAAAACTTTAACTTGTGGTATATCCTCGTGACATGGGACATGTTCTTTCTATCCAAGATCTTGACATATACCTCCTCGTGACGTTAAGTCTTGCTATCTCGTCTGGGTTCTAACTCAATGACGTGGTTGGTCGTCCACATATTTACGTAACATCGACACGTGAAAAGCGTTATGAACACGCGTCATACTTGGCGGTAAAACGAGTCATAGGCCACAGTTCCTATTCGATCGAGAATTTCAAATGGATTAATAAATCGAAGGTTTGAGCTTTCCTCACCTCACCGATTCTCGCTTTTGAAATAACAACTTCTTGATCTTCTTCTTCATATTCATCACCCGGTAGTGTAGCTTGAGCGACTTTAACTTTATCGATTAAAGTCGATTATACTCAGTATATCATCACGTGGGTACCTAGAGTTTTCATCTCCATCTCTATTATTTGTAAATTATCTGAAATGAGTCTTTGACAATATCGTACTCGTATTTGTATACGATCTTACTCAACACGCCGCCTACCACGTCGCTTTTCGAGGATGGCATGGTCGAACATGTCTTTAAACGAGTCTCCTCTTGAGTTCTTCAAGCTCTTCCCACATTCTTTGCTCCATTCGAATTTTGTATCTCTACGAGTCGATTGCGTTAATGGAATAACGATTCGAGAATATCCTTCAACGAATCTCCGATAATAACCAACTAAGCCTAGAAAGCTACGTATTTCGACATCGACTTAGGTTGTTCTCAATCGTGACTCATATCCCAACCTTGGATAAGACGCTACAATGACACCTATCGGTTTACTATCGCATCTAATATGGTGTCCCTTATGGAGAGTCTCATCTTCTGCATTCCACAAAGGAAGTCACCAGATAAAGGCTCGGTACCAAATTCTATAGTTGAATTTTTAACTCTCAAGTTCAATAGAGCCATTCGATATGAGATTTTAGAAATGAGTTTTGTCTTCGGGTTCAAAGTCGATACAAAATTTAATATCAGTCTTTGGGAGTAAACCAAGAAATTCTTCAGGAAATACGTCAGGAAAAATCAATAACAATAGGAATATTATTCAAATCTGACGTGTCTTTATTCAAATCCATAACATGGACTAAGAAAACTTGACATCCGTAATAAACGAATGACTTCATGGCTTGATATGAAAATGTTTGACTACAATGGTTTGATTGCTTGAATTGAATAATGAGTTGCTTAGGAATATAAAACTAACAACCTTACAAAAGCAATCAATTTGGCATGATGAGTAGTTAACCTTAAAATCATATCAAAAGCAAATATCTCTATAGAAATAAGGTTAACAGTGTAATGTGATAGTGCCAACTGAATCAAGCAAGATTTCTAAACAACGGATGTAATGAAAGTTTCTCCTAAATGAGTCTCCATAAATAGGTCAAAGTCTAATTTCCCGGTGAGTCAAGTTCAAACGTTGAGCGTAAAGCAAGAGAGATAAAAGAATGGGTAGTAGGCCCAGATTCTAGTAAGGTATACACTTTTCAAGAATTTATAATTAACTAACCCATGCTAACCGTTCGGGTTCCTCGCATTTTTATGACCCGGCCACGACAAACGCTTTCGATGAATCGTTGACTTTGACTTTTTCGTATCCGCCTCTGGTGCCAACGTCCCAAACCGACTTGATTTCGCTATAAGACAAAATCGAGCTATGTGACCATCTTTTCCACAACTAAAACATTCTTGGAAGGCTTTGAACAGTTTGACCTTATATGTCCCTCCTTTCCAGATCTGTAGCATCTAACCGGCGATCGTTCTCTTCCCCTAGAATTTGTTGTTGGTCTTGATCTTTCGCCGACGCCTCTTCCGTCATCGTTAAATCTTTCTTTTAGATTGGACATCTCTTTCCATAATATCAACGCGTCATGCGGCTTTTACCCACGCATCACTCATTCTCACTCGTTCGGTTATTTTTCTTTTCAAATTTCGATTCGACTTTATCATCTTATACTCGCCAAAGAGTGCTTACATTCAAGCATCATATATCGGGTAACACAAGCTTGAATCGTTGCATCCTTTTGCTCCACACATCGCCGCAATTCTTCACCGCTCTTCTAACTCATGAATACGATTTTGCAATTGTGGACGCCCCAAAATAGGTCCATTCCATCCAACCCATTCTCGAAGTCGCCAAATACGTGGTACGTAAACAACTACAACTTTATTATCACAACAATAAAATCGTGAGTTTAAATACAAATATTATCTTCTAGACAATATTTATACTCAAATAAATCCTCATCACATTTATTGATACATTATTTTACAATAATGGTGAGGACTACTAAACAACTCTCTCTAGAACCTTCATTCCATACCCCGACTAGTACTCATTACATTACCGCCTCCCGAGAAGAAAAATGGAACAACAAGGAAAAGGGTGAGCTCAACTAGCCCGATAAAGAATATTATGACTAAGATAATATACAACAAATTATCGTTAGTCTCCAACGAGGAAAAATCGATAGAATACAATAGACAACAAGTTTGAGATCAATATTCGCAATTGAAATAATAATTCATAGAAGAGTTACGTAGAGAATGAAATCTACTATAATCTATGAATTTAACGAGTCTATCATCAATATTTTATCCTCGTAACATCAATCAATATTCATCTCAAATCAAATATTCATCTTTGCACTACTGTGCCAAAAGAAAGATATTCATTAATCGGCCGTGATCATCTCAACACCTGTTCATCTTTGCACTACTGCCAAAGATATTCATCGAAATCATTCATCTTTGCACTCTGAGCCAAAGATATTCAATAATATCATCATTTAAGACCGAGGATGATGAAAATATTTTAAAGAACGAATCCGAAGGAAACAAAATGACAAGGATTAAGGATTAAGGATTCGTACTTTGTTTTATCCATGTATCAACAATACCTCAAAAATAATCATAGTAGTGGTGTAAAATTCAAGAATGATCAAAACATGGATACAATCAAAGCTAGTATCCGGAATAGATATTTTGAATGAAAAGAAGAATTTTTATTTTTCGGTGAATAAGTGTCGATATCGTGAATAGTCTTCAGTATCGTGAATAAGGTCAGTATCGTGAATAGTAACTCAGACACACCAAAAGATAGAAATTCCACAAAAAAACATTTTTACGCTTCATTTAATAGTACTCGTGAATAAGAACTCGAGAATAGTAACTCATGAATAGTAACTCATGAATCTAACTCATGAATAGTAACCCGACATGAAAAAGTTCCAAATTTGATAAAACTTCAGATCGACATTTCAAAGATAATGATATTGAAGAAATAATATCATTACGAAAAAAAATAATATCCCTTACCTCAAAGAATCGATTGCCGGAAGGAAAGGTCAAGTGATGATCTTGAATGAAACTGTCATGAATGAAACTCTCAAAGTATCTAAATACTCACAAAATACGCTCAATAATATAGAGAGAGAGAGAAAACTTTGTTTTCGTGTGATTTTCAATTCTAACAACCCTCTATTTATAGGAAAATGTTAAATTTCACCAAGCAGAACTTGATTGCCACCGATGGCTTTTACTCGCTACTATTGCCACCCACCACATTTGAAATAAAATTCAGCACATTTCTTCACCAACCACAAGTGGGGCCCACTCAATTCTAGAATTTTCCACCAAAATCAATTATAACCCTAATTTAGAATCAGACACCTCTTAAAATTCATAACAAATCATTCGTGCATTTTAACGGTTCAAAATTTGTGGACATATACTCAACTTATGTATGTATAACATACCCAAAATTACCATTAATCAAACGGTTGGATTTAAAATTATAATCCCCGCAATATATCTCAAAACCCCCGATTTAATTTTTAATACCTCCAATACGGTAAAATCTTGATAAAACACCTCAACAATAATTTCTTCATTTATAACCACATAAATAAATCCATCATTTATATCCACATAAAATAAATATTTCTTTATCATATGAATCAATAATTAATTATTCACAAATAATATTACGAGAATCACAATTATGACAACCAGTAGTTCCTGTGAAAGAGGGGCTTCAGATAAGGATTTCTCCTTCTTGGTAAGCAATTAGGTGACCAAACCTCTCCTTGACAGAACTTTCTAGACATTGCCAATAATGCTATCTAATAATATTATTTAAATAATATGAATTATTGATCCGATAATGGAGATAATGCAAAATGACAATTATTGAACAACAATAATATAAAATATCAACGCAAAGAATTATTGAATCAATAAAATAAAATATTGAACAATATTCATCGTAAAAATTATTGAGTAAAGCGCCTTACGTAAGGATCGATAATTCAACAATCATGCAATCTGGTACTACCGTGCAACCACGCCAGACATCAGTATTTTAACCACCGGGTATTCCAATGATCTTACTTGAGAATAACTACGCCTGTTATTTTTAACCAACTTATATTTGTCGCTTTTCTTCATCCAATCGCTTTCCGTTATGGGGCCCACATTTATTTGCCGTCGTCACGAATATTCTCGACAAGATCTAATATTCCCAAACAAAATGAATATTTTATAACCACTTGCTTATTTTGAAATATTTGCGTATTTAACCCTTAACTATCCACATTAATCAAATCAACCCTTACTATTTCAAAATAATAAATAAAGGAAATTCCTTTTTATTTAAAAAAATTTTGGTCTTACAACCTCCCTCCTTATGAAATTTCGTCCTCGAAATTGACGACGTATTCGGTGTGTTTGAAAAGGTAAAGATACCTCGCTTTCATTTTCGTTTCCAACTCCTGTGTCATTTCCTCAATAAGCATGGTTTCTCCACAAAACTTTAACTTATGGTATAACCTCGATGACATAGGTCATGTTCTTTCCTCTACAAAATCTTTGACAGTACCTCCTCGTGACGTTAAGTCTTTGTTTATCTCGTCCGGTTCTAACTTCAATGAGCGTGTTTTGGGTCGTCCACATATTTATGTAACATCGATACGTGAAAAACGTTATGAACACGCGTCATACTTGGTGGTAAAACGAGTCTATAGGCCATGATTCCTATTCAATCGAGAATTTCAAATGGATTAATAAATCGAAGGTTTGAGCTTTCCTCACCTCACCGATTCTCGCTTTTAAAATAACAACTTCACCTCCTTCTTCAAATTCATCACTCGGTGTAGTAGCTTGAGCAACTTTAACTTTATCAATTAAAGTCGATTATACTCGTATATCATCACGGGTACCTAGAGTTTTCATCTCCATCTCTATTATTTGTAAATTATACTGAAATTAGTCTTTGACAATATCGTACTTTCGTGCTCAGATATCGATCTTCTACTCAACACGTCGCCTACCACGTTCACTTTTCCAGGATGGCACGGTCGTAACATGTCTTTGAAATGAGTCTCTCTCGAGTTCTTCAAGCTCTTCCCACATTCCTTGCTCCATTTGAATTTTGTATCTCTATGAGTCATTTCGTTAATGGAATAGCGATTCGAGAATATCCTTCAACGAATCTCCGATAATAACCAACTAAACCTAGAAAGCTACGATTTCGATTATCGACTTTAGGTTGCTCTCAATCGTGACTCATATCCCAATCTTGGATAAGACGTCACAATGACACCTATCGCTTTACTATCGCATCGAATATGACGTCCCTACAGAGAGTCTCGCTTAGGTGAATTCCACAAAGGAAGTCACAAGATAAAGGCTCATGTACCAAATTTATAGTTGAATTTTTAACTCCGAAGTTCAATAGAGCCATTCTATATGAGATTTTAGAAATGAGTTTTGTACCGGGTTCAAAGTCGATACAAAATTTGATATCAGTCTTTGGGAGTAAGCCAATAAACTCTTCAGGAAATACGTCAGGAAAAATCAATAACAACAAGAATATTATTCAAATCTGACGTGTCTTTATTCAAATCCATAACATGGACTAAGAAAACTTGACATCCGTAATAAACGAATGACTTCATGGCTTGATATGAAAATGTTTGATTACAACGGTTTGACTGCTTGAGTTCGAATAACAGGTTGCTTAGGAATATGAAAACTAACAACCTTACAAAAGCAATCAATTTTGGCATGATGAGTAGTTAACCAATCAATCCCCAAAAGCAAGTATCTTTAAAGAGATAAGGTCAACGGTGTAAGGTAATGGTGCCAACTTGAATCAAACAAGATTTTTAAACAACGGATGTAATGAAAGTTTCTCTAACTGAGTCTCCATAAATAGGTCAAAGTCTAATTTCTCCGTAGTCAAGTTCAAACGTTGAGGCAAGCAAGAAGAGATAAAAGAATGGGTAGAACCCAGATATCTAGTAAGGTATAAACATCGCAAGAATTTATAATTAACTAACGTGCTAACTTCGTTCGGGTTCCTCGCATTTTGACCGGCACACGACAAACGCTCTTCCGTAAATCGTTGACTTTGACTTTTACGGGACATCCTTTTGAGTCACCATTCCGCCGGATTGGGGTTTTGATATCGCATGATCTCGAGCGATATGTCCTTCCTTTCCACAATTATAGCATACCTTAAAGCTCAGGTATGCGGTTTGGTGATATGTCCCTCTTTCCCGCATTTATAACATATGATGGGTGATCGTTCTCCTCCCTTAGAACCAATTCTTGCTTAGAATCTTGTCGTCTTCACATGGTCGTTGTTAAATCTCCTCTTTTTAAAATCTCCTCCCGATTCGCTTCTTCTATTTTCATGGCCACGATTACCACGTAGTGGTTACCGCTTTGTCCGTATTCTTCTTTCTCCGCCGGTTATCGTTATTACGATGACTCGCTATCTTCGATATGATCACGGTTATGGTCCCTCGGTTGAACGTACTTTCGTTATCTCGCCTAACAACCGAGCCCCGCTGACAACATCCGAATAGAGAGAAAATTTATGAGAAATGAGATCTTCGACATATGTCGAGTTTCAAACCTCTCGAAACATCCGTCATCGTTCCTCATTCTCCACCAAATGAGGTGCAAACTCGATAACTCATGAACTTTCGCCAGATTGGGACACCGCCATGTTATTCTACTCTAGTCTAATAAACTCCACTTCCTTCATACGACGAATACTTTCGGGGAAGTACTTGTCATTGAACTGCATTTTCAAACGTCTCCTCACATCACGTCTTTTGGATTGGATGGGTACGCTTGCTGCATTCCCACCAAAGAATCGCTTCGCCACGGAACATAAAGGTGGCGAATGGAACCTTCGTTCTCCCGCATCCCAAGACATCGAATATCTTGGTAATTTGCTTGACCCATGTTTCCTTGATAATCGGATCCGGCTTTCCTTAAATTACGGTGGTCCTGACTCTTTGAATCGCTTGTTGTGACCACCCGTGAATTGCTATCATTTCTCCTATATTTTGAACACGAGTCTCCTAAATCCGATTTTGCATGAACCGCAAAAAGCTTCTAAACATCCTCGTTCATCATCTCGCTCGGTGGTCTTATTCACAGGAGGTACATTATTGCCACTGTTGCATGTTCTCCTCGTTGTTAAGTATGTACATCTCCACGGTCTCATTTACACCACTATTAATATTTTAGATTCGACATTCTCAATTATTTGTCATAAAACAAGGGTTAATTAAGGAAATCAATCACATAATATCCCTATATACCTAACTCAACTAACAAATAAGCTTAGGTAGGACACACTAGCAAAGGATTTACTCGTCTCTCCCTCCTAGTTCTATTCCCCGATCTCCGCCAGAGATCATATCCCTAAGCTACGATACCAACCGTGACGCCCCAAAATAGGTCCATTCCATCCAACCCATTCTCGAAGTCGCCAAATACATGGTACGTAAAACAACTACAACTTTATTATCACAACAATAAGCTGTGAGTTTAAATACAAATATTATCTTCTAGACAATATTTATACTCAAATAAATCCTCATCACATTTATTGATACATTATTTTACAATAATGGTGAGGACTACTAAACAACTCTCTCTAGAACCTTCATTCCATACCCCGACTAGTACTCGCTACATTCTCGCCTCCCGAGAAGAAAAATGGAACAACAAGGAAAAGGGTGAGCTCAACTAGCCCAAGATAAAGAATATTATGACTAAGATAATATACAACAAATTATCGTTAGTCTCCAACAGGAAAAATCGATAGAATACAATAGACAACAAGTTTTAGATCAATATTCGCAATGAAATAATAATTCATAGAAGAGTTACGTAGAGAATGAAATCTACTATAATCTATGAATTTAACGGTCCATCATCAATATTTTATCCCTCGTAACATCAATCAATATTCATCTCAAATCAAATATTCATCTTTGCACTACTGTGCCAAAAAGATATTCATTAATCGGTCGTGATCATCTCAACACTGTTCATCTTTGCACTCTGGGCCAAAGATATTCATCGAAATCATTCATCTTTACTCTACAGCCAAAGATATTCAATAATATCATCATTTAAGACCGAGGATGATGAAAATATTTTTAATGAACGAATCCAATTGAAACAAAATGACAAGGATTAAGGATTAAGGATTCGTACTTTGTTTTATCCATGTCCAACAATACCTCAAAAATAATCATAGTGGTGTAAAATTCAAGAATGATCAAAACATGGATACAATCAAAGCTAGTATCCGAGAATAGATATTTTGGACTAAAAGAAGAATTTTTATTTTTTAGGTGAATAGTGTCGATACGTGAATAAGGTCAGTATCGTGAATAAATCTCAGATACGTGAATAAGAACTCGACACCAAAAGATAGAAATTCCACAAAAAAAACATTTTACGCTTTCATGAATAGTACTCGTGAATAGTAACTCGAGAATAGTAACTCATGAATAAGAACTCATGAATAGTAACCCCGACATGAAAAAGTTCCAAATTTGATAAAACTTCAGATCAACATTTCAAAGATAATGATATTGAAGAAATAATATCATTACGAAAAAAAAAAAAATATCCCTTACCTCAAAGAATCAAGACTTGGAAGGAAAGGCTCAAGTGATCTTTGAATGAAACTTGTACTGAACAGAAACTCTCAAAGTATCTAAATACTCACAAAATACGCTCAATAATATAGAGAGAGAAAGAGAGAAAACTTTGTTTCTGGTGTGATTTTCAATTCTAACTTAGCCTCTATTTATAGAAAATGTTAGCCGTAGAAAGCGGACTTGACTGCCACCGATGCTTTTTACTCGCTACTATTGCCACCCACCACATTTGAAATAAAATTCAGCACATTTCTTCACCAACCACAAGTGGGGCCCACTCAATTCTAGAATTTTCCACCAAAATCAATTATAACCCTAATTTCCGAATCAGACACCTCTTAAAATTCATAACAAATCATTCGTGCATTTTTAACGGTTCAAAATTTGTGGACATATACTCAACTTATGTATGTATAACATACCCAAAAATTACCACAATCCAACGATTGGATTAAAAATTATAATCCCCATAATATATCTAAAAACCCCGATTTAATTTTTAATACCTCCAATACGGTAAAATTATCGATAAAACACCTCAACAATAATTTCTTCATTTATAACCACATAAATAAATCCATCATTTATATCCACATAAAATAAATATTTCTTTATCATATGAATCAATAATTAATTATTCACAAATAATATTACGTAATCACAATTATGACAACCAGTAGTTCCCAGAAAGAGGGCTTTCCGATAAGGATTTCTCTCATCTTTGCCGCGCAATTAGGTGACCAAACCTCTCCTCGATGAACTTTCTAGACATTGCCAATAATGCTATCTAATAATATTATTTAAATAATATGAATTATTGATCCGATAATGGAGATAATGCAAAGTTGACAATTATTGAACAACAATAATATAAAATATCAACGCAAAGAATTATTGAATCAATAAAATAAAATATTGAGCGGTAACTCACCGTAAAAATTATTGAGTAGTGCCTTCTTACGTAAGGATCAATAATTCAACAATATGCATGTAATACCGTGTGCTATCTTTGTCAACCACGCCAGACATCGTATTTTAACCACCGGTATTCCAACGGTCTTACTTGAGAATAACTACGCCAGTTATTTTTAACCAACTTATATTTGTCGTTTCTTCATCCAATCGCTTTCCGTTATGGGGCCACACACATGGGTCATACCGTCGCATTTAATATTCCCACAAGCATTATGAATATTCCACGACCAAAACGAATATTCCCAAACAAAATGAATATTTTATAACCACTTGATTATTTTGAAATATTTGCGTGATTTAACCCTTAACTATCCACATTAATCAAATCAACCCTTACTATTTCAAAATAATAAATAAAGGAAATTCCTTTTTATTTAAAAAAATTTCGGGGTCTTACAGCAATTCTATATTTTGATCATAAAATACCTCTAATAAACTCTCTTCAGGTACCACTTCTTCCTCTTCTTCCTCACTCTCAGTTGTTACCTCTGCGATTATCTCGGGTGCAACTATCAATTCTTCACTCACCACATGGATATCTCTAATTCCTTCTTCGCCTGACATCACATTATCCTGGTTGGCGATTAGAGGTGTCTCCACGATCTCATTCACTCCATTGTTAACTTTCTCATCAGCCATTCTTAAAAACTATCATAAAACAAGGGTTAATTAAATAAATTAACAAATCACATAATACCCCTATATTATGACCAACCAACAAATAAGCTTAGGTAGGACACACTAGCGCGAAGGATTTACTCGTCTCTCCCTCCTAGTTCTATTCCCGATCTCCGAGAGATCATATCCCTAAGCTCGACGATACCAACCTGTGACGCCCAAAATAGGTTCATTCCATCCAACCCATTCTCGAGTCGCCAAATACATGGTATGTAAATAACTACAACTTTATTATTACAACATATAAACTATGAGTTTAAATACAAATATTGCCATCTAGACAATATCCACACGCAAATAAATCCCCATCATAATTATTGATACATTATTTTACAAAATGGTGAGGACTACTAAACAACTATCTCTAACCTTCATTCCATACCCAGACTAAGTTTCATTACATTATCGCCTCCTTAGAAGAAAATGGAACAACAAGGAAAAGGGTGAGCTCAACTAGCCCAAAGAAGAATATTATGACTAAGATAATATACAACAAATTATCGTTAGTCTTCAACAGAGAGAAAAATCTAATAGAATACAATAGACAACAAATTTTAAATCAATATTCGCAATGAAATAATAATTCATTAGAAGAGTTAAGTAGAGAATGCAAACTACTATCTTCTATATATGAATTTAAAAGTTCATCGTCGATATTTTATCCTCGTAACATCAATCAATATACATCCGAATCAAATATTCATCTTTGCACTATCTGCCAAAGATATTCATCGATTTGGTCATGTTCATCTAAACACTGCTCATCTTGCACTACGGGCCAAAGATATTAATCGATCGGTCATGTTCATCTCAACACTGCTCATCTTTGCACTACTCAGCCAAAAATATTCATCAAGAAATCATTCATCTTTGCACTACAAGGCCAAAGATATTCAAGAATATCATCATTTAGGATCGAGGATGATGAAAAATATTTTAAAGAAAGCGAATCCGATTGAAACAAAAGAACAAGTATTAAGGATTCAGATTTTAAACTATTTCATGTCCAAAAATACCTCGTAAATAATCATAGTGGTGTAAAATTCAAGAATGATCAAAACATGGATACAATCAAAACTAGTATCCGGAATAGATATTTTGGACAAAATAAGAAATTTCATTTTCGATTAATAATAGTGCAGTATTCAGTGAATAGTGTTTAGTATCGTGAATAAAGGCATAGTATACATGAATAGTAATTTCGACACCAAAGATAGAAATTTCAAAAAAACATCATCACGCTTCGTGAATAAGACTCATGAATAAGAATCTCGTGAATAGTAACTCATGAATAGTAACTTCGTGAATAGTAACTCATGAATAGTAACCCCGATATGAAAAAGTTCCAAATTTGATAAAAATTTCCAACCAATATTTCGGCATAATGATATTGAAGAAATAATATCATTTTTGAATAAAATAACATCCCTTACCTCGAAAGACAAGATCTAAACAAAAACTTGATATAAAGTTATGACTTGAACTTGCAGTATATCAACACTCAAAGTATACTCACAAGAATACGCTCAAAATATCGAGAGAGAAATAGAGAGAAAACTTCAGTTTCTGGTGTGATTTTCAATTCTAACTTAAGCTCCCTATTTATAAGAAAATGCTTAGAACACCAAAGTAGAAAATTGAATATAATAATATTATTTATAAACAAAATTCCTTAGCCCACTTTTGAAATATGATTTCAGCCATAGCACATGTTAAATGAGGCTCACAAACTCACCAAAAACGTTTTTCTCAAAATAATTAATTAAAACTCCCAAAAATCAATTATTTCGGAACTCCGGAACTTCAATAATTCATAATAAATAGCCTTTTTATCAAAAAATTCGAATCTCACGAGGTTTTATAGGAAATTCAATTCTCTACAACTTTGCAGAAGAAAGTTTTTCCAAATTCCAAACAGAAATTGACCGAAATCCACAAACAGTCGATTTCTGATCTATAATCAATTTTCTACAAGAAATGGGTCCACCAACACACAAAACATGTATTAAACATTTAATCCAAAAAAAATACTCTTTCTCCTCATTTATTCATATATCCCATATTCATTATAAAAATATCACCATTAATATATTATTAAAATAATATATTTAAATGAATTATTTTATTAGAAAAGATAAAATATTAATTTTCAACAATTGTCACATTAAAATTTTCTCCATCTATATCCACATAAAATCAATATTTTTCTCATCATATAAATCAATAATTAATTATTCACAAATAATATTACAGAATCACAAAGATCGATCTTGTGCGGTAGTTTCAGAGAAAGGGGCTTTCAATAAGGATCTCTCTCATCTTGGCAGCGCAATTAGGTGACCAAACTTCTCCTTAGATGTAACTTTCTAGACATTGCCAATAATGTTTAATAATATAATTCAAATAATATGAATTATTTCTCGATAATGGAAAATATCGTGTAATGACAATTTATGAAACAACAAAGAATATAAAATATCAATGCAAAGAATTATTGATAAAATAAAATATTGAATAGTAATTCTTTGTAATAATTATTGAGTAGTGCCTTCACGTAAGGATCAATAATTGGTGCAATACCGAGTGCTTCTTCAACAACGCCAGATTAGTGTGTTTTAACCACGGGTATTCCAACAAGATAATCTTGGTAATAACTACTGCTATTATTTAAAAAATAACTTATATTTGTCGTTTTCTTCATCCAATCGCTTTCCAGTTATGGGACCCACAAAGAGCAATACGGGTCGCATGCGAATATTCCCCGACAAGCATTTAATATTCCACGACCAAATGAATATTTTATAACCACTTGCTTATTCAAATATTTCGTATTTTACCCATAACTATCCACATTAATCAAATCGAACCCTTACTATTTCAAAATAATAAATAGAGGAAAATAAATTTCATTTATTAATAATTTTGGGGTCTTACAAAAGTCATAGCCTATGCCTCGCATGACAACTTAAAAGAGTATGAGAGGAATTATCCTACCGTGATCTAGAGTTAGCGTAAATGCGTTCACAGCTTAAAGATATGGAGGCCTTATCTATATGGGAGAAAGTGGAGATATATTGGACCATAAAAGCCTTAAATATTTCTACACTCAAAAAAGAACTCAACACGCAAGCAAATGACGTTGGCTCGAGCTATTGAAAGACTACGACCACACTATTCAATACCATCCCGAAAAGCGAACGCGTAAATTGACGCGCGTTGAGTAGAAGATCATATCTTTGGAATGAGTGCGATGATGTCAAGTATACGCATAGAGCCAACTTTAATAGAAAAAGTTAAGGTTGCTCAAGCCACCAATCCCGAGCCGATGCGTATGAAGAAGAAAGTACTGAAGGAGCTATCTAGGGCGAGAATTGATGAAGAAGGAATACTTCGAGTCCACTCCAGACTTTGTGTCCCTAACGACTCTGATTTGAAGTACAAGATCATGATGGAGGCACACAATACACAATTTGCAATCCATCCTGGAAGTACTAAAATGTATCGTGATCTTGACATACATTTTGGTGGAACAATATGAACGGAGAGATTGCAAAGTTTATCTCAATGTGTTTAACTTGTCAACGTAAAAGTGAGAGCATCTAGTACCTAAGGGTCCGTTGCAACCACTTGAGATTCGAAATGGAAGTGGAACACATTACCATGGATTTCGTTTACGGGTCTTCCTACGGTTTCTCAAGGCATCAATGTTATTTGGGTTATTGTTGATAGATTAACCAAGTCTGCTCATTTTTTGTCGACACGGAAGACTTATTCCTCGAACGTCTTGCTAGTATATGCGTGAATGAGATTGTGAGGTTGCATGGCATGCCTGTATCCATAGTTTTGGATCGTGACCCAAGATTCACTTCAAGATTTTGGGTTAGCTTGCAAAAAGCTATGGGCACGGATTTGATTGATTCGGCGCCGATACCATCCTCAAACGGACGGACAATCGGAGAGGACTATTCAAACTCTCAAGATCTATTAAGACTGTGTCCTAGACTTCAAAGGCGGTTAGGATAAGTATTTACCATTGGTGGAATTCTCCTATAATGTGATTATCGTGCAAGTATAGGTGTGGCTCCATTGAAGCATTATATGGACGAAAATATCGTTCTCCAATATGTTGAGATGAGGTGGGTGAAAGCAACATTGTTGGGACGAGAAGTTGAAGTACGTATGACTCACTGAAAAAGATCCAAATGATTCGACAACGTATACAAACGACACAAGATCGACAAAAGAGTTATGCGGATCTTCATCGAAAGGACGTGGAATTTAGTATGGGGATCATGTATTATTGTGAGTTGCTCCGTGGGAAGGGAGTTACAAGATTTGGGATAAGAGGAAAGCTCAATCCACGATTTATTGGTCTATTTCAAATTCTTGACCAAGAGTAGGAAATGTAGCCTATAGACTGCGTTACCTCCAAGTATGTCTCGTGTTCATAATGTGTTTCACATATCATGCTTCGTAAATATGTGAAAACCGAACCACGTTATAGAAAGTTAGAACCCGGACGAGATAAGCCAAGACTTAACGTATGAGGGAGGTACTGTCAAGATCTTGGATAGGAAGGAGCATGTCCTACTGTAAGAAATGTCATACCACAAGTTAAAGTTCGTGGAGGAATCATGCTTTATAGAGAAATGACACGGGAATTGGAAAGCGGAAATGAAAGCGAGGTATCCTCACCTTTTGAAACACAGTGTACGACGTCAATTTCGAGGACGAAATTTCATAAGGAGGGAGGTTGTAAGACCCCAACTTATTATTAATGAAATTTAATTTTCTATTTATTATTTTGAAATAGTAAGGGTTGATTTGATTAATGTGGATAGTTAGGGTAAAATACGCAAATATTTCAAAATAAATGTTGGTTATAAAATATTCATTGTTGTGGGGAATATTCGTTTGGTCGTGGAATATTCAGATCGTTTGGGAATATTAAATGACCACAAGAACCATGTGTGGGCCCCATAATAAAAGCGATTGGATGAAGAAAACGACAAATATAAGTTGTTTAAAAATAACGGCAGTAGTTTTTACCAATTATCTTGTTAAAATACTAAATTGGTTAAAACACAAGAAGATTGCGGTATTGCACCAATTATTGATTCTTACGTAAGAAGACACTACTCAATAATGGTTACGATGAATTATTATTCAAAGATTTTATTGATTCAATAATTCTTTGCATTGATATTTTATATTCATTGTTGTTTCAATAAATTGTCATTACACAAGATTTTCATTATCGGATCAATAATTCATATTATCTGAATAATATTATTGGATAACATTATTGGTAATGTCTAGAAAGTTACATCTAAGGAGAGGTTTGGTCACCTAATCATGCGCAAGATGAGAGAAATCTTTATTGGAAAGCCCTTCTTTCCTAGAAAGCGCCTCGTCACGATATTGTGATTACGTAATATTATTTGTGAATAATTAATTATTGATTCATATGATAAGAAAAATATTGATTTTATGTGGATATAGATGGAGAAAATTTTAATGTGACAATTTTTGAAAATTGAAATTTTATCTTTTTACGATAAAATAATTCATTTAAATATATTATTATATTTTAATAATATAATAATGGTGATATTTTTACAACGAATGTGGGATATATGAGTATCTGAGGAGGAAGAGTATTTTTGTTGTAATAAATGTTTAAAACATGTTAAACATGTCATGGACCCCATTTATCGATCGAAATTTGATTATAGCCTGTAAAATCGTCCGTTTGTGAATTTCGGTTAATTTTTGTTTGGAATTTGGAAAAACTTTCTTCTGTAAAGTTGTACAGAATTGAATTTCCTATAAAAAGACGCGAGAATCGAATTTTTTGGCAAAAGGGCTATTTATTATGAATTATTGAAGTTCTGAAGCTCCGAAATAATTGATTTTTGGAAGTTTAAAATATTTTTAATATGAAAAACGTTTTTGGTGATTTGAGTGTGGGTCTTGCATGTGTTTTAATAGCTGAATTCAGATTCTTGGTACGTAGGAAGTTGTAGAAATAATAATAATATTATTATATTAAATTTTCTACTTTGGTGTTCTAAGCAATTTCTATAAATAAGTACTTAGGTTAGAATTGAAAATCACACCGTAAACTCAAGTTTTCTCTCTATATTATCGCGTATTCTTGTGAGTATTTTGAGTATACTTTGAGTATTGTTAGGCAAGTGCAAGTTCCTTCAAAGACTATACACGGTATTCCAAATAAGAAATCTTAATCTTCGAGGTAAAGGGATGTTATTTTCTTCTCAAATGATATTATTTCTTCAATATCATTATCTTTGAAATATTAGTTGGAACTTTTTATCAAATTTGGAACTTTTTCATGTATGGAGTTTCTTGTGAGACCCCAGATTTTATCAATAAAGATTTAAATTTTGTCGAAATAATTTTTAATATTATGGTGTGAATTTGAGATAATATTATTGTTGTGGGTAGTATTTATAAATTTTGCAAAGTATGCAAGTGGTTATATTATATTCGATTGGTCGGGGAATATTCGGTTTAGCAGGGAATATTCGTACAACGACTCAATCATTGGTGGACCTATGTAATTATTGCCGGATCGAGAAAACGACAAAAATATTTTATTGAAATAACGGCGGAAGTTTTTCTAGTAGTTATTGTTGAACTACTCATTAGTAAAAAGTACGATGTCGTGTGGTTGCATAGTAGCACACGGTATTGATTATTGATGCTTATGTGAGAAGTCACTCGGTTTGATTCCATTATCACGATTAATAATATGAATTATTATAAGCGATAATGACGTTTTGTTTTATTCAGTATTATTAACGTAATAAAAGCGAAACATCTTTTATATAAAATAGAATACTTTATTAAAGTTATTCTATAAATAGAATATATTATATTTTATTATGCATAGTGTTTATAGTGTTTTTGCATAGTGTTTTGCATAGTATTGCATAGTGTTTGCATAGTAAAATGTTTTTATATAAATAGAATATATTATATTTTATTTAAAAGATTTTTCTTTAAATATGGATAGTCCGATTAAAGTAAATCAATACTGACCGTTCATGGATTAGTTCTTATGCATTCCATTTTCCTATAAATAGAAGCTCATTCCTTCATTATTTTCTTTACGAATTCATTGAAACTCTAGAGAGAAATTATAGAGAAGTTTATAGAGAGAAAATTATAGAAAGAAGAAGAGTATTCTCGCTACTTCACTACTTCTATATTAGGTTCTTTTATGGTAAGGGTGTTATTCTTTCTTCTTGAAGAGAACTTCATTATTCCATTCTTTATTATTACGTTGGAATAACGTGTAAAAGTGGCATACCCTATACATAACTTTTATACATGCTGGCATACCCTATACTTGGTGAAATCCTTATGTTATTCCATTATTATTATTACATTGGAATAACTTTGTAATGTGGTTTACCTATACTTGGTGACATTCTTCATTATTACATTGGAACATCACATGCATGTGTTTTACAGGACACGGGTTTCGCTTTTTATTATTACGTTGGAACATCACATGCATGTGTTTTTATCGGACTGGTTAAAATCTTTATCATTCTGTTGGAATATCCTATCATGTGTTTTACAGGATCTCCGGTTCCATCTTTATTATTCTGTTGGAACATCCTGTCGGTGTGAATTTCACCGACACTTCGTTCCGTTATTATTATTACATTTGGAATAACCCATGTCATCGGCAATCGCATGCATGGTGATTTCTTTTATTATTCCATTCTTTATTATACCCAAATTGGTTAAAACTTTGACTTCTATCTCCATGAAATTAGTAGAATATCCTTAATATTTGCGTTTCATCCAGTATCTTTTCATGGAAATATTCTTCTGATCATTATTGAATTTTACTCTACGAAACAGTATCATGTTGACAATTTGGACGTTAATAATTCATGGATTAAATAATTCTTGAACTTGTTTTATTGAATTACTATGTCATTGTCATCATCCTCATGTTTATATTATGTTGAAAGTTATTTTTGGCTTACGTGCATAGATGAACTTAGTATGATTATGACCAGGGATCATTCGGTATAATCATGACTTGATATAAATGATGTGACAAAAGTCCTCGGTGGCTGTAATGCGTTGATGGATAGTTTTGGTATGATTATGACCAGGGGTGATTCGGTATAGTCATGACCATTGATAATTTGATGAAAATCCTTGACCATGGTACAGGGATGATTAGATGTGGTGGTTTATTATTAAGCTGAGTCTCAGCGATAAAAATTGATGAAAACCTTTTAAAACCTAAAAGATAGTAGACTTTATTCTCTCTTGACTCTTTTAATGGATTGCTTATTCATTGCCGAGTTTAAAGCTGGTTGTTCATTGTATTTTATCGGTTTAACACTTATGAAGGCTAATGATAATTTATTCGCATTATCTTAGTCATAATATTTCTTCTTGGGCTAGTTGAAAGCTCACCCTTTCTTTCTTTATTCTCTTCGTGAAATGAGAACATAAACCGGAGACGAGTGGGAAGCAGTAATGGTCGGAGGATAGCATTAGTAGTCCTCATTTTATTACGTGAAATAGTGTGATAATAGTTGTAATGAGGACTCCTTTTGAGTTTGTATAATATCTAGTAGACAAAATTTGTATTCAAACTCACGTTTTATGTCGTATTTGTATACAGCAGTTATATTAGTAAGTTGTATTTGAATTTATGTACCATGTAAGTGGCGACCCAAGATGGGTGACGTATACCTAATTTTGGGGGCGTTACAGTTACTATTCATGAGTTACTATTCACGATTTACTATTCATGAGTTACTATTCAAGAGTTACTATTCACGAGTATTATTCATGAAGCGTGAAGATGTTTTTTTGGGAAATTTTATCTTTTGGTGTCTGAGTTACTATTCACGATACGGCACTATTCACGCAGTGACGACTTTATTCAATAGAAAATGAAATTTCTTTTTTTGTCCAAAATATCTATTACGGATACTAGCTTTGATTGTATCCATGTTTTGATCATTCTTGAATTTTACCCATTGTGATTATTTTTAAGGTATTTTTGGATGTGGATAAAACAAAGCACTGAATCCTTAATCCTTAATCCTTATCATTTTGTTTCCTTTGGATTCGTTTCTTTAAAAATATTTTCATCATCTTCATCTTAAATGATGATATTATGGAATATCTTTGGTTTCGTAGTGCAAAGATGAATGATTTTTGAAGAATGTCTTTGGCCCTTAAGTGCAAAGATGAACAGTGTTTAGATGAACATGATTAATGATGAATATCTTTGGCACTGTAGTGCAAAGATGAATATTTGATTCGAGATATATATTGATTGATGTTCTGAGGGATAAAAATGAGACGATGAACTTTTAAATTCATACATAGAAGATAGTAGTTTGCATTCTTTACTTAACTCTTCTAATAAATTATTATTTTCATTGCGAATATTGATTTAAAAACTTGTTGTCTATTGTATTCTATTAGATTTTTTCCTGTTGAAGACTACGATAATTTGTTGTATATTATCTTAGTCATAATATTCTTTCTTTTGGGCTAGTTGAGCTCACCCTTTTCCTTTTTGTTCTATTTTTCTTCTCGGGAGGCGAGAATATAGCGTATACAGTCTGGGGTATGGTATGAAGGTTCTAGAGAGTTGTTTAGTAGTCCTCGCCATTTTTGTAAAATAATGTATCAATAAATGTGATGAAGATTTATTTGAGTACAGATATTGTCTAGAAGATAATATTTGTATTCAAACTCAAAGTTTTACTGTTGTAATAATAAAGTTGTAGTTGTTTCTGTACCATGTATTGACAACTCAGAATGGGTGATGTATACCTATTTTGGGGAGTCATAGTTGGTATCGAGCTTAGGGATATGATCTCCGGCGGAGATCGGGGAATAGAACTAGGAGGGAGAGACGAGTAAATCCTTCGCAAAGTGTGTCCTACCTAAGCTTATTTGTTAGTTGGTCAATATATAGGGATATTATGTGATATATTGATTTCCTTAATTAACCCTTGTTTATGATGAAGATTTGAGAATGTCGACCGAGAATATTAACAATGGAAATGAGACCGTGGAGACGCATGTACTCTCACCAACGAGGAGTAACGCCCAACAGTCGACAATGTTCCTCCTCCCAACCGCCTGAAGTCTGGGACACGTAGTCTTAATAGATCTTCAAGAGTTTGAATAGTCCTTTCGATTGTCCGTCTCCGTTTTGAGGATGGTATGCGAACTAAATCGCAAATCCGTGCCCATAGCTTTTTGCAAGCTAACCCAAAATCTTGAAGTGAATCTTGGGTCACGATCCAAAACTATGGATACAGCATGCCACGTAACCTCACAATCTCTTTCACGCATATACTAGCAAGACGTTCAAGGAATAAGTCTCCGTGATCAAGAAGAAATGAGCAGACTTGGTTAATCTATCAACAATAAACCAAATAGCATCGATGCCTTGAGAACCATAGGAAGACCCGTAACGAAATCCATGGTAATGTGTTCCCACTTCCATTTCGGAATCTCAAATGGTTGCAACGGACCCTTAGGTACTAGATGATCCGCCTTTACACGTTGACAAGTTAAACACGTTGAGATAAACTTTGCAATCTATCTTTTCATATTGTTCCACCAAAATGTATGTCGAAAATCACGATACATTTTAGTACTTCCAGGATGGATCGCAAATGGTGTATTGTGTGCCTCCATCATAATCTTGTACTTCAAATCGAGTCGTTAGGGACACAAAGTCCAGAGTGGACTCAAGTATTCCTTCTTCATCAATTCTCACTTACGAATAAGACCTTCTTGTACTTTCTTCTTCATACGCATCGCCGGCCGCCTGGCTCGAAAGAACCTTAACTTTTTCTATTAAAGTTGCTCTCTGTCGTATACTGACATCATCGCACTCGTTCCTACATATGATCTTCTACTCAACGCTACGCCTACCACGTTCGCTTTTCCGGGATGGTATGAATAGTGTGGTCGTAGTCTTTTAATAGCTCGAAACCAACGTCATTTGCCAGCGTGTTGAGTTCTTTTTGAGTGAAGAAATATTTAAGGCTTTTTATGGTGCGAATATATCTCCACTTTCTCCCATATAGATAGTGCCTCCATATCTTTAAGCATGAAACGCATCACGCTAACTCTAGATCATGAGTAGGATAATTCCTCTCATATTCTTTAAGTTGTCATGAGGCATGTACTATATGTAAGACCCCAAACTTTTATAAATAAAGATGAATTTTTCTATAAATATTATTTTTGAATATTATGGAATAAATTTGATATAATGTTATAGTTGTGGGTAATATTTATAAATTTTGCAAAGTATGCAAGTTGTTATAAAATATTCGTTTGGTGGGAATATTCTTTTGTTAGGGAATATTCGCATAATGGCTCAATCATTGGTGGACCCACAACATTATTGTTTGATCGAGAAAAACGACAAAAATATTTTTATAAAAATAACTATGAGGTGTTACCGTTAAAAAACTGTTGAACTACCCTATGGTAAAGTACAAGAATACGCGTGGTTTGATAAGAAGACACTACCAGATTGATTATCGATGCTTACGTGAGAAGTCACTCGCCTACGCTCAATTATCACATGTAAGAATCGCGATCATATCTCTTATATTATTGATTCAATTATTGTCACAAAGATCATCTCAGATAATATGTTATATAGTATTAAATCAATAATTGAGACGATAAGTTATAAATGATTAATAATTATTGAAAGATTAAATATGTGTTATGATTTGTGGTAAGTTTGATTATTTTATGGGGGCTCATATGTCATCATCTAAGAGTCTCTTCATCAATAAGATTTACCTTCGTCAATAGTAATTACCTTGTGAATAGTATTTACCTTCACAATAGTAATTACCCTTGTGAATAGTATTTACCTTCGCCAATAGTAATTATCCTTGTGAATAAGATTTACCTTCATCAATAAGAATTACCCTTGTGAATAGTATTTACCTTAAATCAATAGTATTTACCTTCGTTAATAGTAATTACCTTTACCAGACGTCGAACCACTTGTCGTTTCACATTACAAAGGCCGAACCACTTGTCGCTTCACATTACAAGCGCCAAACCAACATGCCGTCAAGCCACTTGCGCTTTTCACACTAAGCAGTGCTAAGCTAGAAATCTTCTATAAATAGAGGCCTAGGGCTTCATTATTTTTTCACTTAATTCATTCAAGCTTATAGAGAGAAAGTATAGAGAGAATAAGAGAGAAAGAAGAAGAGTATTTTGTTACTACACCGTCGCGAAGATTCAATCTCCTACCAAATGTAAGGGGTGTTATTCTTTCTTATTCATGAAGAGAACTGTTGTTATTCCATCGCTTATTATTCTTGGAATAACTCGTATAAGTGGTTTACCCTATACTTGGTGACATTCTTCTATTATTCATTGGAACATCCTCGCTCATGTGTTTTACACCGGACCGGTTCCGTCTTTTATTATTATTCCGTTGGAACATCCTGCTCGCGTGTGTTTACACCAGGATTCGGTTCCGCTCTTTATTATTATTCCGTTGGAACATCCGCTCACAGGTGTTTTACACCGGACCGGGTTCCGCTCTTTTATTATTCTCGCTGGAATATCCTATCTCGTGTGTTTTACACCGGATCCGGTTCCATCTTTATTATTCTCGTTGGAACATCCCGCTTGGTGTGAATTTCACCGACCGTTCCGTTATTTATTATTTCATTGAATAACCCGTCTCATGGCAATTGGCTCATCGCATTTATGGTGATTTCTTTTGTTATTCCATTCTTTATTATACCCAAATAAGTTAAAACTTTGACTTCTATACTCCATGAAATTAGTAGAATATCCTTGATATTTTGCGTTTCATCCAAAGATCTTTTCATGGAAATATTCTTCGATCATTCTTGAATTTTACTAATTTGGACGTTAATAATTCCCGGATAAAATAATTCTTGAACTTGTTTTATTGAATTTTATATCATTGTCATCATCCTCATGTTTATTTTTTTTTTAAAGTCATCTCGTGGCCTGTAGTGCATAGATGGACTTGGTATGATTATGACGAGAGAGACTATTCTAAGTGTAATCATTTGACCGTAATGTTACAAATGATGTGGTAAAAATCCTCGCGGGTCAGTAGTGCATTGATGGACAAATTGTTGGCATGATCATGACTATTAATGAATACACAAATATTCTTCGCCCGTAGTGCATGAATAATTGTGGTCGTGATACTAAAGAATATCCTCGTCAGTAAAAGTGGGGGTGATTCGATGATGTGAATATTTATTAAAGTCGAGTCTCAAATTTATAAACAAATGATGAAAAACCTTTAAAACCTAAAAGATAGTAGATTTTATTTTCTACTTGACTCTTTTAATGGATCAGATATTCCACCGCAGCTTAAACCGGTTGTCTATTGTATTTTATCGCTTAACATTATGAAGACTATTGATAATTTATTTCGCATTATCTTAGTCATAATATTTCTTATCGGGCTAGTTGAGCTCACCCTTTCTTTCACTTGTTTCTTCGTGAAATGATAATATAATGGATTTAGTCTGGGAAACGAAAGTTATGGTCCCAAGATAAGATTAGTAGTCCTCACTATTTCAGAAATAAAGTGTGATAATAATCAGAATGAGGACTTTTTGTTTGAGTTTGTATAATATCTAGTAGATTTATATTTGTATTTAAACTCACGCTTTATGTCGATTGCATACCTACGCTTATGTTAATAAGTTGTATTTAAATTGCATCATGTAAGTGGCGACTCAAGATGGGTGATGTATACCTAATTTTGGGGGCGCCACGGTTGGTATCGTAGCTTAGTGGATGTGATCCCTGCTAAGATGTGAGAATAGTACTAGGAGGGGAGAGACGGGAATACTTTCGCTTAGTATGACCTACCTAAGTTTACGTGCTATTTTATTGGTTGGTCGAAGATAAGGATAATTTGTTACATGTCAATTAACCTTTTGTTTTGTGGCAAGATTCGAAAATGACATCCGAGAATGTTGAGAATAAGAATGGAGCGCAGCGATCGTTGATTCACCACATATCAATAATCAAGATAATGTGCATCAGAAGGCGATAATCCTCACGCAAACAACAACACCGACCAAATGACAAATGATCAAATGTTCAGAGCTTTTATGTAATTTATGCAACAAAGAAAGAGCGACGACTCGCCCAAAACGTAGGTGGAAACACGGAAAACTCTCAAGCTGGTCACCGCTAAACAATTTAAGGAGCGGGACCACCGGAGTTTAAGGAGAGCCAAAACCACTTTCGGCGGAAGCATGGATAAAGCAGATTACCAAGATATTTGATGTCTTGGGATGCTCCGAGGAGCAAAAGGTTCCCTTCACGCCTTTTATGTCATGCGAGAGGCGGACATCGGTGGGAATTCCAGAAAAACGACTCAACCAAACCGCATCAAGATATCTTGGGAGAAGTTCCAGAGTCGTTTCAACGACAAATACTTTCCCGAAAGTATTCGCCCTACATGAAGGAGGTGGAGTTTATCAAGTTGGAACAAAACAATATGACCGTGTCGCAATACGAGGCAAAATTTATGAGTTATCACGGTTCGTCCCACTCTGGTGGATAATGAAGAGAGAATGGCGCGAATGTTTTTAAGAGGTTTGAAGTCGAGATACGCCAACATCTTATTTCTCATAAACCGTGGTTTGTATTCAGATGTTGTAAATAGGGCTCGCTTAGTGGAGCGCGATAATGAGTCAACACAACTAAAAAGAGAGAAATTTCGCAAAATTATAATACCAAATGAGAATAGTCATCGAGGCGGTGACAACAAGCGTGGAGGGAATCAAACAGCGGATATGGTAACCACTTTTGGTAATCGTACAAAACAATAAGAATGGACATTTCAAGAAAAGGAGATTCAACAATGATGGAAAGACGTCAAAGACCAAAGACCCATTGTTAAGGAAGGAGAAAGACCACCCATCATATGCTTCAAATGCGAGGAGAGGGACACATCGATCCAACTGCAAGGCCACGTCATTCAAAGCATGTTATAATTGTGGAAGAGAAGGTCACTTAGCTCGATTTTGTCGCCATCAAGACAAATTCACCTAGGATGGAGGCACCAAAGGCCATCCCGTAAAATTCAAAACCCAGAAAGTAAGGAGAGCATTTGTTGTGACCTCCCAAAGAGCAAGGAATCCGAATGAGGTCATCACTGTAAGCTTATCATAAACTCTAATGAAGTCTATACTTTATTTGATACCTGTTCTACCCATTCTTTTATTTCTCCTACTTGCGCCATCGATTAAATTTGACTCGAGAAATTAGACTTTGACTTATCTCGTGGAAACTCCGTTGGGAGAAACCTTCATTACATCCATCGCTTATAAGTCTTGTTTGGTTCAAATCGGTGCACTTCACATTACCGTCGATCTTATTTCATTAAAAATACTTGCATTTGACGTGATTCTAGGGATTGATGGTTAACTACTTATCATGCAAAATTGATTATTTTCGTAAGGTTGTTAGCTTTCATATTCCTAATCAACCTATTATGCTAATTCAAACGACCAAACCATTAAAATCAATCACGGTCATCTCAAGCCATAAAGCTATTCGCTTATTGAAAAACGGATGTCAAGCTTTCTTATCTCATGTCATGATTTAAATAAAAATACGCCGCTTTTAAACGATATTCCTATTGTTAATAAATTTTCGACGATTCTCAGAAGAACTTCCTCGCCTACCCCAGAAGCGTGAAATTGAATTTTGTATCGACCTTGAACCCAGACAAAACCTATTTCCAAAGCCCCATATCGAAATGGCTCCTATTGAACTTCGTGAGTTAAAGACCCAACCGCAGGAATTGTTAGACATTGGCTTTATTCGCCCCAAGACTTCTCCTCGGGGTGCTCCTGCTCTATTCGTGAAGAAGAAAGATGGGAGTATGCGACTTTGTATTGATTATCTGGAGTCAATCATGTCACCATCAAAATAGGTATCCATTGCCACGTATTGATGACCTGTTTGACCAAATTGCAAGGAGCCAAATTCTTTTCAAATATTGATCTTCGCTTTGGATATCACCAATTGAAGATTAGAACCACGACATTCCAAAGACGGCCGTAACTCCTAAGACGGGCATTATGAATTCTAGTCATGTCCTTTGATCGACTAATGCTCCCGCCGCCTTCATGGATATGATGAACCGAGTATTCAAGGAATATTTAGATCACTTTGTGGTCGTCTTTATTGATGACATCCTTATTTATTCCAAAAGCCGTGAAGATCATGAGCAACACTTGAGGTCGACACTCCAAAAGCTTCGTGAATATAAGCTTTATGCCAAGTTGAAGAAATGCGAGTTCGGCTTGAAGAAGTAGCATTCCTTGGGCACGTGGTATCAAGTCATGGAATATCCGTTGACCCAAAGAAAGATTGAAGCTATTCAAAGCCGGGAACAACCTAAATCAAATGACCAAGCACGTAGCTTTCTCGGTTTAATTGGTTATTATCTGAGATTCGTGGAAGGATTTTCTCGAATCGCTATTCCATCGACTCAAATTTGACTTCGGAAGATACAAAGTTCTATTGGAGCGAAGAACGTGAGAAGAGTTTTCAAGAACTCAAGAGAGACTTATTTCAAAGACTGCTCGACAATACCATCCTGCTCTTGAGGGATTTGTCATCTACAAAGTGATGCTTCTAGCAAAGGGTTGGGATGTGTTCTTATGCAACATGGAAAAGTTATAGTTTATGCCTCATGACAACTCAAAGAATATGAGAGGAATTATCCTACTCATGATCTAGAGTTGGCAAAATATTGTCTTTGCACTTAAAATGTGGAGGCATTACTTGTATGGGGAGAAAGTGGAGATCTTTACGGATCATAAAAGCCTCAAATATTTCTTCACTCAAAAGGAACTCAACATGCGACAACGACGTTGGCTTGAACATTGAAAGATTATGATCATACCATCCAATACCATCCTCGAAAAAGCAAACGTGGTAGTAATGACGATCGAGTAGAAATCATATGCAAGTACAAGTGCGATATTGTCAACGCAAAGGCCCATTTTGTGTGACTTGCAAAGGATGGAGATAGAATTAAAGACTCAGTGGACGCATGTGATGATAATGAGTATACGAGTAGAACCGAGCTTTAATTGATAAAGTTAAAGTCGCTTCAAGCTGCTGCACTGGAGCCGATGCGTATGAGGAAGAAAGTGCAAGAAGGTGCTACGCGGAAGCAAGAATCGATGAAGAAGGAATACTTCGAGTCAACTCTGCACTTTGTGTTCCTAACGACCTCGATTTAAAGTATAATATCATGATGGAGGCGCACAACACACCATTTGTAATCCATCTCGGGAGTACCAAAATGTATCATGATATTCGCCATACATTTTGGTGGAGCAATACGAAAGAGAGAGATAGCGCTGTTTATCTCAAGGTGTCTAACTTGTCAACGAAGTTAAAGCGAGCATCAAGTACCAAAAGGTCCATTGCAACCACTTGAAATTCCGAATGGAAGTGGGAGCACATTACCATGGATTTCGTTACATCGGCCTTCCTAAGGTTTCTCAAGGCATTGATGCGATTTGGGTCATTGTTGATAGATTGACCAAGTCCGCTCATTTCTTACCGACACGAGAAACTTATACACTTGAACGCCTTGCTCGTCAGATGTACATAAACTAGATTGTAAGATCGCATGGTATGCCTAAGTATCCATAGTTTCGATCGAGACCCAAGATTCACTTCACGATTTTGGGTTAGTTTGCAAAAAGCTATGGGCACAGATTTCACGATTTAGCTCTAAGATATCATCCTCGCATTTGGACGGACAATGGAAGAGGACTATTCAAACTCTTCAAGATCTATTAAGACTCGTGGTCCTTGATTTCAAGGGAGTTGGGACAAGTTCTTACCATTGGTGGAGTTTTCCTACAACAACAGCTTATCAAACAAGTATCGCATGGCTCCATTCAAGCATTGTATGGAAGAAAGTGTCGCTTCCAAAGATCTTTGGGATGAGGTGGGTGAACAACGTTGTTGGGACCGGAGTTGGTACGTATGACTACGGAAAAGATTCAAATGATCCGACAACGATAAAAACCTCACAAAATCGATAAAAGAGTTATGCCGATCTTCATCGAAAGGACGTGGAATTCGATATAGAGATCATGTGTTGTTAAGAGTTGCTTCCATGGAAAGGAGTTACAAGATTTGGAAGGAGAGGAAAACTTAATCCTCGATTCATCTGGCCCATTTTAATCCTCGATCGAGTAGGAAGCGCGCGTGGGCCTATAGACTCGCTTTTACCGCCAAATATGTCTCGTGTTCATAACGTTTTTTCACATATCTATGTTACGTAAATATGTGAAAGACCCGAACCATATTATTGAAGTTAGAACCCATTTAAATAGCGGAAGATTTGACGTATTTAAGAGGTTCCCTGCTCAAATTTTGATAAGAAAGAACATATTCTACGCCCAAGGTTATACCTCAAGTCAAAGTTTTATGGAGGAACCACGATGTTGAGGAAATGACTTGGGAGTTAGAATCAAATGAAATCAAGGTATCCTTACCTCTTCGACATACCGTGTATCGCATTCTAATTTCGAGGGCTTAAATTTCATAAGAAGGGAGGTTGTAAGACCCCAAACTTTTATAAATAAAGATGAATTTTTCTATAAATATTATTTTTGAATATTATGGAATAAATTTGATATAATGTTATAGTTCAGGTAATATTTATAAATTTTGCAAAGTATGCAAGTTGTTATAAAATATTCGTTTGGTCTGGGAATATTCTTTTTGTTAGGAATATTCGCATAATGGCTCAATCATTGGTGGACCCTACAACATTATTATTGTTTGATCGAGAAAACGACAAAAATATTTTTATAAAAATAACTACGGAGGTGTTACCGTTAAAACCGTTGAACTACCCGGTGGTAAAAGTATAAAGAATACGCTGGGTGTCGTATAAGAAGACACCAGATTGATTATCGATGCTTACGTGAGAAGTCACTCACCTACGCTCAATTATCACTACAAAGAATTGCCGTGATCATATCTCTTATATTATTGATTCAATTATTGTCACAAGATCATCTCAGATAATATGTTATAGTATTAAATCAATAATTGAGATTTACAAGTTATAAATGATTAATAATTATTGAAAGATTAAATATGTGTTATGATTTGTGGTAAGTTTGATTATTTTATGGGGGCTCATATGTCATCATCTAAGAGTCTCTTCATCAATAGTATTTACCTACCATCAATAGTAATTACCCTTGTGAATAGTATTTACATTACCTTCACAATAGTAATTATCCTTGTGAATAGTATTTACCTTCGCCAATAGTAATTACCCTTGTGAATAGTATTTACCTTCGTCAATAGTATTTACCTTCGTTAATAGTAATTACCTTTACCAGACGTCGAACCACTTGTCGCTTCACATTACAAAGCGCCGAACCACTTGTCGCTTCACATTACAAAGCGCCAAACCAACTTTTGCCACTTGGCTTTTCACACTCAAGAAGTGCTAAGCTAGAAATCTTCTATAAATAGAGGCCTAGGGCTTCATTATTTTTCACTTAATTCATTCAAGCTTATAGAGAGAGAAAGTATAGAGAATAAGAGAGAAAGAAGAAGAGTATTTTGTTACTACACCGTCAGTAAAGATTCAATCTCCTACCAAATGTAAGGGGTGTTATTCTTTTCTTATTCATGAAGAGAATCGTTGTTATTCCATTGCTTATTATTACGTTGGAATAACTCGTATAAGTGGTTTACCCTATACTTGGTGACATTCTTCTATTATTCATTTGGAACATCCCCTCGCTCAGGTGTTTTACAGGATTCGGGTTCCGCTTTTTTATCATTCTGTTGGAACATCCTGCTCTGTGTGTTTAACACCGGATTCGGTTCCGCTCTTTATTATTATTCTGTTGGAACATCCCGTCGTGTGTTTTTACACCGGACCGGTTAAAATCTTTATTATTCTCATTGAATATCCTATCTCGTGTGTTTTACACCGGATCCGTTCCATCTTTATTATTCTGTTGGAACATCCCGCTTGGTGTGAATTTCACCGACCGGTTCCGTTATTTATTATTCTCGTTGAATAACCCGTCTGCAAGCGGTTCATCGCATGCATGGTGATTTCTTTTGTTATTCCATTCTTTATTATACCCAAATTGGTTAAAACTTTGACTTTTATACTCCATGAAATTAGTAGAATATCCTCGATATTTGCGTTTCATCCAAAGATCTTTTCATGGAAATATTCTTCCGATCATTCTTGAATTTTACTAATTTGGACGTTAATAATTAATTCTCGGATAAAATAATTCTTGAACTTGTTTTATTGAATTCTTATATCATTGTCATCATCCTCATGTTTATATTTTTTTTTTAAAGTCATCCGTGGCTGTAGTGCATAGATGGACTTGGTATGATTATGAATTGAGAGACTATTGTATTGTAATCACGACCGTAATGTTACAAATGATGTGGTAAAAATCCTCAAGTTGGTCAGTAGTGCATTGATGGACGATTGTTGGCATGATCATGACCTATTAATGAATACACAAATATTCTCGGCTGTAGTAGTGCATGAATAATTGTGGTCGCGATACTAAAGAATATCCTGGTCGTAGTGGTGGGTGATTCGATGATGTGAAATATTTATTAAAGTCGAGTCTCACCTATAATAAAAGATGATGAAAAACCTTTAAAACCTAAAAGATAGTAGACTTTATTTTCTACTTGACTCTTTTAATGGATCAGATATTCCACCGCAGCTTAAACGGGTTGTCTATTGTATTTTATCGTTTAACATTATCAAGACTATTGATAATTTATTCTCGCATTATCTTAGTCATAATATTTCTTATCGGGCTAGTTGAGCTCACCCTTTCTTTCACCGTTTCTTCGTGAAATGATAATATAGTTGGACTTAGCCTGGGAAACGAGTGATGGTCCGAAGATAGCATTAGTAGTCCTCACTATTCTCGTAAAATAGTGTGATAATAATCTGTAATGAGGACTTTTTGTTTGAGTTTGTATAATATCTAGTAGATTTATATTTGTATTTAAACTCACGCTTTATGTCGATTGTACATTTAGCTTATGTTAATAAGTTGTATTTAAATTACATTACCATGTAAGTGGCGACTCAAGATGGGTGATGTATACCTAATTTGGGGGGGGCGCCACACTACGACTTTCCCGTTTGCATGAGAACACATCCTAACCCTTGCCGAAGCTAACGTCAGAGATAACAAATCCATCCGAACTAGATGGTATTGTTAGAAACAAAAGAAATAGTCTCTCTTGAGCTCTTGGAAACTCTTCTCGCATTCCTCGTTCCATACGATAATTTTATATCTTTCGAGTTAGGCGAGTTAGCAGAGTAGCGATTCGAGAAAATCCTTCCACGAATCTCCGATAATAACCAACTAAGCCCGTAAAGCTACGTGCTTCGATCACCGACTTCGGTTGCTTCCTAACTTTGTATTGCTTCAATCTTTGGGTCCACGGATACTCCATGTTTTGACACCATTGCATTGCCCAAGAAATGCTACTTCTCGCCGTAACTCGCATTTCTTTAATTTGGCATATAGTTTGTTTTCACGAAGCCTTTGGAGTACCGGCTTCAAATGGTGCTCATGATCTTCATGACTTTTGGAATATATGAGGATGTCATCAATAAAGACAACAACGAATCGATCCAAATATTCCTTGAATACTCGGTTCATCATATCCATGAAAGTCGCGAGGAGCATTAGTCAATCCGAAAGACATGACTAAGAATTCATAATGCCCGTCATCGAGTTCTAAAGGCGGTCTTTGGAATATCCTCGATTCTAATCTTGGTGATGATATCCAGAAGCGAAGATCGATCTTTGAAAAAATTGTGCTTGCTTTGCGTAATCTGGTCAAACAAGTCATCAATACGAGGTAGAGGATACCTATTCTTGATGGTGACATGGTTCAATTCAGATAGTAATAATACAAAGTCGCATACTCCCGCTTTCTTCTTTACGAATAAAACAGAACACCCCAAGGAGATGTCTTAGTCGAATGAAACCGATGTCCAACAATTCTCGTAGTTGGACCTTTAACTCGGAAGTTAAATAGAGCCATTCGATATGGGGTTTTAGAAATGGGCTTTGTACCGAGTTCAAGATCAATAAAGAATTCAACTTCACGTTACGGGGGTAGGTAAGGGATGTTCTTCTTGAAATACGTCAGAAAAGTCAATAACAACAAGAATATTATTCAAATTTGACGTGTCTTTATTCAATTCCATAACATGGGCTAAGAAAACTTGACATCCGTTTTTCATTAAACGAATTGCTTTATGATTAGATATGACAGTGATTGATTTTAATGGTTTAGTTGCTTGAATTCGAACAACAGGTTGGTTAGGAATATGAAAACTAACAACCTTACGAAAACAATCAATTTTGGCATGATGAGTAGTTAACCAATCAATCCCTAAAATCACATCAAAAGCAAGTATCTTTAAAGAGATAAGGTCAACAGGTAAGGTGATGGTGCCAACTTGAATCAAACAAGATTTATAAACAGTGGATGTGATGAAAGTTTCTCCTAACTGAGTTTCCACAGATAGTCAAAGTCTAATTTTTTTGAGTCAAATTTAAACGTTGAGCACAAGTAGGAGAGATAAATGAATGGGTAGCACGGTAGATCTAGTAAAGTATAAACTTCACAAGAATTTATGATTAGCTTACCCGTGATCACCTCGTTTGGGTTCCTCACATTTTGACCGATCACAACAAACGCTATTCCAGAACCGTTGACTTTGACTTTTCTCGGGATGATCTTTTGAGCCACCGTCCCTCATTGAACTAGGTTTTGCTACTGTACAATCTTGAGCGATATGTCCTTCCTTTCCACAATTATAGCATACCTTGAACTGTTGTGGGAAGTTTGGACCGATATGTCCTCTTTCCGCATTTATAAGATATAATGGATCGGTGGTCGTTCTCCTCCCTTAGAACCGATTCTTTGTCAAGACTGCCGTCTTCACATGGTCGTTGTTAAATCTCCTCTTTTTAAAATCTTCTCGTGACTAGCTTCTTCTATTTTCATGGCCATGATTACCACCAGAGTGGTTATCATTTTTGTCCGTCTGTTTTCTTTCTCCGTGGTTATCGTTATTTTGTTGACTGCTATCTCTGGTATGATCCTGGGTTATGGTCCTCGGTTGAACATACTCATTATCTCGCTTCTAACAATTGAGCCATGTTAATAACATCCGAATGAGAGAGAAAATTTATGAGAAATGAGATATTGTCGTATGTCGCCGGGTTTCAAACCTCTTAGAAACATCCGCGCATACGCTTTCTTATTCTCCACCAAATGAGGTGCAAACCGGATAACTCGCAAACTTTGCCTCGTCATCGAGACACCGCCATGTTGTTTTGTTCTAATCGATGAACTCCACTTCCTTCATACGATGAACACTTTCGGAAAGTATTTGTCATTAAATAGTTTCAAACGTCTCCCAAGACATGCCGAAAAAATTTGGATGGAGTACGCTTCATGCAGACTCCCACCAGTGAGTCTCGCCTCGCCACGGAACATAAAGGTGGCGATTGGAACCTTCTGTTCTCCGCATCCCAAGACATCGAATATCTTGGTAATTTGCTTGACCCATGTTTCCTCCATGATCGGATTGGCTTTACCTTAAATTCCGGTGGTCCCTGACTCTTTGAAGCGCTTGCATTTGTGACAACCCGTGAATCGCTATCATTTCCTCCTGTATTTTAACACGAGTCTCCTCGTCTCGATTTTTTGCATGAACCGCAAAAAGCTTCTAAACATCTCCTCGTTCATCATCTCGTCATTGGTGTTGTTCACGGGAGGAACATTGCCACTGTTGCATGTTCTCCTCGTTGGGTGAAGACAGAGGCGTCTCCACGGTCTCATTTCCATTGTTAATATTCTCATCGACATTCTCAAACATCGCCATAAAACAAGGGTTAATTAAGGAAATCAATATATCACATAATATCCCTATATATCTTGACCAACTAACAAATAAGCTTAGGTAGGACACACTAGCGAAGGATTTACTCGTCTCTCCCTCCTAGTTCTATTCCCGATCTCGGCCGGAGATCATATCCCTAAGCTCGATACCAACTATGACTCCCCAAAATAGGTATACATCACCCATTACGAGTTGTCAATACACGGTATGAAAAACAACTACAACTTTATTATTACAACAAGATAAAAGCGTGAGTTTAAATACAAATATTATCTTACAGACAATATCTATATACTCAAATAAATCCTCATCACATTTATTGATACATTATTTTACAAAAATGGTGAGGACTATTAAACAACTCTCTGTAACCTTCATTCTATATACTCCGACTTGCATCGCTTATATTCTCGTATCTTGATAAGAAAAATGGAACAAAAAGGAAAAGGGTGAGCTCAACTAGCCCAAGAAGAATATTATGACTAAGATAATATACAACAAATTATCGTTAGTCTTCAACAGGAAAAATCTAATAGAATACAATAGACAACAAGTTTTAAATCAATATTCGCAATGAAATAATAATTCATTAGAAGAGTTAAGTAGAGAATGCAAACTACTATCTTCATGTATGAATTTAAAAGTTCATCATCTATCTTTTATCCTCGTAACATCAATCAATATATATCCGAATCAAATATTCATCTTTGCACTACAGCCAAAGATATTCATCGATTGGTCATGTTCATCTAAACACTGTTCATCTTTGCACTACGGGCCAAAGATATTCATCGAAATCATTCATCTTCGCTGGCTACGGCCAAAGATATTCAATAATATCACCATTTAAGATCGAGGATGATGAAAAATATTTTTTAAAGAAACGAATCCAAAGTGAAACAAAATGACAAGGATTAAGGATTAAGGATTCGTACTTTTGTTTTATCCATGTCCAACAATACCTCAAAAATAATCATAGTGGTGTAAAATTCAAGAATGATCAAAACATGGATACAATCAAAGCTAGTATCCGTAATAGATATTTTGGACGAAAAAGGAAAATTTTCATTTTTCGATGAATAGTGTCAGATATCGTGAATAAGAAACTCTATTAATTAAAAGTTCCAAATTTGATTAAAAGTTCAGATCAATACTTCAAGATAATGATATTAGAATAAATAATATCATTAAAAAAATAATATCCCTTACCTCGGAAGATATTAGATTTCTAACCGAAATCTTTGGATATAAAGCTATAACTTGAACTTCAGACCAGTATAACAATACTCAAATTATACTCAAAATACTCACAAGAATAAATCGATAATATAGAGAGAGAAAACTTTAATTTCTGGTGTGATTTTCAATTCTAACCTAAGCACCCTATTTATAGGAAAATGCTTAGAACACCAAAGTAAAAAATTTATTAAAATACTAATATAAATTTTACAATTCCTACGCCCACTTCTAAGGATCTGAATTCAGCCACTTCTAACACATGTAAGACCCACAACAATGACAAAAAACGTTTTTGTCATTTTAAATATTTTATACTTCCAAAAATTAATTATTTTGGAACTCCAAAACTTCAATAATTCATAATAAATAGCTATTTTATCAGAAAATTCGAATCTCGCGAGTTTTTATAGGAAATTAAATTCTCTACAACTTTGCAGAAGAAAACTTTTTCAAATTCCAAACAGAAATTGACCGAAATCCATAAACGGACGATTTTACAGGCTATAATCAAATTTCAGTCAAGAAATGGGGTCCACCGACACATAAAACATGCTTTAAATATTTTTCGTAACAAAAATACTCCTCCTCTATATATACTCGTATATCCCACATTTATTATAAAAAATATCACCATTATTATATTATTAAAAATATAATATATTTAAATAAATTATTTTATCAGAAAAAGATAAAATTTTAATTTTCAACAATTGTCACATTAAAAAATTTTCTCCATCTATATCCACATAAAATCAATATTTTCCTCATCATATAAATCAATAATTAATTATTCACGAATAATATTACGAGAATCACAATATCGACAAATGAGGTTCAAGAAAGAGGGGCTTTCGATAAGAATTTCTCACTTCTTGGTAGCATGATTAGGTGACCAAACCTCTTCTTGAAGCGAACTTTCTAGACATTGCCAATAATGTTATCTAATAATATTATTAGGATAATATGAATTATTGCTTCGATAATGAAAATCTTGTGTAATGACAATTATTGAAACAACAACAATATAAAATATCAACGCAACAATTATTAAATCAATAAAATAAAATCTTGAACAATAATTTCGTAACAATTATTGAGTAGTGCCTTTACGTAAGAATCAATAATTGGTGCAATATCTGGTATCTCTTCGTGTTTTAACCAACGAGTATTTTAACGAGATTATTGTGAATAACTACGCCATTATTTTTAAACAACTTATATTTGTCGTTTTCTTCATCCAATTGCTTTAGATTTATGGGCCCAAAAAAGGCTATCAATTGTAAATGCGAATATTCCCAAGACGTGAAGAATATTCCACGACCAAACGAATATTTCGACAACAATGAATACTTTATAACCACTTGCTTATTTTGAAATATTTGCGTATTTTACCCATAACTATCCACATTAATCAAATCAACCCTTACTATTTCAAATTAATAAATAGAGAAAATTAAATTTTATTAATAATAAGTTGGGGTCTTACAGTATGCCACGTATACAGGTTATTCCAACAGAATAATAAAGGATGGAATGACAGAAGTTCTCTTCATGAATACAAAAGAATAACACTCCTTACGTGTAAGACCCCAACTTATTATTAATGAAATTTAATTTTCTCTATTTATTATTTTGAAATAGTAAGGGTTGATTTGATTAATGTGAATAGTTAGGGTTAAATACGCAAATATTTCAAAAATAAGCAAGTGGTCATAAAATATTCATTGTTGTTTGGGATATTCGTTTTGGTCGTGTGGAATATTCGCATCTGTTGTGGAATATTCGCATTGACGACCACAGCCAAAATAAATGTGGGCCCCATAACTGAAAAGCGATTGGATGAGTAAACGACAAATATAAGTTATTTAAAAATAATCGTAGTTGTTATCAAGTTAATATCGTTGGAATACCCTTATGGTTAAAACACAATATAATACGCCAATTGAATAAAAAGATACCTGTATTGCATCAATTATCGATTCTTACGTAAGAAGGCACTACTCAATTATTGTTACAAGAATTATCGCTCAAGATTTTATTTTATTGATTCAATAATTGTCAGCGTTGATATTTTATATTGGTCGTTGTTTCAATAATTGTCATTACACAAGATTTTCCATTAAGCAATAATTCATATTATCCAATAATAATATTAGAAAAACATTATCGCAATGTCTGTAAAGTTCATTTAACCAAGAATGAGAGATCCTTATCGAAAAAGCCCTCTTCTCCTGAACCCGCCTCATTGTCAATATTGAGATTCTGTAATATTATTTGTGAATAATTAATTATCGATTCATACGTTTAGGAAAATATTGATTTTATATGGATATGTATGGAGAAAAATTTTAAAATGACAATTGTTGAAAATTAATATTTTATCTTTTTTCGATAAAAATTTATTTAAATATATTATTTAATAATATATTGATGGTGATATTTTTACAATAAATTCATGGTTTATAAATGTATGTGTGGAAGAGAAGATAGAATTGGAATTATTTAATAATTATAAATATTTTAATGTATATATATATATATATATATATATATACGATACGATTTGTGTGTGGAAGAAGGTGGGTAAAAGAGAAGAAAGGGGAAGAGAGAAAGTTAGTGGAGAATTATGGGAAAGGAAGAAAGAGAAAGGAAGAGAAGGAAATTAGAAAACTTATCCGTATGCAGATTTTGGTCATTTTTCGTTTGGAATTTGGAAAAAATTTCTTCGTAAAGTTGTAGAGAATTGATTTCGGGTAGAATGGGTATAGAATCAGTATTTTTCTCGATACTTAGGTTTATTTTCTATGAATTGTTGAAGTTTTAAAATAAAATAATTTTTAAACGAAAGTGAGCCCCACTTTTTGGTTGGTGATTAATTCACATGTGGGTCATTGATTTATTTTGTCAAGGTGGTGGTTAGCATGCATGCGTAGAAGTTTGATTAATAAAATATTATTTTATTATTTTAGTCTCCTATGGCGTTCTAAGCATTTTCCTATAAATAGACGCTTAGGTTAGAATTGAAAATCACACCGTAAACAAGTTTTCTTTCTCTCAGATTATCGAGCGTATTTTGTGAGTATTTTGATATTTTGAGAGTTGCTATTGAAGGCAAGTTTCACAAGACTATATCCAGAAATTCAAATGTAAGAATGCGGTTATTTTGAGGTAAGTGGATGTTATTTTTTCTTCAAATGATATTATTTCTTCAATATCATTATCTTTGAAATATTGGTTGGAAATTTTTATCAAATTTGGAACTTTTTCATGTCGGGTTACTTATTCATGAGTTACTTATTCACGAAAGTTACTATTCATGAGTTACTATTCACGAAAGTTACTTATTCACGAGTACTATTCAGTAAGCGTGAGGATGTTTTTTGTGGAATTTCTATCTTTTGTGTCTGAGTTACTATTCACATATATATACTTTATTATTCATGATATCTGACACTTGTAAGACCCCAAATTTTTAAATAAAAGGAATTTCCTTTATTTATTATTTTGAAATAGTAAGGGTTGATTTGATTAATGTGGATAGTTAAGGGTTAAATACGCAAATATTTCAAAATAAGCAAGTGGTTATAAAATATTCATTATATCGCTCGGGGAATATTCGTTTGGTCGTGGAATATTCATACTGTCGGGAATATTCGTATTTACCTGCCTTGACCATGTGTGGGCCCCCATAACTGAAAAGCGATTGGATGAAGAAAGCGACAAATATGAGTTGTTTTTAAATAACGGCAGTAGTTATTGCTAATTATCTTCATTGGAATAACCCGGTGGTTAAAACACACTAATACGCGTTGAACAAGAAGATACAGATCGCACCAATTATTGATTCTTACGTAAGAAGGCACTACTCAATAATGGTTACGAGAATTATCGTCAAAGATTTTATTGAGTTAATAATTGTTTGCGTTGATATTTTATATCATCATTGTTTCAATAATTGTCATTACACGTATTTTCATTATCGAAGCAATAATTCATATTATCTCGAATAATATTATTAGATAACATTATTAGCAATGTCTAGAAAGTTACGTCTAAGGAGAGGTTTGGTCACCTAATTGCGGCGCCAAGTAAGAAGAAATTCTTATTGGAAAGCCCCCTCTTCCTGAACCGCACGGTTGTCAATATTGTGATTCGTAATATTATTTATGATTAATTAATTATTGATTCATATGATGAGAAAAATATTGATTTTATGTAGATATAGATGGAGAAAATTTTATAGTGACAATTGTTGAAAATTAAAATTTTATCTTTTTACGATAAAATAATTCATTTAAATATATTATTTTAATAATATATTAATGGTGATATTTTTACAACGAATGTGGGATATATGAGTATACTGAGGAGGAAGAGTATTTTTGTTGCAATAAATGTTTAAAACATGTTAAACATGCTCTGCATTGGACCCCATTTATTGACTGAAATTTGATTATAGCTTGTAAAATCGCCCGTTTGTGGATTTCGGTCGATTTTTGTTTGGAATTTGGAAAAACTTTCTTCTGCAAAGTTGTAGAGAATTGAATTTCCTATAAAAACTCGCGAGATTCGAATTTTCTGATGAAAGGGCTATTTATTATGAATTATTGAAGTTCAAGTCTTCAAATAATTGATTTTTGAAAGTTTTAATTATTTATTTTATGAAAACGTTTTTTTCTTACTTTTCTAGAAGGTGGCATGTGGGAAATGCTAGGATCTGAATTTTAAGGTTGGCGTATGAATTTGATATGTATATATATATTAATTTATTAAATTTTCTCGCTTTGGTTTCAAGAATTTCTATAAATAGGTGCTTAGGTTAGAATTGAAAATCACACCGTAAATCAAGTTTTCTCTCTATATTATCGAGCGTATTCTTGTGAGTATTTTGAGTATACTTTGAGTATTGCTAGCGGTGCAAAAGTTCCTTCAAAGACTATACCCAGATTCTAGCTGTAAGATCGATCTTTTCGGTAAGTGGATATTATTTTTTTTTCAGAATGATATTATTTCTTCAATATCATTATAATTGAAATGTTGATCCAAGTTTTTATCAAATTTAGAACTTTTTCATGCTGGGGTTACTTATTCATGGGTTCTTATTCATGAGTTCTTATTCACGAGTTATTATTCATGAGTTACTTATTCACGAGTTACTATTCATTTAAAGTACTATTCATTAAGAAGCGTGAAGATGTTTTTATGGAATTTCTATCTTTTTGGTGTCGGAGTTATTATTCACGATATCTAAGACTATTCACGATATCTGAAGACTATTCACGATATACGGTCTTATTCAATTTAAAAATAAAATTTCTTCTTTTCGTCCAAAACATCTATTCTCGGATACTAACTCGATTGTATCTATGTTTTGATCATTCTTGAATTTTACACCACTATGATTATTTTTGAGGTATTTTTGGACGTGGATAAAACCAAGTACGAATCCTTAATCCTTAATCCTTGTCATTTTGTTTCTTTGGATTCGCTTTCTTTAAAAATATATTTTCATCATCCTCATCTTAAATGATGATATTATGGAATATCTTTGGCAGTAGTGCAAAGATGAATGATTTCTTAAGAATATCTTTGGCCCAGAGTGTAAAAGATGAATGATTTGAAGAATATCTTTGCCCAGAGTGCAAAGATGAACACGTGTTTAAATGAATACATTAATCGGTGATGAATATCTTTTGGCAGTAGTGCAAAGATGAATATTTGATTCCAGATGTATATTGATTGATGTTACAGGATAAAAGATAGACGATGAACTTTTAAATTCATACATGAAGATAGTAGTTTGCATTCTCTACTTAATTCTTCTAATGAATTATTATTTCGCTGCAATAATATTGATTTAAAATTTGTTGTCTATCAGATTCTATTATATTTTTCCTGTTGAAGACTAACGATAATTTGTTGTATATTATCTTAGTCATAATATTCTTTCTCGAGCTAGTTGAGCTCACCCTTTTTCTTTTTGTTCCATTTTTCTCGGGAGGAGAGAATATAGCGAAAGACTTAGCCTGGGGTATGGAATGAAGGTTTTAGAAAGGATTGTTTAGTAGTCCTCACCATTTTTGTAAAATAATGTATCAATAAATGTGATGAGGATTTATTTGAGTATAGATATTTATCTGAAGATAATATTTGTATTCAAACTCACGCTTTCTTGTTGTAATAATAAAGTTGTAGTTGTTTTCGCATCACGTATTGACAACTCGAATCAGTGATGTATACCTATTTTTGGGGGCGCTACAAAGACTATTCACCGAAAAATAAAATTTCTTCTTTTTCGCCTAAAATATCTATTCTCAAGACTAGCTTTGATTGTATCCATGTTTTGATAATTCTTGAATTTTACACCACTATGATTATTTTTGAGGTACTTTTAAACATGGATAAAACAAAGTACTGAATCCTAAATCCTTAATCCTTATCATTTTGTTTCAATTTGGATTCGCTTTTAAAAATATTTTCATCATCCTCGCCTTAAATGATGATATTATTGAATATCTTTGGCCCAGAAGTGCAAAGATGAATGATTTCTGAAGAATATCTTTGGCCTCAGTAGCAAAGATGAACAGTGTTGAGATGAACACGACCGATCGATTAATATCTTTGGCCCATAAGTGCAAAGATGAAGCAGTGTTTAAATGAAACATGATTAATGATGAATATCTTTGGCCAGTAGTGCAAAGATGAATATTTGATTACTGAGATGTATATTGATTGATGTTACAGGATAAAAGATAGACGATGAACTTTTAAATTCATACATGTAAGATAATAGTTTGCATTCTCTACTTAAATCTTCTAATGAATTATTATTTCATTGCTGAATATTGATTTAAAATTTGTTGTCTATCAGATTCTATTAGATTTTTTCCTTGTTGAAGACTAACGATAATTTGTTGTATATTATCTTAGTCATAATATTCTTTCTTGAAGCTAGTTGAGTTCACCCTTTTCCTTTTGTTCCATTTTTCTCAGGAGGAGAATATAGCGAAGTATTTAGTCTGGGTATGGAATGAAGGTTCAGAGAGAGTTGTTTAGTAGTCCTCACCATTTTTATAAAATAAAGTATCAATAAATGTAATGAGGATTTATTTGAGTATAAATATTATTCAGAAGATAATATTTGTATTTAAACTCACAGCTTTGTTGTTAATAATAAAGTTGTAGTTGTTTTCGCATCATGTATCGACAACTCGTGAAATGGGTGATGTATACCTATTTTGGGGCGTCACATTACGGTACAACAAATAATATCCTCATCGTAGAAAGAAACCGGATATCAAGTAGTGAAGTAGTAGAAAATTCTTTTTCTTTCTCTCTATAATTTCTCTCTCTCTAGAGTTTCGGTGAATTCGTAAGAAATAATGAAGGTACGAGCTTCTATTTATAGAAGAACCGAGAATGGCTCTTGGTTTTAACGAAGAGTTAAAATGACTTCTTGATAATATGAAGAGACAACTACTATTTCATGGAAGCAATTAACTCTTGGAACAATCAAGAAGCAAATAACTTTTGGAAAGTTGAAAGGGTCAAATAACTCTTGGAAAAGCGAAAGGACAAGTTACTATTAAAACTCATGAATAAGAACTTCGTGAATAAGAATCGTGAATAAGAACTCATGAATAAGACTCGTGAATAGTAACTCCACACAAAAAGTTTCCGTAATCAATTCGATCGAACAATATAACCTCAGCACATCAATTATCATCGTAATAGATGTCGATTTCTACTAACACAAATAATCTCAACATAATGAAACTATCAAATTAATCTTTAATCAACACTAACTTATTCATCATTAATATTATAACTCACAATATTTAGTAACTGTGTTATTCCAGGAAAGATGAGGCTTTCCGATAAGATTTCTCCCTATCAAGCCTTAATTAGGTGACCAAATCTCTCCTCGATGTAATTTCTGACATGTAAATATTGCAATTTAATAATATGAATAACTTTGTCGTCTCAATTATTGATTTAATAATATAACATATTATACGCAGATGATATTTGTGACAATAATTGAATCAATAATACGAGAGATATGACGCAAAGAATCACATGTAGAATAATCGAGTATAACCGGAGTGACTTCTTCACGTAAGATCAATAATCAATACCGTGTGCTACTACGCAACCACGCCAGACATCGCATTTTTTACTACCGAAAGTAGTTCAACAAAGATAATCAGTAAAACTTCCGCCGTTATTTTCATAAAATATTTTTATCGATTTCTCAATCCGAAAATAATTTCGTTGTGGGGTCCATCAATGATTGCGCCGTCGTACGAATATTCTCCGACACAAAGAATATTCTCCGACCAATCGAATATAATATAACAACTTGCATACTTTGCAAAATTTATAAATATTACCCACAACTATAACATTATATTAAATCCACACCATAATAATAAAAAAATTATTTCGAGAAAAATAAATATTTATTCATAAAATCTGGGGTCTCGCAGTTTGTTTAGAGTTGAATGGAACTGAATGGGTGAATCGTTCAAAATTTTGAACTGAATGATCAAGTGTAATTTCTTTGGAATGAAATATTTTTTATAATATTAACTATTATATTAAATAAATTTACAATAATCTTATTTTTTTTGATAGATAAAATAATAAAAAAATATTATTCAGATATTTTGTCAATTATCAAACAACTTATTTATTTTATTAGTATTTAAAATTTTATTTCATTCAAGTTATTCAAATTATTTAAACATGAAAAATTATTTTATTTAAATTTATCAAACAACCTTAATAATATTTTGGATCTTTTGGGAGGCGGAGTGAGTAATATTTTTGATATCTATATAATAAAATATAATTCATTTTGAATTTATCGCTTAGCTTAATAAGTTTGGGATAAACACATTAATAAATCAATCATTTCGTGCAAAGTTCCTTTGTCCCTATGTTTTTTCTGTCCTCTTATCTTCCCCACTTAAAATTTGACGCATACCCTTTTTGTTAACACCAGGAAAAATGGAGCTCTCGATAAACACCGTATGGTGCCGGAGGCATGAGAGACTTTTTACAATATTATACTAGTCTTGCTCTCTCTCTTTTTAGAAACTTTACGCAGCAGACTGTAAGAGATATGGGGGTTTGGGATTTGATCAACTCCGCCACCGATAAGCTGAAGCAAAACGCACCCGATCTGACACCGGTGAAGGATGCTTGCCGGACCTCTTACGGTTACAGCTGTGCGGCGGTTTCCAAGATCAATAAACATGCACCAGATCTTACTCCGGTAAAAAGTGTATGCGGGACATCTTACGATTACAGTTGTGTAGCCGTTTCCAAGATCCATAATGCCGTTAGGGTTGATGGCTTAAGGAATCTGTACGGTTACTGGCCGGATGATGAAACCCGAACCAAGATCGGCCTCTTAACCACTAAATTCACCCAGAACGCCGCCGATTATGCCATCCACGAGGGCATCAAAAGCATCCCAGGTTTTCGCTAAACTTATCGTGATGCATGACTGTGTTGTACTGTACTGTTGGAAATAAAAATCTCACACAGAGAAAACGGAGAAGATGTTATCCAAAAGGATTCTTATAATTCTGCTTGCTTCAAATGAATTGAGTACATGTGTATAAACTCAAATACATGACATGAATAAATATTTAATGAAAAACAACTTCCTAGACACTTTTTTAACTAGTTTCATGAACCTTCAAATACATGAACCACTGTAGCTTCATAAATATTAATTAAAACATAAATATGTTAAATATTTAATTACTTTGGGACAAGTTTATTTTTCAACACCCCTTCTTAAACTTGCCACACCGCAATTTGCAAAATAATTCGACTTTGAGTGGTTTCGTAAAAATATCAGCAATTTGGTCTTGAGTCCTCACAAATACAAGTTCAACTTCTTTCTTTACAACACATTCTCTTATAAAATGATACCTCGTATCAATGTGTTTGCTTCGATCATGAAACACCGGATTCTTAGCCAATGCAATTGTTGACTTGTTATCGATATAAATCTCAGTTGGCTTCTCTTGTTGCAAATTAAGATATCTTAAAAGATTTCGAAGCCAAATGGCTTGACAAACACAAGATGTAGCAGCAACATATTGAGCTTCACAAGTAGAGAGGGTCACAATAGGTTGCTTCTTTGAGGACCATGTAAATAATGAATTACCCATAAAGAAAACAAATCCAGTTGTACTCTTTCTATCATCAACATTACCAGCCCAATTGCTATCACAATATCCCTCAAGCTTGAAATTATTTGAAATTGAATAAAGTAAGCCAAAATCAAGAGTACCTTTGATGTAACGGAGAATTCGTTTAGCAACCTTCAAATGAGTTATTGTGGGGGTTTCCATGTAACGACTAACAAGGCTAACTCCATATACAATATCCGGTCTTGTGGATGTTAAGTATCGCAAACTTCCAACAAGACTCTTGAAAAACATTGGATCCATTGTATCTCCTCCTTCATGCTTTGACAATTTAATACCACATTCAATGGGTGTGCTTACTAGCTTACAATCAAGCATTTTAAAATTCTTAAGAAGGTCTTTAGCATATCCTCCTTGAGAAATAAAAATTCCTTCTTTGCTTTGTTTCACTTCATGACCAAGGTAGTAAGCCATAAGACCCATATCCGTCATCTCAAATTCACGCGCCATAGCCCTCTTAAATTCTTCAAACGTGCTTGGATTACTTCCGGTAAAAATCAAATCATCAACATACAAGCACACAAATAAAATATCGTCATTCTTTTCGACCTTTGAATAAACGGCATGTTCAAACGGGCATCTTTTGAAATCATTGTCTTGGAAATATTTATCAATTTGGCTATTCCATGCTCTCGGCGCTTGCTTCAATCCATATAACGCCTTCTTCAATTTCAAAATTTTATCTTCTTCTCCTTTGACAATGTAGCCAAGTGATTGTTCCACGTACACATCTTCTTCAAGAAATCCATTTAAAAATGCGGACTTCACATCCATTTGGTAAATCAACCAACCATTTTGAGCCGCCAATGAAACAAGCAATTTTATAGTTTCCAAGCGAGCAACAGGGGTAAATACTTCATCATAGTCAATACCGGGTCTTTGACTATACCCTTTGGCTACTAATCTTGATTTGTATTTCTCCATTTCACCCTTTGGATTCTTCTTTGTCTTTTACACCCATTTCACCCTAATTGGTTTATGGCCTTTTGGAAGTGTAGTAAGTTCCCATGTTTCATTCCTCACAATGGTTTAGATTTCTTTATTCATGGCACTTCTCCATTTCTCGTCTTTGGATGCTTCTTCAAACCCCATAGGTTCAGAATCCGCAAAAATACAGAATAAATTCAAATAATCAATATTTACCTCTTCCGTAGTATCAAGAATTTCTGGCACACTTCTCATCTTTTGAGGTCGCTCACTTGAACTTGATTGAGATGAAGGTGGACTAGATTGTCCATTGGATGGTGGTGGAGATGGAGGTGGAGATGGAGGTGGAGAAATAGGATTCCCTATGACCGCTTCTCTTTCTTGCGTTTCCTTGTCAATGAAAGGAAAGAAATTATAATTTTCTTCCGAAATGTTCCAATCCCACGAGCTTTCTTCATCAAATTTCACATCTCTACTTATCACAATTTTGCCGTTGCTTGGATTGTACAATTTGTAGCCTTTGGATCTTGCATCATAGCCGATGAAAATATGTTTCTCACTTTTATCATCTAGCTTTCTTCTCATCCGGTACATGCATATAAGCAATACTCCCAAAAACACTCAAGTGAGAAACACTTGGCTTTCTCCCATTCCATGCTTCTTGTGGTGTCATGTCTTCAACACTTCTATTCGGGCAACGATTTGACAAATAGATGGCACAATCAATAGCTTCGGCCCAAAATTCTCTTGGCACTTGCTTGCTCTTCAACATACTTCGAGCCATGTTAAGAATGCTTCTATTTTTTCTCTCCGCCACCCTATTTTGTTGTGGCGATCTTGGAACCGTTAAAGGATGACGAATTCCATTTTCTTCACAAAACAATTTAAATTCATTTGATGTGAACTAGCCCCCTCTATCGGATCTAATGGCCTTGATATTATACCCGCTATGCTTCTCCACAAGAGTCTTGAATTTTTTAAAGGCTCCAAACACCTTCGATTTTTCTTTGAGAAAATACACCCATGTCTTCCTACTAAAATCATCAATAAAGAGGAGAAAATAATTATTCTTACCAAATGATGACGGATGAATAAGACCACACACATCCGAGTGCCCAAGTTCTAACGGCATGGTTGCTCTAGTATTTGACTTTTTTGGAAAACTTTCTCGAGATTGCTTGCCAAAAAGACACCCTTCATAAAGTTGATCGGGGTGGTGAATTGAAGGCAACCCGTTCACCATCCTTTTATTCGACAAAGCTTCCAAACCACCAAAATTCAAGTGCCCAAGTCTCAAGTGCCAAATCCAAGATGAATCTTTAAAACAAGTTTTTAAACATTTTGCCACATCATTTTGAATATTCAATAATAACATTCGATTTCTTGTCATAGGCACCGTCACTAGTAAATTTTCGGATTGATCTCTTATTGAAAAGTTAGAATCTTTCATCAAAATATCATAACCTTTCTCTAAGAGCTGCCCCAAACTCAAAAGATTGTTATTCATATTTGGCACATAATAAACATTTGAAATAAATTGGTGCCTCCCATCTTTTAAGCGAATCAAAATTTTATCTTTTCCTTTAACTGGAATTTTTGACGAGTCTCCAAAAGTGTCATTGCCGCATACAGATTCATCAAGCTCAACGAACATATTTTTTCTTCCACACACATGATTGTTTGCACCCGTGTCAAGATATCATGTATTGTCATCTTCACTCATCTCTCCTTTGTATGTCAAAAGTAAAGTGGGCTCCACTTCATCAATATTTTTCTCCATATAATTTGACTTTACTTCAATATCTTTCGATTCATTCTTACACTCCGAAGCATAGTGCCCATAATCGTGACAATTGTAACATTGAACTCGAGATTTATCATACCTCTTTTGGTACGGTCGTGAAAAATTTCCTCTTCCACGTCCCCTTGTGTGGTGAGACTCTTGGCCCCTTTCTTTTTTGTGAGGAGAGTAGTGACTTCCTCTTCCACCTCTTCCACGACCTCTTGCTTGGCCACGACCTCGACCACGTTGACTATATCCATGTTTTTCTTCTCTCTCCTTGAAAGAAAGCTTCGCTTGGAGCACTTGCTCATTAGTCCCCTTCTTTTGCTTTTCAAGCCTCTCTTCATGGATTTGCAACGAACTCATAAGTTCATCAACAATCATGATTTCTAAGTCTTTCGACTCCTCAATGGCTGCAACAATATACTCATACTTGGGACTTAAAGAACGAAGGATTTTTTCATTTACTCGAGCATCACTAATTTCGTCACCAGTACTTTTCATTTGATCGACAATTGTCAAAATTTTAGGAAAAAAATCCGAAATTAATTCGGACTCCTTCATACGCAAACCTTTGAAGTCACTTCTCAAGGTTTGAAGACGAACCTTCTTTACTTTTGCAACTCCTTTGAATGAATTTTGGAGAATTTTCCACGCTTGTTTGGCGGTGGTGGCAAGCAACATTGCATCATCCAAACCTTGATGAATGATAATAACCCGCTTTTTGATCTTTCTTTCTTGTGGCACTCAAAGCTTCCTTTTGTGCTTGTGATAACAAATTTTCATCTACGGGCTCTACATAACCTTTGGTCACAATGTCCCATACATCTTGTAAACCAAAAATCGCCTTCATGCGAATACACCAACTCTCATAGTTATCCTTCTTCAATTGAGGAACTTGGAATTGGACCGCTCCATTTGTCATTTTCTAGTGGGTGTTACTAGCAACCCATCTCTTGATACCAATTTGTTGGAAATAAAAACCTCACACACACACACTAAAGAAAATGGAGAAGATGTTATCACAAAAGAAATCTTATAATTTTGCTTGCTTCAAATGAATTGAGTACATATGTATTTATAGGAATCTCCATACATGTATAAACTCAAATACATGAATAAACATTTAATGAAAAACAACTTCCTAGACACCTTTTCAACTAGTTTCATGAACTTTTAAATACATGAACCAACATAGCTTCATAAATATTAATTAAAACATAAATATGTTAAATACTTAATTACTTTGGGACAAGTTTATTTTTCAACATGTACATCACTGCGTGCTGTACAACATGCATTTCCTGGCAATCTGGGTGTGAAATTTCCACGGTTGTATTATTCTTACTAACTGAATTTAAATAAGAGAAGCTGGTGGTTTAGAAGCAATAGTGTAAGCATAAATGTACAAAAAATAAGAAAATACTCTTACACAGGTACTTTGAGTCCATGTAACATAGGTGTTAAGAAGTATACAACTTTACTAGTTGTCCACTTATCTATAGTTGATGGTATTGAGTTTGATGACCATGACAAGTAAAAATACTATATTGATTGAAGGTTTATATTGACAGTACTCGAGTCTTATAAATCTAGCAGACAGAATTTTGTGCCTGCAACGCTGACCAATTTTGTGTTGTTTTAAACTATACTAGTTGTTCTTAATTAAAAAGTTCTTTGTGATGTGCATTAAGCACTGTGGCCATTGCTCAAGACTTAAGTTTGTATGGTTTTGTTGTTTCTACTCCTTATTTAATGCCCATCTCCGAGTTGTGACATGTGGACTTAATTTCTTTATATATTCACGACATAGAGCAGGAGAGTCAAGTGGGCACAAAACACATTAGATTTTGATGGTTTTTACTGAACTGTGAAAGCATATCAACGTTTACATTTTGACTCAAGGATCAATTTGCTAAACTATGATTGATCTGGCAGTGGCGTTGTAACTTGAGCTAATTATTTTTGCCTTCATTCTAAATTTCTGCAACTCTCATTTACCTGGTAAAGTGTGCTTAGGACAACTTGATGCTTGCAACTCATTTCTATACTGTCGTCGTCGTTTTATAATTGGATGCAAGTGCTAACTTTTTATGTACTACTTGGAAAAACAAGCCCTATGACAAGGTCAATTAGAACTATCATTCTGAGTAATGTATTTTGACACACGCTTGCTTCAGCAGTCTCTGCAAGTTTACAATTTCCAAATGTGTATGCAGGGGGAGTTGCAGTGTCCAAGATTGTTTCCAAGACACTCCATGATGTAAAATCTGAGAATCATAAAGTTCAAGCAATAATGGGTGCGCAAGCAAAGATGGGTGGATCAGAGCAAAACTCTTGTGGATTTAGGAAATCTCGTGAGCAAACAGTGATGCACAAGCAGGATGTTGAGAAGCATTATATTCAGACTGATTTGATCATTCGTGAAATATTGAAGCGGAATAAGTAGAAGGCAGAGTATCAATGTGAATACAGTAAGATGCAGTCTGTCACGTCTTAATAGTGCAAACCAGCATCAATATGAATATATGTCAGATGCAGTACATGGCAATAACTTTTATTGCTAATGTTTTTATCGGCTTGAGAACCTTGTCAATTTGTGCTACTACATTATTATGGAGAAATGTACTTGTTATTGGCTTTACATGCATTTCACTACTTGGATGAAGAAGTGTATAGGAGGGGCTTTCAATGATAAGAATTTTATGGAACTCTTGATCATGAGCTTTAGGCAATAAATGTTGGATGTCAATAAAAATAAAGTGATCGCATAGAACTAAATGTAAGACGTATTAAGGGGGCTTTTGTTAATAGATACTAGTCATTTAAAGTGGTATCTTAAATGCCGGGTAATATGGTTGGTCATTTTTATTTAGATAAAAATATCCTTTATATTTAATAAAAATAAACATGTTTAGTTTAATTAAAATAACTGAATTTTCATACAAAGTTTGTGGTGTTGTTTGTTATTTATTATTATAAGTTTAATGTATTATTAAAGACACTTGAAAATTTTGTGTTTAAGGAATTATAAAGATATTAAAATTTTTAATATGATTTATTAAGTAATATACTAAATTAATTAGTTTGATAGTATTTTGATGATTGTTAATAATTATATGCATGAATCATTCGACTATTATCGGTAATCACATGTATTCTATCAAACATAAATGATATATTTAGCTGGGTATCTATCATGACTAGTAACAAACACACACTAAACATAATTTTCACATTATTCATAAACTATAAGATATGTGAAGAGAATTTTCACATTATTCAGACTATAAGATATGTAGAATACTATATATATATATTAGAAATTACTCTTTTTACAAATTATATTAATTATACACATGCTTATGATAGAAGACATGGTAAAATAAAATAAATAAAAAATAATTTATGAAAATTGTTATTTTGTTTATTATATTGAAAATAGATAGAGATATAATATCTAATCTTACTTTTAATATGTTTTAAAATTCTTTTTTAATAAAAGATTCAATTAAATTGATATAATAGAGGGAGTATTTTTTATACGATGCAATCAATTATTCGAATACTTCATCATCAATTTTTCCTTACACATTCAACTAGAGCTTTGCACAAGGGTGGGTGGTGAACACATTTTTTAAAACTCCAAACTTTCATCATGCTACATGTTGTACATCATTTGTTCAAACTTGATACAAAACTGTAAACAAAGTTGAGCACAACAAAAAATATTTCCAACATTCTAAATTAGACAACAATTTTTTATTGTAATCAAATATAATTATTGTAGGAAATGCATGGAGTTTTATCAATTTTATTTTAAAATTTTGTAAATCATAAATTAAAATATATTATAAACCGAACAACCGAATTGGTTATTCGGTTAGTACAAATTTTAAATACTTATTTAAATACTTATATAGATAATGAAATTATATAAAATTTAATTTTTTATCAATCATAACCGAAAATTGATAAATATAGTAATGTATGATGAGAAAATTAGTTGGGGGGACAAATTTAGAATATTGGGCTTCCAAGTTACTATAGCAATGCTGGTTGGGTTAACAGCCGGCCCGGCCCATACGCGGATTTTTATTTTTTTTTAAAAAAAGAAAGTTGCGGAATTATTAGTTAACTAACTAATAATTGTATGTCTGAGTCTGACATTCGAAAGGAATAAATAATTGGTGAAAGAACATCCGCGTGAAAGCAAAGACAATGGGCATCTGGGATCAGCTCCGATCGGTCGCCGGGAGAATAACAAGCCTCAGTATTTCGTCAGATTCAAAAGAGTCTCGGGGTTTCTATGGTACCGATTTCGCAGCCGCCGTTACCAAATTTGGAGACGCCGTTAGGTCTAACGGAGCTCAGAAATTGGAAGACTACGTCCCTGATCCTGAAAGCAGGGAGAAGATCGGCCGGATTGTCACGAATCTCGGCAAATTCGCCGTCAGCTCCGCCGTCAATGAGTCTCTCAAGGGAGTCGCTGGTCATTCTCTCTCTCTCTCTCTCTCTCTCTCTCTCTCCCTGTCTTTCTATCTATCTATATTTTTGTGTTCTGAATTTAAGTGTGGTTCGTTTCCAAGTGTTTGTCAGGGCTGTTGCTATTACGTAATAGTTAATTGGTCAACTAAATTTGATTTTGTGCTTTTTTCTCTATCTTGATAATCCAGTTTTAGCAATCTTTTTGCTTATAAGGGTTATGAATCTGAAGAATATCCGTGTTTCAATTTCATTGAAGGTGCCATTTAGTAGATGGTGAAATATGAATAGTTTTATTTCATAGCAAAGGCTTATTCATCTGCACATGAAGTAGCTTACATATATTTAAATTAACCATGAAATATAAGATTGCTAATTGAGATATCCAGCTAGAGAGATACACTAGAATTTCCAATGCTTATCGCACAGACACTATGCAATTTGTTTCTCCAGTTGAAATGTGCTGATTTTTAGGCAGCTGGTAGCCTCTTTAATAAGCTTACTTTTGTGGGATGGACTTCTTCATGTGTAAAAAATCATTGTGTAGTAAATTGGCGGAAACTTTTCACTCAAGTCCTTTGGTTGACATTATTTTTCAATTTGTCAAAAGTGATATGTTTGTTTAAGTTTTTAGATTTAAATGAACCTTTCCATCTCAAGGACTTCTCATGTCTGTGTATCAGAAGTTCTGACTTCTGAACCTTTTAATTATTCATCTGGTCATATCTTTCCATGAAACCTTTTCTTGAGTATGTAGACTGGATCTCATTGAACACATTATAGTTTTCTTAATGTCTAATGGTAGGTCTTTAGTGAGTGCAGCACGGATATTACGATGTGACAGAATTTATGTTTTGGCAAAGATTTTCTGGTGTAATTATGTATAATTAAGATTGACGTTAAATCAAAAGAATATGGTGATACAGTTCTACCTTTTATGCGGACTTACTTTTTTATTTTTTTCATATGTGAGATGGTAAAGGTTCCAACCATAGTTGTTCATAGAAGCCATTGCTGAGTTTGTGTTATCCTTGATGGAAGATTTGATGTTAACTGAGGGATTTATCTTATCACCTTTGGTTTATATAAATTATCTCTGAGGACCCCAAGTATGTTTTTAGAACTGACTATTCCAGTTTTATCCTTTACATACCAAACTTGCTCCAATTTTATAATATTTTGCCTACTACGAGGAGCACTAAGCAAGCAGTATTCTTACCATCCTAGAAGAGCCTCCCCCTGGATTCTGGCCTTCTGGGTCTCCTAACTCTCCTTTTTCCCCAAGAAAAGGAAAGGAAAAAAAAAGAATAAAAGAAGGATTTCTCTATTTTATTTTCCAGTAAGTTTATGATGGTGGCATCGAACTCCTCCATCAAAGAGTCGCATGCTTTTGTTTCCCCTAAGGACATTTTGAAATTATATATTGCTTCTGTCTATATTTTTATGTTACATTATTCTCCCAGTAATATGCATAAGGGTGTCTTTAGTTTTATTTAAAATACATTATTATACTTTTTTCGTATTTTTTTCATTTTATATTTTTTCACCCACTTTGAGTCTGCAGGTGGGATTCAAGTATATAAGATTGTGAAGGAGGGAATGAAGGATCAACCTCCACAATCAGCTCACAGAAACAAGAAACCTGATCTTCCGGTAATGGTGGAGGAAATGCAAGCAAAGATGGAAAAAATGCAAGAAGAAATGGATTACATAAAGCAACAAAATGCTGTATCAGCCCATTGTGTCAAGACATCAGGCCCTTTGAAGGAGTTCTTGGCTGAGCCCTCTGATGAAGTAGCTCCTCTGAAAACGGATGTTAGAAAGGTTATGATTCGTTCACGGCTGTGAAAGGAGATGTATTAATCTGGTGAAATTATACATATTTCCGTGGAGATGAGTTTCTGAGTGTTTTACTACTTGTCCTATTACTGAAGAAGAAGTTGTATTGTATGTTGAAATATTTAGGATCGCCTCTAATGGTGTTAAACGTAGAATGACCCCACACCCGCCCCACCAGGACCCAATGCTTGCTTAGATTTACTTTAAAGTATTGAAGATGCAAGGACGTTTGTTCTCCTGAAAGCATATTAATCACATGGAGCTGAGAATTTGATTGATTAATTGTAGCTGGAGCCTAATAGCCAAGCTGTTGAATGGGAAAAAAAGAAAGACTTGAAAACAATTGAAAATAAAACAAGTTAAATTCATAAACTAAACTAATCCGTTTAAAATCGAGGTTCTTAATTTTACTGATGTATTGGCTTTAGGTGGCATTGGCAACGCAGTTCGCATGTTCTTGTCAAAAAATAGAAAAAGATATTTTCTTTTTCCTAATATTGTTTAAACTTTTGTCAATTGAGTTTATTACACTGCTTTTATGTCTTAAAGTTGAATAGAATAGTAATCTGTTAATTGTATTGTTTCTAAATTAAATTAAAGCTTATATACTAAACCTACATGCACTTACTATTTTTTATTCAAAATTTATTAGTTAAATTTACTGCATGATTTTGCAAAAAATTGTAATTCTAAGAAAATGAAATAGCTTAATATGAAACGAGATTTATTTTGCCTAGTCAATTAGGCGCTGATTGAAAAATTTATGACAATGGTATACTATCTAAGTATTACTGATCACAAAATTATTATTTTTAAACATTCAATTTTAAATTTGAAATTAAATTTGAAAAGTAACTTGATCCTATACTAAAAATGAATGGAGAATTTGATTACCTCGTAACATATCAAAATAACAAAGGAGTTAATAACAACAGCAACAGGATGCACATGCCAAAGGAGGCTGTTGCACACAGCAAAATATAAGCAACACATCAATATTTTTATAAAGGTAGATTTTATTCATTTACTTTTATTTATTTATTTATTTTTTTGGGGGGGGGGGGGGGGGGGTTGGGGGAAGTAACAGTCCTAAACATCCATACTTTTACTATTACTATTTATAAGATGGTGTGTGTTCGTGCATACTGAAATATCAGAAAAGAGCAAGAAACCACATGGAAAATAAAATTTATAAAAGGAAAGGAGAGAACTAGAGTGCATGTACAAATAGAACTGCCAAAACTGGAACATCCCACAGTACAACACCCATGTTTGATGTTTCCATGCCTCTAAACAAACCACTTTATTTCACATATATTTAAAGCAAGCCAAAATCTACTTTGGATTTTCTCCAACTTTCTGCACAGAAATAAGGCAAGTCACAACCAATTAAAAACAATAAAAATGCAATTTTTTACACAAAGTTGGTAGCTCAAACAATGTTGGACAGTGAGCATTATATATATGCAAAACAGCAAACCATTTCCTAATTTTCCATGCACAAGGGCATAACAAGTACAAAAATTAAGCTTCTATATGCCTGAGGATTTGCATATGTATGCCTACATATATACTAACAAGTGTTCCTAAATTCTTAATGTCAGGCTTTAACATTAGCAGGTCTTTTAAGATTAACGCTACCTCTATATAGTGCTTACTGTCGATGTTAGAAATGTGCAGGGGAATATCGACAAGTCTAAAAATCCTTTAATAGCAGTGTCTGTAAGATTAGCTTTTTTTAAGACGTGTATCTAGTACTCCCTCTGTCCCGGAAAAATTGGCTCAGTTTGACTTTCTCAGTCAAATTGAGCATTTTTGTAATCAAAATGTATACTATTTTCTTGTAAATATAGGTGGAGAAACTATAATCATAAAAAACTATCTTGAATTTATTACCACCAGTTTGAAATATAAACAAATATACTCGCAACTATTAACTTGCCAAACTTCCAAATTACTCAAGGGCTGCCTAAAGGATATGTACCATGTAGTAGCCACTATAGATTAAGTGGATCTGATTTTAAAATTCAATAAAGATAAAATTGGAACAAGTTAACCCCCTTTTATTTTCATTTCTTTGGACTCCGCAAGAATTTGTCCATATTTCCAATTCAATCTTATTGTTCCTATACCAGTTTGAGTCGTTTGACAATAAGTAATTAACTAGTTACTGAAATTCAAAATAGCTTGACTTAAGCATAAAGGAAATGATATCCATGTGTATGAATCTAAATTCATTTATAGTACATAGTTCAACGACTAGATAAAAAAGTACCACCACTTCTTTGTTGTCTTTCTTGCCTCCTGAGAAGAGCTTGTAGCTCCCAAAGATGAGTAGACCCCATCCAGTAAGTGAGGCAATCACAAACTGTATAATCATAATGATCCAAGTCAAAACTGAGAATGTCTTAATTATACATTTATAATCTCTAAATGATTCCAGGCCTTAATGTGAATCTCATAAATTAAACAACACAATAAACAATTAGAGAGGAAGAGGCAGAACCAACAAACCTGACGCTTACACAAGTAAATATTATGTCACAAATACTATAGCTATGATAAATCACATAAAACGCAGCAATAACAGAAATTATAAGGGCCAGAAGATAAAAAGTCCTTTTTTTATTTCCTTTCTATTTCACATTTTACAAAATTTTTCATTGTGCATGTAACTAAAAATATACTCTACAATTTGCGACACAAATGAAAAAATGAATGGGATCTTTCACGCTGTCAAATCATGAAGGAAGAATTATCCTTCTCATGGAAACTCTAGGTTAAGATCTTGTTTAATAAAAGGAATAATTTTGCTGCACTGATGAAACTAGTAGAATGCACACCAACTAAAATATGCAATTCACTACCATCAACATTGAAAAGTATAGAATAAATGGCTTAAATTTCTTCATCTCTATCCCTTTCTTAACCCTCGAACACCTTGTCCTACATCAAATTGGTGTACTGTTTGATTTCCACCACCTTGTTCTGTCTCTACATCAAAACCAATTCCCAAACTCATCACCTTCCCAACCCCAGTACCACCCCTCACCCAACAGCATATTAAGTCGCCAACCAACAAACCCAAATTTAGATTTGAAGGTTATTACAAAAATCAAATAAAAAAATATTCATTGTAGGAAAACTTTTCATTGTTGGAGTCAACATGACTAAAACACTGATTTAAAAAAGAGAGAGAAAAAAAATATTCTTTTAACTCACAAATGAAGTAGATGGTAAACTGGGCATATCATTAAATCTCACAAGCAAATATAAAAGGAGACAGCGAGAGGGATAGTGAGTCCAATGAGAGTTGTGAATTTTTTGTCTATATAAAATTAAACAGAGATGTATCCATCACATGTAAGAGATTTCAATTGTGGTACTTGTTAGTGTTAATCTGACTGTGGTAGAGAAGGTGGAGAGATAGAAGGTGATGGGAGAGCAGAGTTAGTGGTTTCAAAAGAGAAACAAATTCCGGAAAGAGTTGCAGATAGTTGAAGAAACAGAGAGCATATCTATTTGATTGCTGGTGATGTCTTTCCTATATTTGTAAGAGGGTGATGCACAATTATTCCACTAAAGTCCCATATTGTGAAGGGAATGTAATTTCATATTATTGTTCATTTCCAGCAGCTAGAAAAGCACCCATATGTAGTAAATTGGAGAGGATTTACTTATATAACGAAGTTTTACAGGAGAAGTTAATAGTAAAATTTGACCCGTAGAGAGAAGAAGATTAAAAACAATAACTTAGCAAAGACAAGGAAGATGGCAGAAAAGACATTGGCTGGAACAGAAAGACAAAATTCTATATATATATATATATATATATATATATATATACATACATCTAATTAAGTTACAGATAAGCACAAATCAAAGTGAAAACTCACAGGAAAAGTTAGAAACATCCACACAAGACCAAGCAACTTCAGGACAACCCATAAGGGAAGATTGGGCTAAATTGCAATACTATGATAGAATGAAAGGTAAACTCACATGCTCTTCTTTCCATCTAGATGGGCTCAATGGGTCCTCCCAAAGGTTAACCTTAGGTGGTCCATGATGATCTGCAAAGCAAAACCAAAATTTAAATGAGCATGAATATCAAATAATAAGAAACCTAATTTCAATAGAACTCCTCTGCCAAAAATGGGAGTCCCATTTGGCTTCAAGGGAAAAAATTATAAGATATAAAGGTTCACAGCTTTTTCTATTTTGCAATATCATTTGTTAAGTGTTGATACAAAAAATCAGTGTTCTAAAAATCCCTGCCTAGGCCCCCCCTTGGCGCTAGGCCCCCTGGCGCCTCACACCTAGGCCTAAAGAGGCAAAAAAATCACTCTACGAAATTAGGCGGAGCCTATGTGGGGTCTAGGCGGAGAGTTTTTTGTTATTTTAATAACTATCCAAACCAGATCTTAATATATTTATTTTTCAAATGATTTACCATATTCATAATACATGTTGTAGCATATCAAATCACAACAAGAATTGAACAATATCAAGTCAAAATGGATAATTTTATTTTTAGTTGTAATTTTTTGAACTTGTACCAACTTCAAATTATATAAATGATGATACATTTGTAATATTTAGTTTAATTCAATATAATTCTTAAATTTATGTTTAGTTTCTTAAGTTTTAATATTGAATTAAATTCTTAAAATTTAAAATTTTATTATTTAATAGCAATCTTGTTTATGAATAAAACTAATACGTTAAAAATATGTTTGAATTTTGAACAATTGCATGTTTGTGTTTGAACTTTGACATTAGCAATATGGATATGTCTTTGAACATTAAGCAAATGCCTTTATTATCTTTATTATAAATTGTTTTGCTTTATATTATTGTTTTATTTGGATAAATGTAAGATAAAATATTAAAATTAGTTTAAAATAAAAAAATCCCGCCTAGGCCCCGCCCAGGCCCCCTAGGCGCTAGGCCACCTCGGCCGCCCGCCTAGCGCCTTTTAGAATATTGCAAAAATTCATGATTGAAAATACACACACACACACAACGAAGGGAGTATAACACAAGACTATGCCCTTCACTCTACTATCACTATTACTTGAAGGACTAACCATATACACATGCATAGACAAGGCTACGTGTTAGACGAGGGACTTAAGTTGTGTTTGATAAACTGAATATTAAGATCTGAACAGTTTAGACATCTGAATAATGTAGAGCATTTGAATAAAATTGTATCTGAATAAAAAAATGTTGAAAAATGTTGTTTGATAATTAATTTTTTCAAAATGTGTGAATAACAGTATTTTACTATTTTAACCCTTAAACAAAACCTCATTTCCCCTGTAGTCCCCCTCCCCTTCTTCCCCGTCCTTCGTCTCTCATCTCTCTCTCTCTCTTCATATTTCCCTCTTCTCTCATTTCTAACAGAGAAGAGAAAACAAAAAAGAAGAAATAGCTAGACGACATGGATTTGTGCTTCTTCTTCTCTCTTTTTTTCTTCTCTTCTTAATTTGTTCTTCTTGTCTCTTTTTTTCTTCTCTTATCTGTTCTTTTTGTTCTTTTTATTCTTCTCTTCTTAATCTGGATATTGTTAGGTTGGATGACGAGGTAGATCAGAGACATGAATTTGTGGTTGGTTGATTTTATTAAAAAAAAAATTATTCATGGTGGAATATATATATATATGTATGAATATGTTTTTTTTTTTAATTTCTAGATCAGATGGTGGGCTTCGTGGCTAACACTGATTCTAATGTTTTGGCATGGTTTCAATCGACGGGATTTTTAATGGAGAATTAATAGCGGATTATTGGTCAGATTAATGGAGAATTTTGGGGTTTTTGAAGAGGTTAGTTTTGTCCAAAAAAAAAATTGCTAGATGATTTTGAATTAATTTTGTGTCTAACTGATTAAGAGGCAAAATAAATTACCAAATGACCGAATTAGAGGAACACCTGTTAAGAGGCCTTAAGAGGTAATGAAACACAGCCTTACCCTCTTGATCCTTGAGACACAAAAAGAGTCCCAGTTGCAATTTTATTTTATTTTTTTATTTCACAAAAAAAAAAAGTCAACTTTTTAGTGAGAATAGTATAAAAGGACACAATATCTTCAAGTTTTCCCTCAATAATTTCATCATCAAATTAACAACTTATTTATTATTTTTAGGGTATACATTGAACAAAAATATACAATATCTGCAAATTTTGTAAATGGGGAGTCTTTTTGTGGAACGGAGGGAGGATGTATAAGTCAAGCTTAATAATTATATTTCCAGCAGCAGTTTCAATAATAAATACTCCTACAAGCTAAAACAATATTCGAGCGAAATCACCGAGGAGAAAGAATGCACATTCTATAACAGATGTTAGACAGAGTAAAACAAACAAAACCAAATGCCAGAATTGAGGTGGAAATTAGAGAGAAATTTTAGGACAATATTAAAATTTCGGAACGGAAAGAAATGGAGATTACCACCGCCACCAGAGAGACCGCGCCGATGGATTAGATTCGCGGCTCGGGTAGACGTAGCCGCCAATATTGGAGTAGAGAGACGAGCGAGATTCGTAGCTTGACGAGTCGCAGCTGTCCAGGCCGCCATCGTGGCTGGCTTTCACAAATCCGAGAGGGAGACAATAGTTAGAGTCGAGATAACTGAGACTATGGAAAGCGGTGCAGTTACAGAAACTACGAGAAGGGGAACCATAAATTAGTAATAGTATTATGCGAAATGGTCAGAAGTACCCTTACTATTTTTATAATTTATTTTTTGTTTAAAATATAATCAACTTAGAAAATATTTTGAAATTGAGGGAGTGAAATTTTTAAATTGAAAAATGCTGACCTAGCATAGCATGTTCTAACTATTATTTAAGAACATAATATGTAAATCAAAAATTTATTTTAGGTCCAAATTAAGTTGACTACTCGATAGGGTTAAAAAGTCTATATTCAGGTAATTTATTATTGAAAAAACTTCAAAATATGAGGGCATGAATGTCAAAGATTATATAGTAATTAAAAGTAACAAATTTAATCTGTCGAAAAGTATACTTATAATGGAACAATAAAAGCTATTCGCAAACCATCATTAGAAAATTCACAACAAAAAAATCCTTTGCAACCTAGTTATGCCATAATAAGTATAAATGAGCACTGGAATAATATATATATATATATCAATGAGTGATTCATCATTAGAAATTTCACAACAATAATTTCCTTGGTTAAGCCATAAGTTCACACTACATGTTATAAATGAGCAACTTGTTACACATCATATTGACCCAATGTTTGTCATGTATGTTGGATAAATAAAACACATCCATATTCTAAGAAAAACTATAATGACTAGTATACATATTTAGCAGAGAGAGAACATCGTTAAAAATATCATCAGAATTGTAAAGCCGACAGCGTCGACACTTGTTGAACTTCTCCAGTATTACCAATTTTGTGAGGGGATTATTATCTTCTGCTCAGTGACGATAATATATGTTGTTGAGCTGAGGGTTGTGTTCTGCAGAGTACAACACAAAGTATGAGCCTCGGATGCCTGCATACAGGAGCAGCCTTTTGTGAAAACCTACTTTCATATAGAACGGAGAAATGAAACGATAGAGCGACTAAGAGTAACTTCTCTGGTTTACTGAAAGACATTATCATTGTCGTTGCTCTTATTGGGTACTAAACTCGAGCAGCCGTTAGTATAAAACATTAAAGGGAAGGAAACACTCCATACTGTAAGCAGTTCCTAGGAAGTTCTCTCATTTTAGATTTCTTCCTAATAAGAATCTAAATAATCAATATTGCAAAAGGTGCATAATCCCAGAAAAATTTGTCAAGTGCTACAATACCTATATAATGATGGGCAGTCTGATGAACAACTTACTTCTCTCCATGATAAACAACTAGTTACTTCGGTTCAAGGATTTTATCTTACTGCTTTTTTCATTTTCACTGAAATGGCCCATTTAGAGCGACAATTAAACAAGAATTATATGTAGACCACATTCTGCATCTGGGTGAAATGAGCAAGTGTTAAATTGGTGTGTTTGGGGATCAAAGGAGTAGTAATCTGGTCATTCAGGTTCAAGGGGTTGTACCATATCCCAGGATCTTATGGCTGGACGCTTCATCAGTCTGCATCTTTTATTTCAGCTTCTACATCAACAACTGCTATAGATGAATCATTTCCTATAAAAAGCACAATGTCAAATAGAGTATTTTAGAATCTCACAAAAACAGTAGCACTAAACAAATTCGTAAGAGCAATATAGCATTCATCTTGTATTTTTTGTTAAGTAATATAGAAGCTATTTCTTGGGGAATGGATACCTTTTCAGAAGGTAAAAAGACACTGAAAACAAAATTCTGCAACAATGGCAAAAACTGTGGGGGATAAACAAATAGACTAAAAGACAGTTTGCACCCCAAAGTTTGTAGCATTGTTAAGGTTTGCACCCTAATATTTAAAACGTATCTAAGTGCACCCTCAACTTCTTTTTCGTTAAACAAAATGCACCTCCTGTCATTTAACCGGTCAAAAATGAATGGATATTATTGTAAACCCATTTTGTAAAGGGCAAAATCGGTAAATCATGTTTAAGAAAATTAAAAACATTGAAAAAATAAACAATAAACCACACCCCCAAATATAAACCAAACCCCAACCCTAATCCCCAAATCAATTGTTCTATCATCTTTAATTTTCAAATTCTAGTTATCATCATCCAACCCCAAATGTAATCATTTATTATCTTCATCTCCTACTCCACTGTTACAACAATCTAAAATCAAAATCAAAATCAAAATCACAAAAACAAAATAAGTTATCCCTCTCTTTATCGCCGGAGAGATACGTACAATAATTGATCCTCCTAACCTTCGGAGTCCTTCACCCTGAAAAATCAGTTTTTGTGAAACTGTTAGAGAGGAAGAGGGAGGATGTGGAGATCAGTAGCAGTAGCAAGAAGAGCTTCACTCGGCAAGCTTACTAGAGGACCTAATCTTCCTCTTCTTCAACCTCAAGTACTGCACTGTTAAACCCCAAATGAAGTGTAACAAATTTAGGTGTGTCCCAAATGAAGACTTTTTTTATTTTACTATTGAAGCTCTTTGTTGGCAATAGATCTTTCACTGGGCTCTGTTTGTGAGAAAATTTGTGGGTATTGTGAATTAAGGAGTGGGTTGAGTTGTTTTGTGCTTTTTAGGATCAGGGTTTTGATGTAGGAACCCAAATTGCTTACCAATTAAGAAAAAAGATAACTTTGAATTTAAAGGTGTTGTTTTTGGTGCTTTATGAAGTGAGAAAATTTGTGGGTTTTGTGAATTAAGAAGTTTTTTTTGACCTATTTTGTGATTTCTGGCATTGGGGCTTTGATATAAGAGTGGATTTAGTGGAGAAAGGTACTGAGAATTTGGTAACTGCAACGAGAAATGGTTGAAGATTAGCTTACAGAAATCAAAAGCTTTAGGGGCATCTCTTGCGAAAGCTGGGCCGAGGTTAGATGACGTCAAGCAGAGGCTACCTTATTTGGAAGCCGCGGTTCGGCCAATTGGCACACAAAAGAAGCAGTTGATGATGTTGGGGGTCATATAAATCAAACCACTGTTCCTGCAGCGACGGTTCTTAAGGTTTTTGATGCCATTCATGGGCTCGAGAAGTCTTTATGCTTCGTGTTGGTGGTGATGGTGATGTCGTGCAAATGATGGTAAAGGCAGTCCCTGCTAGTGATAGTTAATATTGGTGTGGAATTGATTTGGGGATAGGGATAGGGATAGGGTTTGGGTTTAGGGTTGGGGTTATTGATAGAGAAGATGCAGTGACTTGGAGGTTGGGGTATATTTTAATATTTCTTTTATTTCTTAAATATGTTTTACCGAAATTAACCCTTCAAAAATTGGATTACAGGCACAACCGGTCATTTTTGACCGGTTAAATGTACAGAGGGTGCATTTTATTTAACGAAAAAGAAGTTTAAGGTGTACTTAGATAAGTTTTAAATATTAGGGTACAAACCTCAGCAATATGACAAACTTTGGGGTGCAAACTGTCTTTTAGTCAAACAAATATAACAATTTTGATCAGAAAAAAAGGGAACTTAGAGCTTTCTTTACCCCTGGCCCCACCACAGTCTACCCATTTTTCTATTTTCAAGTTTCACCCAGCAATACTTTTGTTATAGACCCGAGCTTGCAGAATATATCCTTTTCTTCCAATCAAGGGACAGTCAGTTTAGCACGCTGGATTGAAGATGTTCCTCACCACTTTAAATATCAAGGAAAATATTCATATTTATCATCGTGAAAGATCATTTGAAGCTAAACTCCATTAATTTAAACAGATAACTAACTCCTATCAAGGCTATTTGTTTCAGCAGAGGCCATATGTACAAATTTTATCACCACACTATATTACTCGGTCACGATTAATGATGATCTAAACTCATTAAATATTAACTAATGAGAGGAAGCCACATAACCATGCCCTGGCAAGTGGCAAGCATGAACTTAGTCTTCTGAATTTGACAAACCATCTACAATTGATCTATTTTTAGTTTCAAAAACCACTTCTAAAAGAGGGATAATGGAAGCAACAAACTTATAGAAACCACCTTTCTTTGAACGAGGAGAGAAGTAGTCACCATATGCTTGATCAAATGTTGTAGATTGGTTGGAGAAATTAATATCATCCTGTACAAACTTGTCGCCGACTACTGGAGAAAATAAAAGAACAAAAATATTAGTCTAAAAAATGTTACTACAAAACCAAGAAAAGTGATCTGCAGGCAGGTTAAGATCACACTAAAGCTTGGCTGAAATCGAGAGATCTGGTGATCAGCACAATTAGCTACGGTAGTCTCATGCCTATAAACCTTAATAACTCCATATGCCATAATTATCTCCACACGTAGTTGAAGTCATGTTCATTAATATATTAAAAAAACATACGCATAAATTAATATTTTGAGCATCTTACAGTAAATACTAATATTAACAACCAACCATGGGCTCTAGGTCGAATTAAAGCCACCATCTCCAGTAGCTGTAGAGGTCAGATCCATTTTTAATTTGGAACTCGGCTCTTGCCATAATTTAAAGAATGGAGTTCAATTTTGAAATTTGAACAAGAAAACTTTGGAGTTTTTTCATAATTATCGGTTTTACATCAATCTACAATCAGTGTGAAACATGAAATTTATAATATAGCTTCTCTTTGTTCTTTTAGTCAAATCAATATAAGTACCACAATGGCTGAGCTGCCACTTGAGCAAGAAAATCTTAAAGAAGTATGATCCAGGTGTCTTTGCTATTTACCTGAGAAAGGTTGACTACAATAGGGACACAGCTGCAACTCATCACCTAACATAGATCTGAAACAAAAGAAAAACAACCAATTTCAAATTTTAGTATGTAAAAAGTTATACTACGTGTATGAGTATAGCTGGTTTTCCAACTTGGTCTTACTTGAAAATCTGGAAATCATTTTTACAGTTTGGGCACTGCATGTGGGACAGAGAAGCAATTAATGAAGGCAGAAGACAGAAAAGCTTGTTAAATAAATTTTCTCACATATAACACAACCCAAAAGGGACAATTTATTTCAGTTAAATGAAAGTAGTTTCTTGTTAGAGTGGATAAAGTTGAACAAGAAGACCCACAAATCAGCATCTTAGAAGAGATCTTATCTTTGTAAACAATAAGACCTCAGCTATTCAAGAGTTTAAAGTTGCACGAGCCTACAAAAAATTATTTTCCCCAAATATCAAAAGGGAATAAGGCAAAAAGATGAGTCCAGATAAAGAACATAAAATGCTACCAAGGTAAAATGCTGAGAAGGAATGTCCAGTCTCTGTAAATGTGTAAGAGGGAAATTAACCCTCAAAACAAATGTAATTCAGCTGTAACAGACTAATCAGTACATCCTCCCAGTACCTTCGTACTCTGAGGATGTAGCTAGTTCCCCATAAGGTGGAATAAAGAGGAAGATCTTATCCTTTCATGGTCGTGCTTACTTTGTTAGATTGACTGTTATGTATCAGAAATTACATAAATCGAAATCCCACCTTTTTATCCTAAAGGCCCTAAACTAGTTGGCGTAGGAATAGCAAACTAATAAATAATGAACAAAAACCAAACAATGTTATTTAAAGAATATTATTGCTATATTGCTATATATAAACCAAATCTGGTTAAGGATTTACCCATGTATAAGATTGCATGCATCTAGCTATCAGCTAATATGATGAAATATTTAATAAAACTATAACACGACGGAAACTAGACAACATTACTATTTTTCAGGCAATAATATAATAAGCTACTTAACCTTAGCTTCTTTTAGGTAAGAAGTGTGTCCCTCATTAAACAGGCAGAGGATATTATTCAATATTTTGAGGCCAGCATAATATAGAAACAAAAGTAAAGTAGCCTCACAGTGCCTTGAACTATATCCCGACCAGCCCACCAGAGAAAAGCTCCTAAACCAACAATTGGTAGAATCACTGCAAGAAGCTGGTTGTGAAAAAGTATCAATTAGTCAGATCCAAATAGGAATAAATTGAGTGCAAAGGTCATTACAATAGATGATCCATAGGACAAAGATTTAAAAAGTCTCTTTAATTTAATTTAATTTTTATTCTTTTTAAAGAAATAAAATGAAAGTTTTACTATAAGAACTTCCAGTACTTATAAGTAGAAGAGGCAAGGCAAAAATTAATTTTTTTTGGTAAATAAGGCACAAAAATTAGAAAAACAAAATCACAGCAAAGTGGGATCTCTGTTGTTCGACCTGAACAAGCTGAACTGATGGAAGGTGACAGTAAAACAAACATAATACGTCAAACACAAAACAGCCTAATAAGCAAAATAATACCATATGTAGAAGTAGATATCAACTTAGAATACGATAAAGGTTTAAAACTCATGCCAGATATAACAATGAAAGAAAATAAAAGGGAACGAAAGAATGGTATATCCTCATCCAAAAATGAAAACCTAATATTATTGACAGCGGAAAGTCAAATGTCATTACAAGAATTACAACCTCCATATGATACAGTTAAGTTGGCTACACTGAATAATGAACTTGTAAAAAGACTTGCTAGAACAAAAGAACAGAAAACTGCAACAGTGATTTAACTGTCTCAAAATTTTACAATGATTTAACTTGAAAAGCTCATAATTCTCTTTTTGATGGACTGCAAAAACAAGAAAGCTCACAAGTCACAATTCTCATAATCATGTTTAAAGAACAAGAAACTAAATCATACACATGCAGTATCATCTTCGTAAGTCCTGTATTGCATAATTATTAAGGAAGACAGAGAATTATACCCAAACAGAAACAATTGCATCCAAAACCCAACCGAGCTGGCCAGTCATAGAAAGATAAGTCAAGCCTACAGCTAAAGCAAGATTACCCAAAATCCTCCCCGAGTTACTGTCTACTTTCCAGCCACCGCCGCCGCGGCCACCATTGAATCCAGACCCTTGATTGAATCGTACCAAAACAACCCGCTTCTTCTTCTTCCTCACTTCCTCCTCCAAAATCCGAAATTCACCTCTGTTTGTCCCCAAAAAACTCAATCTCTCCCCATAAATCCCCTCTCTGATCCCAAAAGAAGTGATATTTGCTTTTGGATGAGAGTAACAGATGATGGGTTGTGAGACTTTGAATCGAAAACAAGTCCGTCTCGGATTGGAATGATCATGTAGGGTGTTGGAGGATAAGAAATTAAAGGAAACTCTTAAGAGTGATGTCATGACGAAGATTGACAGTGGAGAATTCAAAATAGTGATGTCGGGCTTATCTAGCTTATATTAATATATACATCAAATGGACTTTTCTAGCAATTACTGTACATAATTTATAGCACGGGGACTCATCGGGAATGACTTATAAGCTATTATGTTGACTTATAACTTATTTTAAGTTATGATTTATAAGTAAAAATTTATAAGTTAGAAATTAAGTTAAACAAGTTATGAATGTGTTGGGCTCCTAATGACTTATAAATTAAAATAAATGTAAATATTAATATAAAGTATGGAGACAAAATTGAAGAGAAACAAAATAAACATTATATTTGATCAAACGAACTTATTTTAAAATAATTTATAATTTATTTTTAAATAAATCACAAATATTTACTTATTTTTTTATTTAAAATTTAATTTATAAATTAAAAAATAACAAAAAACTTATAAATTAGTTTGATCATCTTTCTGTTACCATGTGTACGTGGTCCTCTCGTCTTTTGGCTGGAGGAGCAGTCGTGATTTGGAGCATACTAGCGGAGAGTAAAGATCTAGCGATCGACATCAAATAAAATGAAATAATAAAAATATGGCCCTATCATCTTTTAAAAATTACATAACTTGTTTATTTATTTTTTTTAACTAGGTTTAATGTATGAAATATCATAAGAGTAAGATTGAATATAGATTCATAAAGTAGTATTGAATATAATAAATTAGCAACATCATTTTTAAGTCTTTTAATATTAATACAATAATTTTGACCTTTTATTAATTTAATATATTAATTATTATTATTGTAATTTATAAATGAGTCAAGTTATAACTTATCCAACTCAATAAACATTTGACGAGCTAAGTTTTAAATGAATTTAAATTTAATATGATAAACTTAAATCATTTAATTAGGGGCTTTGGGGCATTCTCCAATCTTGTAAATGTAAATATTTTATGTATTTTCTTGTGAAAATGACAACCGATATATTTTATCATAATTAGTTGCATTATAATAATTTAAGTAAAGAAAACGTTTGATAAAACTCAAAAGGACTTGGGCCTACGTAAAAGGAAATTATGATATAAAGCGTGTTTTCAAATTGGATTAAAAATATTTAATGATATTCTTAATTCAAATACATATACAATTTCTAGTAGTATCAATGATTTTATTCAATAATATATTACAAAATCACAGGCGTCTTGTCCTCTCCAACTATCTGGAGTATGGCACTGAATTTATGCTCCATAAAAACAATTAATAACCTACCTACCTCCTCAGACAAGGAGAAAGACCGAAAGAAGCAGTTAGTTTTAGACTAGTTCAAAGAGACGTGAAACAATATGTACCTTCTGAAGATAAAGCAACAAATGAAGACAAATTCAAACCAAAAGAAATTAACACAACTCCAAGATAAGAATGAAATTTTTTTCTCTACCAACACATATACACAAACAAAAGGCACTTAAAAATTCTTCACTCGATTGCACTTTATATAGTAAGCTTACAATGATAAATAACACGACAAGCCAGACTCACCAATTCCGATAAAACTTCATGCCCTCTCATAATCTTGGGTGGAAGCCTAGTCCTCTGCGCTTCAGTGAATTTAAACTTGGAAACATTCAAAAGAGATCAGCAGAACTGTAATACTCTAATTTTGCTTAGCTTCGCGCCATTGCCATAGTTATAACAAAATTTCTGGTAGAAACTCACTCATATTTCATTATACTATGCTCACCGTAAGACCAAATTATAAACTACAGAAAGATTTCTTACCTTGAATTTAGAACCAAGACGAGTTTGATTATGCCTCCTTGACATCCATAGCGATGATAGTGATTGGAATTGCTATGATATTCACCATAATAACCCGTCCAGAACTCCACTGAAATGGATAAAAAGTAAATTTCTACAGAAGACAACCAGTGCTAAACTATTCTCTGCTCCAAAGTCTTTTGTCATAGAAACTTCAGAACCTCCCCTAGAACTAGTCCCCACTGAGTCCAATGAGTACCTCCCTGCGTTGCAAACAAATAATGGAACTCAGTAGCCAATATTTTATTAAATAGACATTCAAGTAATATAACCTTGGTTTATTTAAGATTCTCCAGTGCATTGACCCCATTTTAGTATAATAAATTGGCAGATGTGCAAGTTATTGATCAGATGAGGAAGACATGTCAGTGAAGTGCACACCTGACAGAATACCGAGAATGGCTCCCTTAGTGGTCCATCACATGAGAGCTCACTTGTACTCCCATCAATAAAGGTGCCATCAGCAAAGATCACCTGATCCATGATGTCTTAAAATCTTTACCAAGAGTATTAGCTAAATGTAAACTAAAACACAAAGAACTAGTGAACATGGCAAAGGAATAACAGTCCCAAACTCTAGATTTCATTGTTAACTATGTATCAAAATTTAAGAAAGGCAACTATAAATAACTTGCAATAGTCCAGATTATGCCAAAATTGGTTTAATGTTCAGATATGTATTATTATACATCCTCTAATTTCACTTTATTAGTTATACTGAAGCTTGTCCCCTACAGCCTGATAGTCAACAGGTTGGTGGTATGCTAATGCTCCTTCGGTCCACTTTTTTTTCCTTGTTTCAAGCACAAGGGGCATAAGGATGAGAAATCAAAAAAATGTATCATTGAAATCTGTGCAACTCAAATACATGGAGGAACCAGTTTACAATCTACATTGTTGAGCATTGATAATTAAATATTTGTTTCAAAGGATAGTACTGGTAATTTCAGTTTGGTGGGGTGCAGAGCATGCTCCTGAGAAGAGCGCATACGCAAGTCAATCCAAACATTATTGCAAAGAATAATAAAGTAGCAAGTATCAAACATTGCATAGTTACAAACAAAGCTAAACTTGGCCAAACCTCTGATGCATAGCCAGGTGTTGCACCTGCAATCGGTTTGGTGAAAGAACCTACTGGAGAGCTTCTCTGTACAGCCTCACAAAAAGCAAGTAGGCACTCATGGTTTCCAAGTTGCACCGCCTGAAAGCAGCACAAAGCATTTGAGCTTCTTCTGCTGAAATACTTGCCATTTTTTAGCAGATCCAATTAACATTAGCATGATTGTTTCATGTTATCAAAAGAATGGTTCAGGAATTAAAATATAATATCAGCCATATCATCACATGGGTATCAAATTAAATACACAGCATCAAATAAAAATTATTGGGCAAGGGGAAAAGAAAAAGCTATAGTACAAACCAAATGTGCTAGTTATGGTTCATTCTGAATTTAGTGTTGAAAAGCCTACCTGTACAGTATCATGACGGGGTACCCTGGGAAGTGGTTGGACTTTGTACCCTTTCATTGCCATTACTTCAGCAATTAGAAAGCTTCCCTTATAATAGAGAATAAGATAACCATCATGACATGGTAGAAGAAATAAAGTCACCATAGGGTAGAAAATACATAAGCTGATACCTTGATTGCTTCCCCAACCATTTGAGGCGAAAGAAACAAACCATGAAAGAATGCTCGCATTATATCTCCAGGGGTTGAGCCACAGTCCATCCCAAGCCCTGGTGCAGATAGACGTGCTGCTGCTGCTTTTACTAATTTTTCCTTTCCAGCAACATACCCGCCACATGGTGCAATGGTTCCACCAGGATGTTTTATTAGACTGCCTGCAATTAAGTCTGCACCCTGTTTTCCATTGTCAACCTAATGTTAACATTTTCTAGGCCAAGAGAGTTTATCATTTATTTATTTTATTACATACCATCATAGGAGGTTCGATATTTTCCACAAATTCACCATAGCAGTTATCCACCATGACGAAGCAGTTTGGATTCTGCATCTGTATAAACATATATGTTATGCAATGAACAAAGAAAAAATTTAAGGTGCTTAAGCCGGAAGAAGAAAGACATATGGATGGATTGTGACTGATCAAACAGTTGTCAAACATAGCAATCTGATGAAACTATAATATCAAAATTTCTTTGATATTCAAGATTAAGCAAAGGGTATGACAAAGAATATCTCAATTTCTACTCCTACCTTCATACACAAACTTTTACAATGAACCCACTTTACTCTCGTATATTTCACTTCTCTGACATCTTACTTATTTTTTTAAATTTGTAAGTGCCCTTTGGACACACTTGCTTCACATTTGGAATTGCACAAAAAAAACCATTTGTCCCATAGAGGTCTGCGTAAAATTCTAGGAAAGCTTAAGATAAAATAGTTTTATATCTTCATCAGATTATAGTTTGAACAACTTACCTTTATCATCTTAATTGCCCTGCCAATCTCATTAACACTTAAACTACGCCGCCAAGAATAACCACATGACCTCTGTATGAGGGCACATTTTGTTTGAGGTTTCAAAGCAACATTAAGTCGATCCCAATCAAGCCCACCATCCTCTGCAAGCTGAAAATGGTAAAGGTGTACGAGTACTATCACCAAGTAATAATAATAATATACTCTAATAAGGTGAGCATTCACATTAGCAAACAAAATAAAAAATAAGTGATCAAGTTTTAAATGGTGAATAGAAACCTACAGGCACTTCTCGGTATTCTACTCCAAAATCTTTTAGGGAACCCAACTCGTTAGAGTCCCTGATTCCGATAACTTCCTCCAAAGTATCATAAGGAGCACCAGCAACTGCCAAAAGCTGATAACTAAATCAGTCTAAACCAAGTTCTAGCAAAACATAAGCTGGGAACATCACATTTATATAGCATACACATTTGCCTAAGAAAATGCAAATAGATTTGTAGCAATTATAGATTCTCAGAGAGAAAAAGAATACATAGCTTACCTCATCTCCAGGCCTTAGTAAAGCAAATAAAGCACATGTGATAGCATGAGTACCTGAAAAGAACTGATTGAGAAGAAGTAGGCTCAGTGCATTGTGTAAAGAAGTGGCAAACAAAAGAATAAAACATTGGCTACCTGTGATCGAACAATTGCAGATTCAGCACCAAATATCTCTGCGAAAGCTTGGTCAAGGGCTTCACGTCCCCCAGCTTCTTCATGACCATAGCCTGTGCAACCACCAAAATGCTGATGCAGAAACAATTTAGACAAATTAGTATAAAGAAAATTGAAATGGGACAGATCATTTTTAGCTTCACTGAAAGATTTCAAGTTGTAGACACAGCCCACACGTGGGGACATATAAGAATACAGAGAACCTAAAACTGGATTGTAACACACATGGAATTGTGACAATTACTCTTGAGTCACAGGTTTGCATCAGAATTTTGTGTAAATCTGTGCATTTAGAACTTGAACTCCCTCTGGAGGTTTCTATAGCTAATTGTCTATAGGCTGTTTAGTTCAGCTTCAGCATCTGAACAGTATACAACCTCAGTGGTCTTATGCTTTGTGTTTGTTTATAAACAAAACCTAATTCACACTGTTATTTTATTAACAAGCTACTTCTGAAGCCTTTTAAGTTTAAAGTTTAAACCATAAGAAAAGCTAGTTCAAAAAATTTCAATAATCAATCTAAATTCACCTTTACAGAAATAAACACTTATAGAGCCTATCAGGTAAGAATATGAATGAGAAATATTTATCAAATGCAATGAATAGAAAGGATTTAATCAAACTATCTGATTGCATATGGAATCCTTAAAAGGATAGGCTTACATGAGATCCGACCCGAGCATTCTGGAAAGCTTTAAGAACACGGGCGGTATTGCGAGCAACCAGATTATCCACAAGCCGGAACTCTGAGTACAAGGAATCCACTGCTTTCTCAACCTATATTATCAAATCAATCAATAAAGCAACCGTTATTCTTAATACTAACAAAACTAAACACAAAAATAATAGCTTCCTGATTCTAATAACTTCACAGCTCAGTTTCGATAATTTGTTATATTTCATAGCAAAACATTTGTTCAGAATTAAATAAACATAAACCACAAAGAGAAAGCATTTTCTGTTTGGAAGCTAGGAAAAGTGGTGAAGAAAGAATGAATAAACGAAAAGAAACCATGTTGAATTTTATAAATTCAAAATTTTCATGGTTCGCTTTTCGCACACTTATTCAGCAACCAAATCAGGATGAGGAAAAAACCTCTGGGATAAAGGTATTGTCATGAAGGCGGGTAATGGAGAGTCGGGAGCTCGACCGCACTGGAATTATGGCGGCAGAAGGTCTGATTGTGAGCGCAGGATAAGCAGTGGTCGTGCAGGATAAAACCACCATTTTCCCCGATGCACCGGGGGTTGAGGACACGGGAACAAATTACAAGGACTCAATGGGCTTTTCTTTATTGGGCTTTCAAAAAAGGATGTGCCCAACTAGAACCTTTGGTCAGATCTCGGACAGACTGTAAAGATGTGACTTATAAGCTGAAGTAACTTATAAGTTATTTGTTATTATTTCAATTTATAAATTAATTTTTAAGTCAATAAATAAGTAAGTATTTATAACTTATTTTAAAATAATTTATAAGTCATTTTAAAATAAGTTAGTTTGATTAAATATAATGTCTATTTTGTTCCTCTTTTTATTAATGTCTTTTTTAGTAATATTTATATTTGATTTTAATTTATAAGTGAGTCAAACACTTTTATAATTTGTTTTAACTTAAAAATTAAATTGTGAACGCTTTAACTTATAAGTCACAACTTAAAATAAGATTGCTGGAGATGAAAAGAAGTTGAAGTCATCTTTGCTGGACTCCCCTCGGTTTGTGCCCCAATTGGAACCGCAAGTTCTGACTTATAAATTTTTTACTTATTAGTCGCAACTTAAAATAATTTATAAATCAACTTATATTTTATCTTTAAATTATTTTAAAATAAATCGTAGTCAAATGTATAAAATGAAAAATGTAAAATTAACTAAGTGGCCTTTGGCCTTACCTAACCCGTGTTAACCATGAGATTGAGAATTGAATTCTTGGCGTGTCAAGAAGGACGTGAGTTTAAAAAAATTACGAGAATTAACACACAAAGATTTACATGATTCTCCAATTTGAGTACTCCACATGCGACTTGTTGTTTTATTGAAGATTTCTGTTACATAGGGTTTTATAATAGATAGTATTTATAGCCAGTAATCATATTCCAACCCTACTTCACATGCTCAAATACGCATAATGTCCTTCCAAAAAACAAACCATTAAATTTTAGTCCATAAACGGCGTAAGACCCATGCCGCTCCCAAAAGATGTCCTTTGGCGCTTTCGCCATCATGTCAGTAAACTACACCGATCTTGACACGCTCCGCACCACTCCCAGTCTTATATCGGCGCGCCCCCGAGCAGATTGGAGCGAAGCGACGCATTAGCCTTTTTCAATAGGTTCTATGTTATCCAACAATTACTAATATAAAATTATCAAAAAAAATATAAAATTAAAATAGGAGTTATTTCTAGATCTTCTTCTTCTTACCTTGAAATAAAGTCTCAAAATGAATGGCCACATTCATTCCGTATTCAGTGCCGCATTTCGTGTGAGACGGTTCCAAAGCACATACAACAATTACTACCATGGGGTCATGGTATTTTATTTTTGAAGGGATGAAAAAAACATTGCTGGAGATGTGAAGAAGTTGAAGTCATCTTTGCTGGACTCCCCTCGGTTTATGCAAATTAACCCCCAATTGGAATCGCTTAAACAAGTGTTTCCCTACTAAATTATACTACTACTACAGTCCACTATACTTATAAGTTACTACAATATCTTATAAGTTAGGCAATGCCAGCCGCAGAATCTGACATTCAAATTGTCAATAACTACTTTTAGAAGCAAAATTCTACTATACTCAAAAGCATTGACCAAAAGTAGAAATCCCGCAAAGCAAATCAACTTGTAGTTAGGCTAAAATCATCCACTTGCTAACTAACTAACTAATATAAAGCTAGTTACTTTAGGCCAGCTCCCAATTCTCTCATCTTAGAAGAATAAAAAGTTATAATGAATATATTCAGCAACTGCTTATTGATCTTACTCACCGTATATGGTGCAATACAAATCCATGCACAAACACCCCAAAGGTTCACATGCTTCAACCGGAACAGCCGATGCTTTTTAAGGATTGTGAGATGCCCTAAACAATGCCCGTCCATGAGGCCTAACAATCCAAAAGCTAAAGCTTGCTTTGTCAACTGCGACTCTCCGATATGCAGGGCTGAGTGCAGAAGTACCAACATTATTCACATTTCAGTTCTTTTCCCATTCAATTCCTTGATCAATTGTCTTGTTAAATTTATAAAGTTTATCTGTTGATTGTAGATCGAAAGCCAAATTGCAATGGCAATGGAGCTGCATGCTATGATCCCCGTTTCATTGGGGGAGATGGGGTTGTCTTCTACTTTCATGGCAGGAGCAACGAGCACTTCAGCTTAGTTTCTGACCGTAACCTCCAAATCAATGCTCGCTTCATTGGCCTTCGTCCACCAGGCCGCACCAGGGACTACACATGGATACAAGCCTTGGGAATGCAATTTGGCTCAGACAATTTCTCTGTCGAGGCCACCAAGACAGCTGTATGGGATGATGAGACCGATCATTTGAAATTCTCATACAACGGAGATGAGGTGATCCTACCTCAAGTTCCACTTTCTGTGTGGAAATCCCAAAAAGGAGGCATAAAGGCTGAGAGAATATCAAGCAAGAACGTTGTGATTGTATCCATCCCGGATGTACTAGAAATTGCGGTTAATGTGGTGCCTGTGACCAAGGAAGATGACAGGGTTCATAACTATCAAATACCTTCGGATGACTGCTTTGCCCACTTGGAGGTGCAGTTTAGGTTCTTTAGTCTGTCTCCAGAGGTCGAAGGCGTGCTTGGCCGGACGTATCGGCCTGATTTTGAGAATCCAGCGAAGCCAGGGGTAGCAATGCCAGTGGTAGGTGGTGAAGACAAGTGGAGAATTACATCTCTTTTCTCTGGTGATTGTGGGAATTGTGTCTTCTCTCCCACTAAATACTCGGTCCAAGAGATACCCTTGGTGATGGAAAACAGTACACGGGACTGCACCAGCAGGCTGTCCAAGACTCCAAGGGCAATGGAATAGTTTGCAAGAAATAAATATCAAACAGGTTTCAAAGAATAATGGAAAATACTGCTACTTATAGAGAGGAAATAAGTAATTGTAAACTTTGAATGTTCAATGCACACCAAGTTAAGCATATTTTCTTCTTCCCCATTAAACATTAAAAATACGGTCTCAAAATTTTTAACGACATTAACATGAAATTGTCAGTCTCTTTGAATGCCGGAGGCAACAAAACTTGAGACAATTGAGTAGTCAAAGTTAAAAATGAAGAAGGAATTCAAAGAAACAGCCAGACAATCTTACTTGCACGTGCATAAATCAGGTTTTACCATATCTAAGTAGAACTGACCTGAATGACTTACCTCTTTTCATCTCAGTCGTCTACTATTATGGAATAGCTAACAAAAAGAGTGTGTCAAGAACCCAAATTCAAAGCAAGGAATTAAACAAGATTATTCTAGGATCCTTTGTTTAACAGATATGTTTCAACACATCTGATAAAAGCAAGGACAGACTCTTAGTGTCTCCCGACTCTTTGCTTTCTGTTAGTTGAAAAGTAGTAGTTTTGTATGAAGTAAAGCCATGATTCAGGTGACCCCCTCCTATTACTTGGAGATCGATGCAGGGACTCATCAAGTTCGAGAAACTTTTCCTTTTGGTCACCAATACATTTTAAATTTTTATTTTTTTTTATAACTATCATAAAAAATTGTAAGACCTAAGCATTGATCATTCAATGCTCAGGCTGACAAGCTATTGGATTGATCCTGAGATGGAAGAAGAAACGAAGTTGTGATTAAATTAAAAACCTGTCATTGAAGGTAACATAGGCAAGAATCCTAGTCCTAGTGGAGTAGAACAATGCATGTAACCATTAAGGTCTCGCAGCGTAAATTAACAAGCATGTTTCTTTCGCATGATCAACCGTGAAATGGGGCCAATTAATTGAAGCTTATATACTCCTATTATAATCATATTTTTATCTGTATTTAGATTATTAAGTACTTTTAAAAACACAGATAAACAATGTAATATCTCACCAACTCAACTATTAACTATGACGATTCTGATAATATTGTCATTCTGACCCATATACTGTACTTCACATAAAAAGAAATGAAGTAATTAATGTGTGGATTAAATCTTCATCATCCTATTATGCTCCTCTTATTGAGTCAATAACCCCAATCAGCTAGTATATTTCATTTTTTAAGGTTTCAAATGATTATATCGGTGTTCTAATCACCAACGATATAGCATCTGATAATCTTTTAGAAGGGGAAATACAATATAAACTGCAATTTTTTTAACCCAAAGCTTTGACCCAGTACTATATGTAATGTTCCTCAAGGAATTCAAAATATACCAGCAGCACCATGTTCCTCCTTCAGGATTGGCTTGAAATTATAAATGAAAAGCATGCTAATTAATAATATACCAACTGGACAAAGCAATGCTAAGAATTTAAAAAAAAAAAATCAACTAGGTAAACTCTACAAGAACCAATTAAGTTGCGAGTACCTGAAGGCATCTATATCTTAATCTTAATTGAAGAGAAAAATCATGAAGATCAGCAGATGTGTAGCCATCATTGTGTTAATCTTTGTTTCAGTAGTATAGATCCATGGAGAAGCTGTGACCTGCTACAAATGCAACAGTCGATGCTTTCTTCACCAACTGACCTGCCCAACAACGTCGTCAAGTAATCCGTCTTCAAAAGTTTGCTATATCGACAGTAATTCACCCGTGCATAGTGCATGATCAATGCAGAAGTAAGACATTTTCTCTTCATATTTCATGCTCATGACTTTACATTCCCCCTTCTATAGTGTTTTGAGATGTTTACATGTTTTGATGATCAATAGACCGGAAACCAAATTGCAATGCCGTGGAGCAGCATGCTTAGATCCATGCTTCATTGGTGGAGATGGGATTGTTTTCTACTTTCATGGCAAGAACAATGAACATTTCGGTCTGGTTTCTGATCCCAATCTTCACATCAATGCACCATTCATCGGCCTAAGGCCAGATGATTGAAAAAGGGATTACACATGGATTCAGGCACTGGGAATCCTTTTTGACTCCCACAGTTTCACTCTTGAGGCCAAAAAAGCAGCAACATGGGATAATGGAGTTGACCATCTTAAGTTCTCTTACAATGGAAAGGAACTACTCATACCCATAGGCTATCCCTATCCATCCAAGTGGAGATCCCGGAAAATGACATCAAAGTGGAGAGTTTATCAAGCCAAAACAATGTTATAGTTACTCTTCCAGAAGTAGCAGAAATTCTATCAATAGGGTGCCAGTGACCAAAGAAGACGATAAGATCCACAACTATCAGATACCAGACGACTGCTTTGCTCACTCAGAGGTACAATTCAGGTTCAACGGTCTCTCCTCAAAGGCTGAAGGTGTCTTTGGCCGGACTTACCAACCAGATTTCAAGAATCCACCCGCCCACTCACCCCCCCCCCCCTCCCCCCTCCCATCCACAAAAATAAAAAATGGAAGGCTGTATAAAAAGAGACAGCCGGAGTTGTTGTTACAGTTAGTATTTGAGACAAATGAAATGCTCCTACTGCTACTGCTACTGCTGCTGCTTCTTGCTACTGCATGTTTTTATATGATTCTCCCTAGCTCCCTTCTACCACTAATCAATTACTCCAATATTTGTAGGTTTAGAGAATTGGTTAACTTGACCATCAAAGGCAAGGCAGGCTTAGGTTGCTGCCAAGTCACAGTCTTGGATCTTTTTGATAGGGATCGATGCCAGAATAAATGAATTAAGGCTACATTATTTAATTTGTGAATAAATATTTTATCACCACAAATTGTCTTTTATTAATTATTATATATGTTAAACAGTGGACCTTTGGTTTGGGTATTGAACATAATTGGTGAGATACTTGAAACAAAAACTCATTACGCCCTCTCTCTCTCTTGCTTTTCTCTCCTCGCTTATGCTCATGTGATCAGAGAATAGTTCGAACAACTCTTTTCTTTTCCGCATATAATGATTTGGTTTGGTTTGTATTGTAAACAGTACGATTAGCGCCTAACCTCATCATAGTTTTGATTATTATTCTTTTTATATGGTAAAAAGGGATTGTTAATTATTAGATGACAATTTGTCATAACCTATCCGAATGGGACAATTATTTTAAGCTCTAACGAGGTGATTATTATCCTTTATATGCGAGGATGGGGAGGGGATATCATATAATATTTATACATATATACTTACATAATTATAATATATATGCCCTTATGTGTGTGTGTATATATAGACGCCAATTTCTTCATCTTCATTAACCCTGTACAGGTAATAAGATAATCTTCTTTCAGCTAATTGAACTTTTTTTATTTGTTACTACTTGGATAAAGATATGAGAACACCATAATTATTTTTATTTGCTCATAAATAGCTAAAATTACTTGTAGAGGGCGGTACCACCACGCAGTCGGCGATCATTTTAAAATACAAGCCAGAAGATAAGAAATAGATAAAAGAATTTTGGCTAGCAACTATTGCAGCTGATTCCAGTTGCCGTGATCTGCCCCTGATGACTAAAAGCATTGAGCCATATTTGCATTTTAAATCCAACATAATTGAATCCCAACATTTGACATACTTTTAAAAATAGCATTAAATATATTTTTTTTATCCTGTTTGTATAACTCTCATCTGCAAAAACTTAAAAGATGAAAAAGTTTCGTATTTATCAGTCTACAACGTCTTACAAGTCCAAAAGGGTTGCTGTACATGAGCCAAGACATTACCTAACAGCCAATAATTATTCCCCTCGTTCTTCTCAACAGTTGGAAAAAGGAAAAAAGAATTACAAATTTACAGACTTTAGTAATCAACAAAATTGGCTACCTCATCTCTATACCTATTCATGAAAAAACCGGGGCCGTTGATCAAGTGTGCAAAGCCAATATGCTTTAATACAGTAGTAAATCAGGCTGGAATACAAAAAGAGGAGCTCAGAGGTGGAGGCAAGACACAGACCAGATGAGGTCCAGGAGGATTGCAACTTATATTCGTCTCACCCACATTTGGCAAGCCTAGTTGAGGGGGACGAACATATCCCGCGACAAGTGGAACACATAATATTGAGATAACTATCCTTGAACCTGTAGCAATACAAGATATTTTTTTAAAGTGCTGAAAAGAAGAGAAAATCAGACATTTACTGATTGCTCAGAACAAGAAGACGTTGTCTACTTGAAAACCCAACAAGGAAGAGTTAAGAGGTGACGAGTCTTTTTTTTCTTTTAAAAAATGAAGGGAATCAAATACCTTGCTCTATGGAGAGGGCTACATACCCTCTTTTCCTCCCAGCAATCATCCAGTTGTCAGAATTTGCATCAACTTCGTACAATACCTCATCCTGTTGCAAAAAGAATTAAAGACATCCTTATATTCACGAGATATATATTTAATTTATTCTCACAACCTCAACAAGATAAATTTTACAGGAGTTCTCAGAAGCTACAAATTCCTATGTGGTATTTGAAGGCAGACTTAAAGTGGTAAGTAGAACTCAAAACGCTTTCTCATAAGATTGTGCACCCTATATATTTGCTGGTTGGAGGTGTGAGCTCTTTCCTGTCAGAAATTAGAGCTAGTGTGTGGCATAAATAATAATTTTCATTGAAAGAATAGGGAGGTGAGATATTCTTAGTTAAACAGAGACATAAGAAAATATAATGCATTTAAAGATTTATTAGTCATTTAAAATGATTACACATCAACCCCCATAGCTCTGGGGTACAGGGAACTTCCAGTGGTTAACACCCAACATTTTCTTGATGACAAAATACTCATAAAACTATCAATGAGAAATATAGTTCACAAATTCTATATTTACCATCTAGTTAGTTCATTCAAGAGGATTCAGTACTTACATTATTTCCAGATACAGTAATCTCCTGAAAATATTTTAACCTTTCAACTCTCCACTTCATGGTAATAAGCTGTCCAACTCTGAGACCAGTTGAAGGAAGAGGAAGAAAACCAACTGCAAGGCAAGGGTCCAGCACAGGCCGCTGTAAAACAACAGCACTTCTGAATGTCAAGTGCTGTGTAGCATTCTCAATTACATTAGGTTCAAAGCCTGCGGGGCTATGAGCTCCCAGAGTTCTATCACCAGAAATTCCGTATCGGATATTCAATATACTATCTTCTCGAAGCTGTTTAACTTCATCTGTAAAATCAAGTTCTATAGCTGAGTTGTTTGAAAGGTGGTGGCATTAAAGTTAGAATGATACATTCATCAGAAACAATCAAACAAAAGAATCCATACTTGCAGGTTAATGCATGCTTGTCAGTCGCTAAATAGATACTGCACATGAAGAATTGCCCTAGATATATGAACACATCAATGCAGTCATCTTTTTTCCCCCTTTGTTTTTTTTTAAAAAAAGTTTCAATTCACATAGATGTCCAAAACTTTAAGGTTAGGCAACAAGGAGTGAGCATGAGCAATGTCACTGTTATAACGGCATGTACTGAATTTTTTTTATGTATTTTTTTTTACCTTCAGTGATCGTACCTCCCAGACATATACTGAACAGGATTCCAGCTTTAGATTTTGGGGAAATGACGAGTGGAAAAAAAGCGGAAGCTGGTCTCCCATCACCTTTTGCAGTGTGAGCAAATCCATCTTGAAGATCCATCCAGGCATCATAGATGGTCAGTGAAGCTTTCAGTTGCGAGTGTAGTATCACCTGAAGAAGCAAGTATGAGTGAAGAAGCCTAATGCACAAAATAAATCATGAGGCTAGAAAGTTAGTAAATTAAAATCCAAGTTAGCGGATGTGAATTGTTATATTACTGAAGAACCATGAATTTCATTAATAATGTAAGCCTACTACACAATAAAAGAAAGCGATGCAAGGCAAATATAGACTTTCAGCAAAGCATAATTTAAGCTGGTTCCTTGCTTGATGCTCCATAATGGAACAATGCAATATACATGCACACCTAATTATTCAGCCTAACACAAACGGAAAAAGAAAGAAAGATAAGTACACAATAACCCGGATCAAATTACCTACATACCAAAACTTGAAGCCAAAAGTAAGTAAAACAAAAGGTAGGACTTGGAAGAATAGCAATGCATGATGTCGCTATTATTTTAGTATGAAGATGAAGTAAGCCAAAAAGTAGATGAAACACTACCTGTAAAAATAAAGTGCCATCACTGCATTTGTCAGCGACTCGTGTGCTCACGTGAAATGGGTCAGTGAAATGCACAGCTATGGTCCTGAGAATCAGAGACAAGTTCAGATGAAGTTCCTAAAAATAAAAACCGCCAAGCAAATATGCACAGGAATCTGAATGAAAAAGGAAAGAATACAATAATGCCTTTCAAATGTCTGGTTGTGTGATACTCCAAAATCGAGTTTCAAAGCTATCGTCCTCAATCCATCCACAACACTCTGTCTCTGGGGATAAATTGCCCCTAAAAATGCGTCACTTAAGGTTAAGAAGTTGAAACACAGGAGAAATATTGTGCATTGCATGGATATAAATAAGACGAATACCAAAAGTTTGTCACTACATTCACCTGCAGATGTTCCTCTAGCTAGCCCATCACTAATAGCTTGCACTGGAATCCACAAAACAGAAGTTATATTGCTTGCCCATTCTGGCAGTTCTAATTTACCGTTCTGAAGAGTCAGCTGCTTAGATTGTTCAGTAACAGCATAACCTTCACTTCTGGTACTACCCAGGTTATCCACATCTGCATTCTGTGATGCATTGGCATACCACTCCATTTCAATGGCGTGTGACTCCTCAATTCTCAAACCAGGACCAGTGTCAATGTGCAAGATCGCACCCTTAAGGGAGTAGTTAATAGGCTTTACAATTATTCCCATCCACTGAGATTCATTCATTAGCAGAGCAGAAGAAACAGCTGCAGCTAGGTCAACCAAAGGCCTTGGTTTGAACACCTAATGATTGAAATATAGGGAAAATGGTTACTATTAGTTACAAACTACTTCACAACTATTTCAATGGGAGATTATTAAAGACAAAATAGTGAGCTGTAACAACATCATTGGTTTCCTTTTTCTTTTCTTTTCAGATTTCCAGCATAATTTCCTTATTTATTGTCATCCACACTGCAGTTCATCATATAGTACAATCATAGCATTATGACACTATTTTCCTTTTCTTCTGTTAAAAGAAAAACGCAATACCTTCAAGATAGGCCTTGTTGGCTTCTCGTAACTCATAAGATCATCACTGTCTGCAGGTCCACCTTTGGAGAAACTATGAGATCTAAATATTAAATGGCCAATGTGACCTGTGAGAACTCCCAAGACATATGAACCAGGTTTCTGTGGGGGTAAGGAAAGCGTAATGGCATTCTTGCCAGGCTTTAATATTGTAGCACCAGAGCTCCTTATTGCCTAAAAATTAGAAAAACTAATCATGTTACTAAGAAATCCTATGAGATGCATCCAAAGAATGACTTGATGGTACAAAACTAAGTAGCACTTGGTCAACAAGGAAAAACACCTTAACACCTTCATCAGCATTATGGGTAGCAGTCAGAGTTAGACTAAGTGCTTCAAGAGTAATATCATCAGGAAATCCACTCCAAACAGTAACAGATAAGGTACCAGGATCCCCATCGCATAGTTCCAGTGGTGGCTCTGGATTGCTGGAAAATGTTATTAATGAAGACACGTCTAGAGGTACAGGATTCTTCATTTCACTATGTGCAAGATGGACAACTTCCGACTGAAAAGCTTGGCGTTCTTTGGTCAAGAACAAGCCTTTATCTAGTGAAAGCAATCTCACACAAGATGAAAGGTAGCCAGCTTGATCATTGAGTATTCTCTGACAGTCTGCTAAATTGGGAAGGACTTCAGCCAACAAATCTTGCCATCCCTCTCCAGCATAAAGAGCACAAACCTTCTCATATGATTTTGCAGCTAGATCATAATTCCCATTCTTGTAGCAGACAGCTGCAATCTCACCATCAAGGACAACTCCATGCCTTTTCCACCACGAATGATGATAATTATCAGCAGCACCTTTTGATAACTCCAGATACTTTTTCTGGGATGAAAACATACAGGATTGCATAAGGGAGCTATATGTAACAATATTCAACTAACCTATAAATGGTTCAAGGACAATGCAAGTACTTCAAGTTACAAGTCATCATCATACAAATAGCCCAAGGCATGTGAAGTTATTATTCTAGGAAATGATGAATAAGCATAGATGAGAACTAGAGATATGCATTGAGGGTCATTGCTGCAATGACTCTAGTAAAAGCAAATATAACTTTGCCCTTTTAATAAAACCGCTGAAATAATTCAATTAGTGTGCTCTTGTAGTGAAATAACTTTGGTTTGAAATTTTAGTTAAAATACAAAAGTCATCCAGTGGAAACAAATATTATTTTGTAATTCATTTTCATTGAAAAAAAGAGCAATTAATTTAAGAGTATAATAAGCATAAGAGTAAAGAGACTGTTGATAAAATTATTTAATGGCCTAGAGAACCTACACAGATAAACTTTCCGTTAAGATGCCTACCTCAAACTCCTCTAAAGATGACAATGATTTCCATAGATCAGGGTCAGAAATTGTTTTTTTCAAAGCATGCTCTGCAGCAACATATATTTCTGAAAGTCTCATAGGCCGATCAATTGAACTTTCAAAGTTTCCCGGAGAAGAATTAGTACGTGACATGGAAACTGCATGTACTTTAGATGAAGGGGACATTCTTAAATCCGAACCTGAGCTGTCAGTATATTGCAACTTGATCAGAGCTCAACTATTGCAGAATATGGAAAAATACTAAACCTTTAAGAATCAGAAACAAAAAATGAAAAACTATTAAAAATTGGAGAAATTCTTTTTAAAAAAAAGGGAGTAAAAGGGGTTGTCAATGACTATTGTGTTCCTTTCACTAAAACAGATAATTGAAGGATTGTTGAAGTAATCAACTAATTTTTAAAATAACAGCCCACCCACCTTCTCCACTTTGAAGAAATTATGAAGATTTATTTAGAGCATGCAGCATTACTTGTGATTTAGTATTTAAATAGTATTCATTACCCATCCATAAAACCTGATCGCCCGTCAAACATTTCCAATACATTTCCAGCAGAAAGGGAAGCCCTTCTGCGATTAGCCTCACGCAAAAGTAGAGAAGGTTCAAGAGGTAATGATTTCCTCTGAATCCCGAAGTGTTTGATCCTTGGAGTAGCTTGAAGAATCATCTGCATAAATGATCAGTCTAAAATTATTTAATAGTAGCATTTTGATGGAAAGGATAAGGAGTCTAGGACTAATAATTATGATAACAGGGGCAAGCTGCCAAGGATTGCTCTCCAGTAGCCTCTCAACCTGACAAGGTATTTTAAAAAAGTACATGAAGGTTTCAACTGAGGCACCAGAAGGTAATAAATAAACTTGCAATAAATTTTACATGAAATTTTCAATCCTGGGCCAATTTAATGGTTTGATTAGCTGCAACTGAGGCACCATGCAAGTCAGAAATCAAATGTAATTTGATCTTGTGAAGACTACATATAAATGTTGTGATTAGCTTTACATAGCTTCTCTGCAACCAAGTTTTAAACAACTCTAATATATTGTAGTGTAACATACCTTTTCTTTCTCAAGCACTTCAGATGAAGCATCAGATGGAACTGAAGGCCAAACTGCTGGCTTAGGCCAAGGTAGCATGCTGAGCGAAGCACTTTTTGAAAGAAAAAAGAAAATTTTAGTAGACAGAAATCGGAGAAATCTATGGCAGTACGACATCAACTTTTTTGGTAAAACTAACATGATTACTTTGGATTATGAGCGAAAGTCATTTACTTGAGAATACTTCCAAAAGAACCAAATTCAGATTATGCCTTAAAGGTAGGCAAAGCTGTGTACATACCTGTTGGCAGGACTTCTTTCAATATCAGATCCATAACCGATTAAATATGCAAGCCTAATGAACTGCCACATTCATGGATACACTTCAATATGTAGGTAACTGCTAGAAAATTTTGAAAGCAAAACAAGTGAACTAAAAAGCATGCTACTTTTTCTCTCTTCAAGTTTGGTATACAAAAAAGAATGGTGAAGATCACTGGAAGAAAAAGAACTGAAAAATGTATCAAATAGTAAACATTGCACCAGATCATCAACACAGATGTCCACCTACCAAAAGTACATTTCAGCTACAGCACTTTCTCTTCCAAAGTCCAAACACCACTCTCTTTTGAAACAGAGGTACATCATTTTCTCTTTCAAAGAACACTCTTTGAAACATAAACTTTAAAGTGGTGGTCAAAGTTACTTGCAAAGCATGAGAAAACTCTACCTTAGTCCGGCATAGAGAATAAAGATCTCCCTGAACACGGTAAAACTCCTTTTCTATATCAGGTGCCACTAGTCCATCACTATAACGAGATGCAGTTGCATTGATTACACCCAAGCAAGCAGTTATTATCCATATTTCACGTGTACAGAACGGTAATATTTTCTGGAGAGTCCCATCAAAAAAGGAAAAACAAAAACAGAAGGGTCATAATTAGTATTGTATTTTGACTGAAAGTAACAGAACAAAAGCAATCAGCAAGAACATACTAAACAGAATGGGAGTACCTCATGCAGGACCAATTCCTTTGAGAAACTAATTATAAATGAGTAACCCCTTGACGCAACCTCATAAGGACGACTCAGCTTGAATAATAGCTGTAAAGTCAAAATATACACATGATTACAGCTATGTGATAATTATAACGTAACGAAAAGGATTAGGCAATTTCATAAATCAGTCTGTAAATTAAATATGTTGATCAGATCTCCCTCCACTTTTGGAACTTCTCAAAATTCGAAAAAGGGCATTCTAAAACCAGGCACCGATTGGTATGCTAAGCACCAATGAAGCTATTTAGTTATTGCACCCTAAACCAGGCACCAATTGATAATAAGATTGGAACAAAGATTATATAAGGCTTAATATGAGAAACCTAAACACAATATTATGTACTCTCTCCAATCCAAACACAAGGCAAGCGATCTTATATATTTAGAAAATATGTAGTACATAACTGAAGTAAACTGGTATTATAATTCATGGGAAATTGAGAGAGAGAAAAAGAGAGATACAACCAACACCATATCCGAGTCTTGCACACCTTTGCTTGACAGGCAAATAAATACTGTCTGAATTCAAACTCTCTAAATGAATCATCTTGAACAATCTGCGTCAACGGTTTGTTTCCCGGGCTTAGCAGTGCAGCCTGATCATCACCACGGTCCATTCCTCCAAAGTCCCTTTGTTTCCCTGGCATATTAACTTGACACATATATACAGAGAGTTGGTTAATGATATGTAGCTTCAATACACTAAACAAAATCAAGGTATTTATACCAGTCAAAGTAGCATTAAATTATTTTTCTTGTGTGTACAAGACAGCTCAGGAAAATATTATAAACAGGTATGAAAAAGATTATCAAATTTTAACTGATTCAAGAACAAGTGCTGAGAATATTTTATTTTATTTATAAAAAAGGCAAAAGCTAAAACGGAAGGATTTAAAATTCAGAATATTACTCCACAAGAAGATCATCCTTCAGACTTAAGCTCCAAAGAAATTAATATGAATGATTACAGCAAGATTGATAAATGAAGTACAAAAGAAGAAGAAAAGCTTTCAAAAAGGTTAACTTGTGAAAAGGTGTCATAAGGACCTTGAGTAAAAGTTTTTTTACTTCTAAAAGATATGGCCACAATGGTAAAAACTTGGGACAGAAGTGTTATCTGAAACAAGTATTAAATAAATATGTTGAGTTCAACAACAGCACATTATCAATAAGGTCAGAAGAATCAAAGTGAGAACAAAAAGAGGCAAAATAAGCTCAATGTTTTCGTGTCAGACACATGTCATGGACACACTCATGCACGGGTCTCAACATTCTTTTGCATGTGCATAATTAAAATGAAAAAAATTCATGTCTAGACATATCTGGTACTTGTACAGACTTGCCTCAACGTTTCCAATGACACTAATGAATAATGTTTGTATATCCTGTCAAGAAATAACATTATTGAAAGGAACAAAGCAACTACTGTATCATATCAGCATAAATAAATAAAAAGGCCAGTGAACTAGTTCAAGTAAAAAGATTGAGAAGAAAAGAGCCATTATCAGAAAAATATACTCCCTCCGTTAAATTTTTCTTGTCCTAATTTCCTTTTTGATTTGTCCAAATCTATTTGTCCTCTTTCCACTTTAATATTGTGTTTGGCCTTATTTCTCCAATACTACCCTGATTTAACTTTATAAGAAAAAATCATTGAAAATAACATGACATACATTGAAAAAGTAACACTATTAACTTTGACATCGGAAGCACAACCACAATCCTTTTTCCACATCCCTCTCTCTATCCTCTATTTATTATTCCAAGAACGAGAAAGAAAGAGTTAGGAGTATAATTAAAAGAAACAAGATGACAATATAATAATTAAGATGAGAAATTTGGAGATAAATTTTGTTCTTAAAAGGCGTGTATTTTCAAACTAGGACAAGTAAATTGGACCGAGGGAGTATTTTATAAGTTACATATCATATTTCAACACACTCATGCATACAAATATTTCTTAATAGTTAAATGAAGAGGTAATTATGGATTTAGTTCATAATGTTAAAAGAAAAGTGTTACAATCATGTTATATTAGATTTAGTTGTAAAATTGATGTAGGACAATATGGAAGAAAGAAGAAAGGAATTAAAGAATATTATTAGGCTAAAAGCCACAAGCACAAGGCTTAAAATTAAATAATATCATTCTATTCAATATCTTAATAATGAGATTCTAGAAAACCTAATACTTGGATACTAATATTATCTATTAAAATAAACTAATTACATTTAACTCATCCATAAATAATAATATTACATGTATGACTATAATATTTTAGTTCTTCTATTTCCATCTTCATCAAACATATAATACGAAAAACTTATGCATAGGCTAACAGTAGTCAAATTCTAAAGATTCAAACTATAATAAAGATGATAACCAATAATAACTGAGAATTGAGCTGATAATGAAATTTTAACTTATAAATAGAAGATTAACGTGATATTACAACTGATGAACAGGCTATACATTATAGGCACCTGTTTCCAAGTAGCAGAGTTCTAGTTCATCGTATTCACGTAATGAATCTTCATGGAGATGAGCCATCTCAAACATAAAAGCCAAGCTTTCCTACAAGCCAATGAAACAACATAAAAAATAATATATACACACACACATGTGTGTGTGTATATATATATATATATATATATATATATATATAAAAGATCTGAAAAAGACTTTCTAGAAAGAATTAGCATATTTTTTAAGGAAAAAATATATAATATTTGGATGAAAGGGCACATATAATTTCTTAAATTGCAACTCCTATCGGCCGAGCGAGAAGAGTATTTCTTTCCAACTAAATCGAGCCTTTAGGCATGGATGATAATATATTTTCCAAACATGCCATACAAGTCGACCAATTTATGGTATTCGAAACCACCAGGATGAGAATCAATTACACTCATCATCATTTATCTCTAGATAGCCAAAAAATTCTTATGGAACATTTTTTTGTTCGATAATATAACAGTTAGTTTATCACAGAAGCTACCTTTAGAATGAAAAAGTTACAGAAGTTCCAAATTGGCATAAGACGTTGTTCACCGAGCTTGCGAATCTCATCCTCATAAAACTGAATCCGCCTATCAAGTGTGTTCCTGATGGAATCCAGGACTTTGGATTCCAAATCTTCCCATAAATTTGGTTCTGGCCCATGTATATCTAGTTTGCAGCACCTGAGAATAATTTTTTTTTTGAGGCATTAGAATAAAAAAAATAAAACTCTTCAGGAAAAAATTGAATTACTATTCTAACACTGCATCTGCATTATAAATCACTGAGGTCTGTTCGATAAAGCTATAACCATCTGAAATTTTAACCAAACAACTTAATCTCACAATAACCCCCCATTTCCACATCTATTTTGACAATCATTTACCAATCTACCTATCGAAAATATAATCATTTAGGGACCTCTTTTCAATAAAATTATGTAGAATAATCAACAGTGAGAAGTTTAACCCATAATAACTCCACCGAAAGAAAGACTGTAATGTGCACATGATATAAACTATATTATCTATAACTTCGTATAGAATAAATCAAATCATTACCAGCTACAAGTTTACCTTTCCCTTTTCTTTGAGTTAAAATCAACTTCAAGTTTGGCATATACTTTTTTCGCCATCTTGGTTGCCTGATCGTTGTGAGGAGGAGCTTTGGATACAAATACGATAAACCACTCACGTTCATCATTTTGAACTATCAACTTCAGGCGTGGCTTTAAGATGGTCTTGAACTCATCAAGATCCTATGCAATAGGAAGAAAAAATCTTTATAGTATAACATAGAAGCAAACAAAACTTTTTAATAGAAAAAGATAATGAAAAAAGATATAGTGATTTCCATCTAAGCTTGAAAATGATTACACTATATCAAGACAATGGCTCGGAATCAGGCTTCTTAGGTACAAATCTTGGCCAAATTTAAAATATGCAACAGATTGGTGGGATTGATTTGATGTTCCTAGGTATTATTCCTCAAAAAAATTAGGATGCAAGACTCTGTGACAAATTAGATAGTAAGAAAATAAGACATGTTCCTATTCCTTCTCCTTCTCCTCCTTTTTTTTTTTTTTTTTTTTTTTGTATGCTACATGAACCAAATTTAAGCTAATAATGAAATCCCAAAACTAGAGGAGCAACTCAATATCAATGTAACCCAGGAAATTAGTTTTCCTTCAGTATTTAATCTCAAACGAACCAATAATATCCAACATCAAATTAACACAAACAACTTGAGGTTCTTACAATTTGTTTGGCCATCATTCCAGAGGAAGCCAAATAATAATCATCATTTCTTACTATCAATATGAATTTCAGAAATAGAGGTGTTTCCTTCATTGGAAAGTGTCTTTAGTGGGCTCTTAGAGCATCTTTGATTTGGAGGCTGATACAGATTTTTTCTGGGTTGAGAGTTAATCTAGAAGTTGTTAAGGGGAGGACTTCTTTGTTTGGGTTTTCTAATATACGTCTTTTTGTTCACCTGTGTCCTTTTAATGTATACGCCATGTGTACATGAGAAGGCACTACCACACATATTCAAGAACAAAAGTAGTGCTTTCACTTGAACGATTTTAAACTTAAGGCTTAGTGAGTTTTGAAAACATATTTGGGCCATCAGAAAGCACTTAATATGTGTTGTGTGATTTTGGATGAATTGAAAAGTATATTAATAACAGATTATACCACATATGATGTCCATATAATGTCAACAGCGCAAAGGAAATAGTGCATCATTCACACTAAGGAAGTTTTAGGTTGTATATCTGCTCTGCAATTTCTTCACTTCAAAAGGTTACAACTTACAAGTTGCATAGAAAATAATTCAGAATCAACAGATTACTTATATTCTAACACACAAAAACCATAAAGCAACCGTTCATAAACGAAATTAATAGACAAGTTTGACAAAAATCCCAGTTACCTCACAAGTGACAAGAACCACAGTTGCATATGGTTCTCGAAACCAAAATAATGACAGCTCATGAGGAAACCGACTGCGTAGTCTTGCATCTGTTGTCAATATAAATTCGACTGGCAGATTCTCCAAAAAGACAGGATTACGAGTCTTATTATTCAAAGTAGCTCCTTGTAATGGCAACCTTTCTTCAAAGCCCTTCTTGACAAGGGGCCACAAATCGCTCACATCTTCAACTGGAAAGGAATTTAATAGTAGATTGATGAGCTTGGAAAAACAGCTGAATATGTTGTAGAATACATCATAATCTTTACTTTATACGCTAACCATGCTTTCTAATGTTATAAAAGAAGAAATATTAGATTTTTCCGAAAAAGACAACAGCTGCAATGTGAACAGAAACAGAAGAAGAATTTTGGTGATGTCAGAACAACTTAGGTTAAGTACTACCTTCGGACTTTCTCCAACACTCTTCATAAAATTCAGTTAAATAAAAAAGAAAAAAGAACAGCAATCTCAAACTCCTTTCGTGGTGTGACAACATTTGAACACTACACGGCATACATGTTGAGAAAAAGAATATAATGCTTCACTGTTATGCTAACACACTGCAATTACAAGTCCCTCAAAGACTGAACAGCATATTCCAATTTCCAACAACCAATTTATCTCACCATGAGAAAAAGAGAAGAAAGAAACAACTGACTCCATGGTGACTCTTTCATCTATAGACAAATAAAACAGGTAAGCCAGTCTACCGGTGGGTACATTCTATTTCTACATTCGCACATTTCAATGTATAAATAATCCTGTGGGAAAAGGTCAAATCTGAAAAATAGACGGAGAAAATAGGAAGAAACACTTATCTTATACTTTATTATGAATGAGTATAAGTTTAAATAAAGCACAAGACTGATCACGTATGGGTTGAATTCTACAAAATTGCAAAAAGATAGATAATTTTAGTACGTACTTGGACAAACTTACTAATCAAAGACTAAAAAGACAAGTAACTTAAGCAGATAAAATTCGTTCCAAATATTATAAGCAAAAGCAATCACATAGAATTCTATTTGATCAAGATAGTGAAGATCTGTTTGATACAATGCACTAACATAATAAAATTAAACTGGTGAAACTGAAATTAGGGTTTAATAAATGAAGTGTGAGTTAGAAATTAACTAAGCAATTGGTATTCTTAATTGTCAGGTACAATCTTACATTAATTCTAATACATATAGGTTTGATTTGATCAAGATATTGAAGATCTGTTTGATACAATGCAGTAACATAATAATTCAATCGTGTAGTCGAGGGTGAAACTGAAATTAGGGTTTAATAAATGAAGTGTAAGTTAGAAATTACCGGCAACGATGATGTGATCGAAAGAGTTTTTAATAGATTGAAATTGAGCTAAGAAATTGGCCATGATCGATCTGTGGCAACCATGTGCAGAAAAAAGACAGCGATCGGTGAAATCAAAGCCGAAAAATTGAACCAACGGAGCTTTTTAAGTGCTTTCTATAACACTTACAGCACTGCACCTGGGCTGAAGTCGCTGATCAGTGAGGAGAGAGAGAGAGAATCGGTTATGTTTTTAACTGCGGACTGCGGTTTATAATTTACAGTACGGATTCATCGAGTGTCCGTCAATGTTGGGATTTCATGTCCAGGTGATGTGGTGCGTCGCGTCCTTATTACGCTTGATGGTCGAGGTATCTTTATAGCCGTTTCTCTAGGGTTATCAACTTATCATCTCCTTGAAAGATTAGTGTATAATACTAATACTCGAGCAATATGTTTTATATGTTATGAATGCTCTTCGTTTATCTCTAATCTTGATTGTTATATACTCTTCTCCTCCTTCGTTCTAAAATTAAAATTAAAGATAAAATTCAAATAATAATTTATTAAACTTTAAATTAATGTTAATTTATTTAATTCTAGTCGATATAATTATTATAATTGTAAAGTAATTAACAAAAACTATTAATAACAAAATATATTTTTATTTTAAATTTTATAAATCGTATTAATTTTAAAATTTAATATGATATCGTTTGATCTTAAAAATTAAATTGTATTTATAATTTTAGAATAGCTCATGATCCCGTGTTTGACACAAATTTCTTTATAAAATTATTGTATTGTTTTTATATTTTTTGTATTATACAACATTAAATATTAATTATAAAAAATAATAAATTAATGTCTTCGTGTAGGATGATTTTTATGAAAGAAAAAAATCATTTGCTTATAAAATATGTTATATAAGTAATAATGGATGAAAAATTAAATAAATATTAAAATCTGCAAAAATATTTCATATATTTACATAATATAAATGATAGTATTTATTTTTAAGTTAACGATTTATTTGTTTATATATTTTGGTATATATGTAATAGGTAAAATTTTATTTAAATTCAAATAGTTATATTTAATAAGACAGATTATATCATTAAATATTATTGTTATCGATAATATAAATTTTAAAGAATATCTAAAATTAAAAATATATGAGAATAAAATATAGTGATAATTAGATAATTATAATTACAATAATGTAGATGATTTTTTTTTAAAAAAAATCAAATAGAAGATGAAAATACAGTTTATTTTCTTAGATTTTAGGGTTAAATTACTATTCATAAATTTTAGAAGTTGATCGAAAGAGATACATTTTAAAAGTAAAGATGTGTATATATTTTAAGCACAATATCTAGAAGTCAGTTAATTAAGAGTAAACATAGCGAAGAACAAATTTTACATTATTTTATAATCTAAAAATAAAAATAAAAATACATATTTAAATTAAAACAAAAAAGAAGATCCGCTTTCTTGAGCATAATTTATTAATCTTTTTGTCCCTACTATAAATTTAGTTTAATTTATTTAATCTAATTTGGATGGAAGGAATAGAGTAGAAACTAGTAGGTTGAAGTTGTAAAAGGCGTGGTGGTCTGGGAAATTGGTACTCCTATATAAAAAGGTTGCAGAAGAAAATAATCAGATAGGATTTGGATGAGGCGCCAAGCCAAATAGTGAGCAACAACCAACAAAAACTCCATGGCTTTTCCTCTTTCCTCCTCCTCCTCCGTCTTACACAAGGTCTATTTCAATGTATCATCAAACCAATTTCTCTTATGCCCGTTCATCCGTATTCGTAGACAAGACCCACCAAGATTATCACTTCACTCCAAACTTGGTCGCATTTTCTCCTTAAATAACCCTTCAACGGTTAGTTTTATCCTATTGATATTCGATTTTTCCATGTTTAAACATTGTCTAGTATAATTGTTACTAATGTTGGTTTTTAATTATCATGTTTTTTTTGGGTCGTCTTTTAAAGTTATATTTATCAGATTGGTGGGAACTTAACCCATACATTTGAAAGAATTGGGTCTAAGGATTTGCCACTGATATATCTATAATCGTTACCTAAAGCTACATTACCCAAAAAAAAAAAATTGGGGCTAAATTTGTGATCATTTGTGTTGTTGGCCTTTTAAATCAACTACTACGTCCGTTCTGAAAGTCAATTTGAGATATTTTAAAACTCAAAATTAATCGTGAGTCAATAAAAATTATGAAGAAGTAGTATTTTTTTTAGATGGTTTATAATCTGTTCATCATATTGACTTGTGAAAGTCAATCTGTACATCATTTTGACTTTTTCTCTTGAATGTTTTCAATGCAATACCTAAAAGTGCCTTATAATTCAACAATGCAAGCATTATATGTACAAATGCTTAGCTGCCTATAGTTTTTCATGTCCGGACCTAGACTTAAGGCCCAAACTCTATTGGGGATGATCAATATATAAACTAAAACTTTTCAAGTCAAGAATAGCATACATACCAAGGTCTCTGATGAAATGAATCAGGAGGATATACCCAAAACGATAAGGACGTAGAAGTCTTTCAAATGAAAGATTAACTGAAAGGTGGTGACATGTGCTAGGAATTAGGATACTTTAACATATCTGTACTAATGTTTTGCTAGGGTAATATTGCTTTTTGATATCTATTTCAATTCCTTGCCGTTCACATTTATTTTGGGATAATGATCTCCTGCTTCTCAACTTAACTATACCTGCAGTGTAATAAAGATATCAACTTATGTACAATGATTCTTTTGACTGATGTGACTAGTATGCTGATGACCCATCACTATATATTTTTCCCTATATTTGCAGTGTGTCTCATATGTTTATCCAAATAGTTAATGAAATCTATTGCTTTTGTTGAGATTTTTCCAACTCCTGAATCAGTTTTAGTCACGCAGGAAATCATAAATCGGCATAAAATTCTTGCTAATCTATGTATATCAACTCTGGAACATGGAAAGAAAAGATTTGGGACTGCAATTTCCGTCATCATTATTTTCTTTCAACTCACATCTTCAATTCCTTTGCCTGGCTGGGATTCATGGTCTGTTTCTCCTGCTAATGCGGTGCTTTACTCTCCAGAGACAAAACTTCCTAGAACTGGGGAACTAGCTTTGAGAAAGGCTATCCCTGCAAACACAAACATGAAAACCTTACAGGTTCTTACAAAATTTATTGTTTCCATACTAAAATTTTATGATTGTAAATAATAGTAAAGATTATATTTTTTTTCCTTGTAGGATTCCCTGGAGGATATCTCATACTTGCTAAGGATACCTCAGAGGAAGCCATTTGGAACTATGGAGGGTAATGTGAAAAAAGCTCTAAAGGTAATTAATTATGCTTTGGATCTTCAATTCAGGGTAGGGAAACAAGTTATGAGTAAAGGAGTGCCTTAAATCGAGTGGGCTAGAACTTTTGAGAACACAATAAGCCTTAAAAAATATTTGAATTATATAATTAGTTTTATTGTGAAACTTTCTTTATCTAGTCCTCAAGTGATCTCTGCATATTGCATATTAGAACCTAGCCAAGCAACTTGCAGGGCTAGGCAGACTGTGAAGCTTCAATTAACTGCATTTTATACCCTTTCTCTATGCATGTGAGACAGTGTAATAGGGTTTCAAGAAAAAAAACTTATTAATATTGTCAATTGTATATATATTAAGTTTGGCCTCTTTTCGCTTGTTCTTTAATTTGATAATAACGTAGTCGTTGTTCCCAACTATCATCTAAAATAAGTTAGATAGATTGAAAGTGGAAAGTTGTGAGAGACCAAGGAGTAACTCAGTTATCAAGGACATTTTTAATAAAAAGTGAATATCTGACAAAAATTGGCAAAACTAAGAATTACCTCATTATAGTTGGTACTTTTTATTTATTGCACCACTAAACTTTTAATTTATGCAATTGCCACATTAAACTAATTAAAAAAATAAAATTAGGTCATTCTGCTAAATTGATTAAATGCCCGTCAATTTGTGTAAGATTTTTCATTCGTGGTTGGTAAAAAAAAGAAAGAAAAAAAATTATGTGGGCTATGCCTACGTGGTTTAGGCGTCTCTTCAAGCTCTCTAAGATCAAACCTCTTTGTTCATCTTCTTCCTCAAAATACCCCATCAAAATCCATCACGGTTGGATCAAATCCAAACCCCCAAACGGCGTCGTAAAACCAGATCTACCACCATCATCAATCCCAACAACATCATCATCCTTCTCCCTGAAAAGTCTAAACTCTAAAGTTGAAAATGAAAAGCAAGAGCTCATGATCCAGGTCACAATCCTCTGTCTCGTCCACGAATTCGACCTGTATTTCAACTGTTGGACCACCCTTTAGCTTACCCAGGAAGGATTCTATGATTTCTGGAACTGGATTGATTTAGAGAGTTGGTACCCACTAGGTAGAATCATCGGTGGAACCCTCTACCCCGGCCTAGTAGTCATAACTGCCATAATTTACTGGGTTTTAAGGTTCTTGAGTTTTGTCTTACACATCAGTGAAGTTTTTGTATTGCCGGGTCCATTTTTCGCCTCCAATAAGACCCTTGTTGATTACTTTTTTGATAAAGAATTGTGGGATTCTGGGGCGGGGCTACTGGCGGTCTGTGGCAGATTGAGTGTATTGCTGTATTTGCATTGTTGTTCAAATTTTATCTGTTTGTTAAGGCCGTGAATATGGGGTCAATTTTTTGCGTGGAGTTTGGTTTCCGTATTTGGGTATTCTTGATGCAGGTATTTTACTTATTGGATTGGATTAAGCATTTCAAGCCTTAGGATTACCGAAACAAGTGCAGTTGGTGTAGGAGTTGTTGCTCTAGGTGTTGGCATAACATCACACAATTCCCCCATGGACATGTCGATTTTACTTTCTACTGGATCCAACATATGCTAAAGATCACATCTATCTGAGCATCAGCCAATGGCATGGTCATTCATTTTTGATTTCCATATTTTGCTTTTGTCCAGCGGGTCTCTATTTCTGCTTGCTGACTAAGTCACGTAAGCCCGCGTCATTTTCTTTTCTTTTTATAAGCCACGTATGAAAAAGTCAGAGACAATTTGACAGACATGAGATCAATTTAACATAATCGTTCAATTTTATTTTTTTAATTAGTTTAGTGTGACAATTGCATAAATTAAAAACTTAGTGGTGTAATAAGTAAAAATTGTTAACTATAATAGGGTAATCCTTAGTTTTGCCGACAAAAATTCCTTAAATTAAGTTTCTTTTGAGAAATTTGAATACAATCTTACGCTAATTAGGCCCAATTGTTGAATTGTCCTGACTGAATACTAAAATTACTTGGTATATGTTTCTTTTCTCTTTGCTATCTTATCATTTGTCTTCCACACATATAGGCCGGATGATTTTGTCAACAATTTCTATCTTTCTTTGTTGTTTTTACTTATCAATTTTCCTCCCTCAATTTCAGATCGCAAAGGATGAAAAAGAATCCATCTTGGCTAGCGTACCAGCTGATTTGAGGGATAAGGGTTTGGAGTTGTATACGTCTCTCATAGATGGGAAGGTACTCCAGAAGAAAGAAATTACCTCCTTAAGAATGGAAAATGCCAGGAGCTTGAATGTTATGTCCACTTCTATTTCATGGCATTATGGCAGTCTCCATAAGCTGTTCAGCATAATTAGATCTAAAAATCAAATACCAACTATTTGTATAACAAGATTTGCAACATTTTGCATTGGCAATGTAGATTATAGACTTCCTTCAAAGTGATGAAAAGTAGCTTTCTACTTGCTTTGAAAATCTCCTTCCCGGAAGAGGCTAGATGGACCAGCCTTAATTCTTTTGATGCCTTTTACGTTCTCCATATTTTGTCTTACCATTTCATAATCATAAAGATATGCAGCCACATTTTAAATCAAATGAAGCCAAGCCACTAAAATTTTCCTTTTGTAGAAAACAAATGAAGCCCAGCATATGTAGACTTAACTTAGTATCGAAAATAAGATTCTTTTGATGCTTTTATCTATTTTTAGATATCAGTATCATTGTCTTTGTAGAACTTCATATAAGGGGAAACAACTCAAATACATAATCTTTTTTAGTTTATAGGCAAGAAAGTGTATGAATAAATTTGGTAGTCCAGAAGTGATTCTAACTTTGTATTCATTGCTCAGGGTGGATTGCAAACCCTACTTGGTTATATAAAAGATAAGGATCCAGACAAAGTATCAGTAGGTCTCGCATCTTCACTGGATACTGTTGCACAACTAGAGCTGTTACAGGTAATTAGAAATTCCAACAGATACTAGATCATTCATAATTTAGAAAAAATAACATCTAAGGAATTAATGCATGATATACATTTTTAGTGTCATTCCCATTCTGTTCTGGTTTAAGATTTTAGATGGGACTTAACTTGGCCTCATATTTCTGGTTTTGCAAGTTATCAGGTACAAGTTTTCTTGCTTGCATTTAATTCTCATTAATACAATTTCTTTGTGTGATCTGTATCTATAATGATGTGCCATTGACATTTTTTATACATCTTCCAGCAACGGTCGAAATGCACGTGGGGAGTGGGGTGTGCGTGTGTTTGAGCTTGATATATATTGTTGGTCATATTAATTAACAATCAAAAAAGAAATATTGTTGGTCCAATCTCTAATACCTAAACATTTAGATCAGCGTTGTCAGTATTATTTTCTTCTTATTAAGCCGTGCAACATATTGAAATGCGGTAAACTTTTGTCCCAAAAATGTGAAATAATTCATGTGTTGTACTCTTATGGATATATGAGTTGTATGGATTTGTTATGACTAATGAACGTCAAGGATTTGATTTTCAACAGGCACCGGGGTTGTCATTTTTGTTGCCAGAACAGTACTTGAAATATCCAAGGTGAGGTGTCTCCATAGATTTTGAGAAAACATTTTACTCGATTTTTTTCTTTTTTCCTTTGAGCTTTTCTGGGTAAAGGAAATGAATGACTGCATAGAGAAAAAGAAACAACCAAATTAAGATTATGGCAACACAGAACCAGAACTGCTTAAAACACTGAATGAGTCATATTCTCTATACAATATAGGAGTTGTGGTAAACAACCAGAAATTTGTCCACATAGTAAACAGATAAAAGCAAATGAAAGATTCGAAGAGGAAAAGTGATTCCTTAGTTATGCATAAATATCCAATTGCGGGAATATATGAATATAGTTGCTTTATGTTTTTGTGTTTAGCGAGTGAGAAGTGCTTTTCGAGCTATCAGAACTTGTTTCTTGGTGGATCGGATGCTTTTTACTTGAGATCTGAAAGGAAGCATTTGGGGAGTGGAAATATATTTTACCCAGTGTTGTATGAGTTGCTTAGTTAACAATTCCTTCATCAAAAAGCTCCACTGTATCTTATTGTATAAGAAATAAACTCTTTACTTTTTCATTGTTGGTGGTTTTGAGCTTTAATAAATAACTTTTGGGTGAGACTTAATTCCTGCCTGCATTTATAATCTGGAATGTAGCTATTTCATCTATTTGATCATAGTTCCTAAGGCGAGGTTTTTGTATTGCAAAGAGCAAAAAATATGGGGGTGAATTTGTTTGTATATCTTTTTGGTGCTGTGGTGATTTCATCACTGCGCACAACCCATTTTGTGTTCATAGTTAACATGGGGTGTTAAATGTCCTATATTAGATATAGGATTTTAATGTTCTACTGAATTTACAGGCTCACAGGGAGAGGAACTGTTGAATTTGTCATTGAGAAAGGAGATGGTTCGACGTTTTCTCCAGAAGCCGGTGGTGAAATACGAAAAACTGCCACAATTCAAGTAAGCAGAATCTTCCATTGCTTAATATGGATTTGATACCTACTCACAACCTTTGTCATTGTGACCCATATTTAAAGACCTTCCAATGATCCTTGATTTGTAAAACAAACTTCATAGTATGATAATGTTTTTTCTTTATCATTTTAATTAATTTGCTAAAGAATTCCATGCAATACTATTGAGATGGTATATGATCACCTCTTTAACTCGGGATGTGAAAATGCATGCCTAGTGCCATAGCTTTAGGATCAGGTATCTTTTGATCTGTTAGTTTCACTTCTTATGGCTTGATGGATGTCTAGGACCAAAATACTAAGGATATATAATACCACCAGTTATAGAAAAGTGGGTACTGTATTTATTACTAACTGATATTAAACATGCCTTTAGGTTGTTATAGATGGATATTCAGCGCCACTGACAGCTGGAAACTTTGCAAAACTGGTAAGGTAGTAAGTTCTTACTTCATCTTTGTGAAGTATTATATCTGGTTAACCTATGTGCATCCACTTGTTCTGAATGGTCAATGCTTCATTTGCTATAATATTTATATTTTCTTTTGCTTTTATCTTTCTCTATTTTGACCCGTTCCTAATTTATAATGCTTTGTGAAACTGACGTTGAAGAGGTAAACTCTGCACCATTAACAATTTTTCGATTTCTTATAGAAAATTGTCCTTTTTTCTTCACTGCTGCTTCCTCCCATATGGCATCTTCTTAAGATCCCAACCGTTAGAAATATCAGAGTTTATATTTTAAAGCCATTTTCCTCTTGACGGAGTATTAAAATATTTAAGTATATGATTTGTTTGAATCTCTAAATGAAGAATTAATTGCCTTGAAAGCTCTTTATTCAGCCCAGCCTTCTAGATGTCCTTCAAGGAATACCTAATAAACTAAACATCATACAAGTTCAGGTCACCTTTTATCAGTAATCCAGTTAGTTGGATGCTAGGAGTTCTTGAATTTATGCACTTTTTCTTCCTTATATTTATTTATTCCAAGTCTTAGCAAACTAGATGAAGCCTTACCATCTCCTTCGTCAAAAATAAGGATTGGATTTCAAATACTTGCTGATGGAACTAAGCAAAACTTACTCAGCTATGGTTTAGGTAGTTGATGGGGCGTACAATGGGGTGAAGCTCAGATCTACTGATCAAGCAATATTATCAGACAGTGGGCTTGAAAAGAATGTTGGTTACAGTGTTCCCTTGGAGATAATGCCAGCTGGACAATTTGAACCGCTGTACAAAACAACTTTAAGTGTGCAGGTTTGATCATTTTTAGTTCCAATATTAATAAATTTTGAAATGACTATAATCTATCCATTTGATTAATAATTTGAAAAAAAAATTAGGATGGGGAGCTGCCTGTGCTTCCACTCTCAGTTTATGGTGCAGTTGTGATGGCTCATAGTGATGACTCTGAGGAGTACTCCTCGCCAAACCAGTTTTTCTTGTATCGGTATGACAAGAGAAATGTGAGTGGCATCTGAAAAGTTCTTCTCTGTTATGCTATGTGTATGTTTTATACTCCAAAAGCGTGAAGGATTGATGATAATACTCCATCTTAAAAGTAACATTGTACTTATGACTAAATAAATGTTCTAATTCCTTAATGGTATGAAACAGTCTGGCTTAGGAGGGTTGTCTTTTGATGAGGGCCAATTTTCAGTATTTGGGTATGTCCTGAAAACCTTATTATTAACCACTCACTGCATTAACTGTTATCAATCTGAACTGACCCTCTCTCTTCTTTTTTTTTTTTTCATTTATTTGTCCGATGTGTAGTTATACGATTGGTGGGAGAGAAATTCTTTCGGAGATTAAAAATGGTGATGTGATTCGATCTGCAAAGCTAGTAGAAGGTCTAGATCATCTCATATTGCCGGATGAGAGTTGATGGATTGGCCTTCCGGAAAAGGGTTCCCACTAATTCTTTTGCATAGCTGGTTATCCTCAACAACCGGGATGATTGATTTTTTTTGTTGTTGTTGAAACAAACACGTGGGAAACTAAAGACATTTACGAGTAATACATTATTATTATTTTTTTGTCATAGGATTCTCTCAATTCTTATGAAGCTTGAGATGAATGAATATATATAATTAGAGAGATTGATCTTGACACATTGATCTACAGTTATGAGAAGTTGTGGTGGTTGCTTAGCTTAATTGTTTGAAGTTTAATAACGCAGCAGGGGTTGGGGATGTTCTTGGCAGCTGCATTATATGTTAATACTACCACTCCACTAGTTTCCTTCCGGTAACAAATAAAATTAGGGTTTCTTAGATATTGAGAAGCCTTGATTATTTGAATGGCGGAGGATAGGCAGCCACCAATCCTGATTCCTGAATGAATGTCTAGTACTAGTAGCAGTAGCAGTTCCACTTCAGCAAAATTGTAGATGATGAGTAGACAGTAGTAGTTGTCTACTTGTTGCCCACTGGAACAGAAACCTGTGGACTACCTATATTTCAATAAAATAAGACAGTTTTTTAGTATAATACTTGTATTTATCTGGTCCACAATTGCCAGTGGGCTGTTTCTGTTTCTATTTCTGTTTCATCTCACACACACACACACACAGAGAGAGAGAGAGAGAGAGAGAGAGAGAGAGTTCTCACTACTTGAATAAAAGTTGGACCACCTCACTTAGTGACTGGTTCATGATTTTCGGCTCCCAATATGGAGTATTATTCTCTCTTTCTACATAATACATTATCCTCACCCACAAAAAAATCAGCGAATACACACACACACACACACACACACACACTCCTGTCAACTAATCCATTATCCGCTTCTTTCTACTCCACATAATACTACTAGCTACACATATTCGTAAAAGTAACCTAGCACTACATCATGTTCCGCGTTGCACCAGATATCTAAATAAGACACGTATACATAATCCTGCAAAAATAGCGCACCATTATGCTCCGCATTACACCAGATCACCCACCTCAACTGCCCTCATGGCCTCATATATATTCCACACATTCCTAGTCATAGTTGCTTTGAATCGGAGACACAGGAGTCGATTGACATTTTATTCAGCAACTCCGTTTCCCCCCTCCCCCGCCAACCCAAAACCCAGAAAATGGCTACCATTAACAGCATCGCACCTCAAAGCTTTCTCCCTCTCTCTAAACCCAAACCCTCAAGTGCTCACTTCAAATGCTTCAGGCCCAATTCCCAACAAATTCCCTGGTCCATAACCAAACATAGAGACTACAGTGCTAGTTCTACACTCGTTAGATCATCTTCTGAGGAGCTCGACGTTATTCCAGTTCAGAGCAACGACTGTACGGATCATCAGGACGGAGTGGTGAGTTCATTGGAGAGAGAAAATGAAGGGGAAGATGTTTTGAATCAGGTGATTGGTGGGTTTGGGAATAATGAAGGAAGATTGTCGTTTGAGGGGGCTGCTGGGTTTTCTTCATTGACTTCTTCTTCCAACAGTGATGAGGAGGAAGATTTGGATAATTTGATTGATAGAGCTATTAATGCCACCATTGTTCTAGCTGCTGGCAGTTTTGCTATCACCAAGTTACTCACCATCGATCATGACTACTGGCATGTAAGTCAACTCACAAATCTCTCTACGCCCGTCTTTGAATACAAGTATATAGAGATATATATGCTGATTTATGTAAATCCTAAATTATTAGTTTTGTAATTATGATGTTTTTTGGTTGTTGACTATTATTTAGATGCAAAAGATTTGGTAAAAGAGCAATGTTTACTTGATAATAGTAGTTGGGTTTTGCACTTCGAAATTTTTGTCTTTCTGCCCCCCCTCTTTTGTTTGCCGTTCTTGTTATAAGTTATAACAAATAATAAAGATGTTCAAATTATACATATTCCGTTATACTCTTTTATGGAACAGGGTATCCTATTAGTTTTTTTTTCTAATTTGGGTATAACAATTTGAGAAAACATGGACCAGTTTGCCTTGATCAAAAAGAAAAGAAAAGGAAATAGAAGTCGGTGTTGTGTTTTGTGCATAAATAACTCTACAAAATATGAAAGAGTACAATAGGGTTATACACAAAATACAACACTCAAGACAGGAATGCTGACCCTTTTTTGGTTTGTTAACAAGTCAAATAGGATTCTCACTTTCGGGATGACGAAGTATTATAGTTATTCATGCATTTCCCTTAAGTATTATAGTGCAACCTTTTCAAGCACCTTAGAGCATGCACATGTCTAATTTCTTACCACAAACATTTTACAATGAAGTTTGTGCTGGGGCTTTTGTGGTTATTGGTTTTACTCTTTATTATTTTTTTTTCACTATTTTATGTTTTTTATGCTTTGGTGCTCAAAAGTACCATAGATTCTGGTTACTATACTCTTCACTTGAATCTCAATTAATTTCCAATCGTATTATTCAAGAATTCATAATAAAGTCCAAGTTTAGTCATATACAAGAAAACATGCTTGCAGCTGCAAGCCTGTGCCTAGACTGGGAAGTTGTTTTTATATGGTTTGAAATCATGTACTTCTCTGAGTTAGACCTTTTTTACTCTTTGTCATAAGCTAAAACCTTTTCTGTTCCTCTTTTAGGGATGGACCTTATTTGAGATATTGAGATACGCACCTCAACACAACTGGAGCGCATATGAGGAAGCTCTTAAAACAAATCCAGTTTTGGCAAAAATGATGATAAGCGGAGTGGTTTATTCTCTAGGGGATTGGATCGCACAGGTTAGTTAGTATGTTAAAATAAATAATCCCATTGTTTTTTGAATAATTCCTTTCAGAAATATTAATTAATCTGTTGTGTAATATGCAGTGCTATGAAGGGAAACCTCTCTTTGAGTTTGATCGCACACGCATGTTTAGATCAGGCCTTGTTGGCTTTACTCTTCATGGATCACTTTCTCATTATTACTATCAGTTTTGTGAGGTAACCATCACTGTTGGTTTGTCTGTCTTGTCATTATTTTCACAAGTATATTTCTAAAATAACACCTAATTTTCAGGCCCTTTTTCCTTTTCAAGACTGGTGGGTGGTTCCGGCCAAAGTAGCCTTTGATCAAACTGTGTGGGCAGCAGCTTGGAACAGCATTTACTATGTATTTTTAGGATTTCTACGTCTTGAATCCCCAGTCAGTATCTTTGGTGAACTGAAGGCATCATTCTGGCCCATGTTGACTGTAAGAAGGCCTTCTGCTCTATATCTGTCTGGGTGATTGTTTTTTCTCTTGAAATGTTGAAGCAGAACTTTGGAGAAGATGAATTATATAGAACTTTAGTTTTGTGCTTTAGCTAAACAGGGTGGGGAGGGCGAGAAGGGGATAGGAGTACATTTACTAACTTTGCTACGGAAATTGCTTTAGTTATTTTTTTTATTTAAGTTTTTATGCATTTCTTCATTTTTTGTTGAACTTCTTGTTTGAAACTAAATTTGATATCAAAACCTTAAGTCACTCTTATTGTGTGTTTTAAATTTTTATTGCGACTGTGCATCAAATAAAACCTCCGACTGTATTTAATTTTAAACCTATTTTCTAGGGATTACTTTATTAAGAATTGGCTGGCTTGCACAGAGTATTGTTTTGCTTTTTTATCATCTTTATTGGAAACTCTAAAATGATGTGTTGGTAAAATCTAGTATGATTTTGTGTGTTTTATCGGATGTACATACATATATATGTAAATATATTTATTTATACTTTTGTATGTATATATATTTACATGTATGTGTGTGTGTGCTGTATCTGTCCTGTTCATAGGATAATACACTCCAGACTGTAATAAATTTTAAATCCAATTAATTCTAAGCAATGACTCTATCAAGGTCATTATATTTCTTGATTGCATGAAAAGTAATTATTTGTGATTTCTCTTCTTTCCTGATAACTTTCAAATGTGCTGAAGAGTTGGTCAAAATTTGTTATTGGCTCTTTCATATGTTAATTTGATTGTCTCTGAATCTGGATAGATGACAACAGTCTTTATGTTTTCTCTATCTAAGATGGAGGATTTGATTGATATTTCTTTGGGCAATCTTTCACTCGGTTCATTCTTTGGATAAGTTAATTCATGTTTTTATTGCTTTAATGGATTTGGTGTAAAATTTTGGGTGGTAATGAGGATTTAGGGTTGAGGAAATATTTGTTGTAGGATCATTAGTCAATTGTTATTATGGTTTTTGTTATTATCTTCTAAAAAAAATATGACAGTTTGAATATTCTATGGCACTTATCAACAGTATGCATTGGTAGTGCAGCACCTGAAAATGTTCTTGGATGTGGGATTTTTTTTTTCTTCAGGCAGGCTGGAAGCTTTGGCCATTTGCGCACCTTATTACATATGGCATGATCCCTGTTGAGCAAAGGCTTTTATGGGTTGACTGCGTAGAGCTTATCTGGGTGACAATACTCTCGACGTAAGTACTGAATCCGGATCACTGAACATCCTATTTACAAACAATTCTTTCTTCAAATATGTATTTTGTATATGAGGTATCGAGAAGGATTCAATAGTTAGGCTAATTTGTGAAATGTCAAAGTTTACACATATAAATCATCAAAAGGCCTAACCCCTGGCGGTTTTCGCCCAACTCATGCCCAAACTCTTATATCCTACACCCTCAGCAAATGTATCCACCTCCCTTCTATGCCTAACCCTGGTCACCTCTCTATGGCTATATATGCTAATGTTTGCATGTATACATGTGTGTGTATGTCCATGAACGTCAAACCAGATGATTTACCAAACCAATAACCGACAGGCCACCAATCAACACCATTCCGACCATGACCCATCAAAAAACATCACTAACCCCTGACTGCCACCAAGGAAGAAAACATGTCCAATTTCTCATTTACATTTTTTCTCAATCACATGCTCTTGTCCCAAAATTTTCAGTTTCTCATCTATATTAAAACATATGCCGGTGAATTGAGATTTTTGTGAGTTTGTTATGGTGTCTGCACGATGAGAAGTTTAGTGATTGTTGGAGTAGGTCTCGAGGCAGCTAAAAGTAGGTTTCGCTAATTATTCATGCGGGTTTGACTGGTGGTTTGATGTGGGTATAAAATGTTGTATATATGTTGGGGTGGTCCGTGGTTCCCATGGTGGTGTGAGGTTGATGATGGGGTGATCAGGCTGTGGTTACTTGACATTGGTTAAGGCTATATGGTGGTTGGTAATGGAGGGATAACTATGGTGTGGTGGTGGAGGGAGGGAGTATATAGAAAGGTAGGTGAGCGAAACGAAAAGCAATAAATAAATAAAAGTTGTAATAGACATTTTTTTTTCAGTCTACAATGCATGAAGGATGTATACTATGTTAAATTAGACAGAAAATGGGGAAATCTTGGCTTAAAAGTTAAAGGGAAGTTAGTGCTATGTTTTATACTATAGGGCCTAGGGGGACAGAGTGAAACCTGAGACAAGTCGCAGGTTTTTAATTATAGCACTTGGATGGCCTGTTTGAAAATGTTTAATCTTGATCAAATGATTGGAGTTGTAGAGAAAGTGTATTTGTTGGGCGGTTCTAAATTAAATTTTCTTTTTCGTGCTTTCTCGTTGGATGTACATGCCTTCACACACTTTTTACCTGGGGATGCATACAGAGAAACAGATGAGATTTGAGGTAGTAGTGGCCTGCTCAACTCTCGTGGGCCAGAATTCCCAATGGTGAATATTTTTCTGGGTCACCTATTGTGGGCTACAATGTAGTGTTTTCGTATAAATGGTGGTCGTTGATTACTTAATTAAAAAAAAGTTGAGATGTATATTCATGGTCTTTTGTGATTATTTCACTTTTTTTAGTGGCTTGAAATATTTCCTTTTTCTGCTGGTTTGGGTGTTTTTTTTTCTGTAGTTTGGGTTATTGAACTAGTGGATTCTTTTGGTCAAGTTTGTCTGACAGTTGATTTCCATACTCTGCCAGTATTTCAAATGAAAAATCAGAAGCAAGAATCTCTGAGGCACCAGCTGAAGCAAATTCCATTGCTCCATCATTAGGTTCTCCTGAGGTATGCCTATTGACTGCTTAATGATATATAGAGCGTTTAAAAGATTGAATTGTACGATTCTAACGTGATACCTTTTTCTTTTTCACTTCTTTTTGTAGGAGTGAAGTATATGGAAGTACAGAAGTTCAAATAAGAAAATATTCTATTTGTCATATTCCTTTTTAATATTGAAAGACAAAACCATTGTCATGAAGGGGGCATCACTGTGAAACTTGTTACAACTAGGTAAGGTGGTGCTGTTAGTTTATTTCTTCCTGGGGAACTTGGATATGTACCTTATGCAACTCCCCTCCCTTTCATTCTGACTCTGTACGTAAATGAAAGTTCTTTATAGGTTTTGAGGGGGGGGGAGTTGCTTATTGTTTATTGTAATTACACAACAGTGCCAAGAAAATTCTGAAAACCAAGTATTTTTTTTTCTTCTTCATGTTGTCCAAGGCAAAAAAATGGGCAAAAGTACCGAAAAGAATAAATCAATACAAAGAAAGAGAATCTATGTATATCTGGGGTTATTTAAACTGAATGCAAGCTAAATGAAATCCTCATCAGAACTGCAAGCCTTTCTATGATCACAGGCATAATTTGCACGTAACCTTACCTACAGATAATTGTTCTTATTTCTTGAAATCAGCACCAAATAAAGTGGCTGTTGAACTTCTGAGAAAAGATCCTTATTCAATATACGCAATGAAGCAGCTAATCTTCCAAATTGAGCTTTAATTTAGACTATATACTCGTCGGCTTTACCTGTTCCCGTTGTACCCTGGTTCTCCAAAACAAACACGGGATTGGACAAGCAATACAATTCAAGCCAAGCCATGGACATCTTAGAGAGGCGACTTGGCGTTGGCCGTAAATTAAACCGCCTCCAGCTAATCCTTCGAATTTCCCTCTGTATCTGGGGAACAACACAAATTGCAACGGATCGTCTCTAAGTACTGCCTTACAAATTATATCATCATAGTATTGTTATGCACACTGACGTTGTGCAGCTAAAAGGTATCCAAGTCTATAAATCGGTAACAATGGCGATTTTATTGAGAGCGGAATCCAAGGAACTTGATCCTACCATGGATGCTCGGAACAAATTTTTTGAGAGATTTTCAGAATCTATGACAAAATTTGCTGATCAATTTGTTAAAAATATGAAGCAAGCTCGCCTGAAATCCAATTCAAAGCATGACCGTAAAGTGTTAATTTGTGGTTATACTGAGGAGGAGGATTGCGTATGTATCGAAGCAAATTCCAAGCGGTCAGTATGTGATGATATCGATGAAGATGATGTGGTTCAGGATTTTAAGGAGGAAGAAAGCCATCAAAGTCAATTGAAAAGCCAGGAAGAAGATGATCTAGTAATCACTAAGGAGAGAGATCATGAGGGCTTTCTGGCGAAACTTGAAGTTCCATTCCTACAAATTCAAACGTGCAATCAATCGAAACATGATATAAGGTAAAATCTCGTCCCAAAAGTGATTTCTCATATCTTAGCTCAACAACCGACATTGTCGTAAGGGCAATTGGTGCAAATACGAAGGAGGTTGATGAGATAGATAAGGTGATTGACAAAAGTCCTAAGCTAATTCTGAAATCAGGAGGGAATTCGTATATCCTGAGGTTGGAGATCCAAAATGGGGCCAAATAAACATCAAAAGAATCAACCTCATGGAGTCGGTACAATTGCAGTAGTAGGGGGAATTAATACAGGATTGGGATACTGAAGTGAATAATTTTCCAAAAGGGTCTGTGTTTACCAGAAAGGGAATCATAATGATTTATGGGATTAACGTGTGCAAAGTGCTCGATGAAATGTTTAGAAGAGACACTAGCTATTACTGGGGACTGTTGTTCTAAAATTTGGAAGGCCAGATGTACAAGTGCGATGGCAGAGCAGTTGGAGGTAACTCTTGTTCAGGGATACGGAAGTAGAGGATTTCCAACAATTAAGGTATTTGCGTCTGGGAAACCTCCTGTTGATTACCAAGGAGCTAGGGATGTCAAATCAATTGCAGAATTTGCACTTCAACAGGTCAAGACACAATTGACTCACAGTTAATCAGCAAGGAAAATCAAGTGGGAATCTTGAGTAATACAAATGGACATGGGACAGAAGAAGACTTATTTGTGCATGCAATCAACACAGAACAATCTTGTTAGCACAATTTTTTTATTGGGATCCAGGAATAGATGGAATTCTTCAACTTCACAGTACGAAAGCTAAGAAGTTTAGAAAGCACTATAACAATTGGCCGTTGATCATTGAAACTACATGGATTATGAATTTCGCTTATGAGGTTATCAATGGTGGTGTCCAAGCATTTCTAAAAAAAAAAAAAAAAAGTTAAAAGAATTGTGGACATATTTTGATGAATAAATCATCTTTTTTCAACCAGATGCTATAACGTGGACTGGAGCACCAGGTTTGGATTAGGTATTCATGAGAGGAAATTCAATATAATGACATCATCATAAGTTAGCATCATGCTAATACTGAACCACCTTTATGACTTATTGGATTTGAAGTTGTTGTAATCCAACGGATCGTCTCTAAGTATTACCTTACAAATTATATCATCACTCAAGTGGAAATAAATTCATTCATACGGACAAGGTGATTTTTGGAGAGCACGCACCTTGACATTGTGCAATTAAAAGGTGCATTGAATAGATTAGTAAAAAAGAATGGCTAAGATTAGAAATAAAATGAAAGGCTAGTAATTATTTTGTAAGGTATTAGTTATGCCTATAAGAGATTTGGTTCTGTACTGAAATAGATTATCAATGAATTGAATTTAAACTTATTTCTCAATCTATCTTCTTTTTCTCTATATCTCCTTGTAATTTTTATCAAATCTATGGAGCGCATATTCATGTGATGATGAGGCCTAGGCGATGATCCTGCGGAACAATTCCGCCAATCACGAGTTTGCATGTGTTGCAATTAGAAGAAAGGTATGGAGTATTTTGAGGTTCTTCAAAAGTTTGAAATGAAATGGTCGTAATTTTTGGCCAGGGTGATACAATAAATGTGCTTGACTTCTTTTTTAGAGAAGACCTTTTATTTCATTAGTATTTATATTTAATTTAATTAAAATGTAGTGCTTAGGCTGCAAACGAATATCCAAATTTTGTCAAACTTGAATCGAATTTGAATTCGAACTCGAACATGTTTAAATAACATGATCGAACCAACACTCATGTGCAAATTCGATCGTTAGCTAACAGTTCGTGAACATAGTCGAACATAATCGAGTTCACGAACATGAACAGTTCGTGAATATTCATAAACACATGCTCATCGCAAAAGTGATGCATTCGCGATCATTTAGACGAACCATTCGGCTGATTATATTTCCAACTTCCGAGTCGGTTAATAAATTGCAAATGTAAGAAATCGAACCACTCGAACCCATGTTAGAAATTGAACTACTCGAATCGATCATAAACCGAACCCAGGGGCGGATGGAGGTAAAGGACAGCATAGGCACTTGCCTATGCTCATTTTTTTTTATAAGTAAACTCAAGGGGGTAGAATTTATTAGTTAGTAAATTCAAGAGGGCAAATTAATAAAAAAGTTAAACTTAGTGGGCCAAAAGAAAAAAATTCCATTATAATCTAATTCTTCAAAGTATATTTACAACTTACAGAAAGTTAGAGATGAGCGATAGCTCATAGACTTGAATTTTTTTTGTTAAAATTCGCCCTTGCTAGAAAATTTTTCTAGATCCACCTAGCTCTAACCAAACCCTACTCTTCGTGAACACGGAAGAACTGAACCACATGGTTCGCGAACATGTTCGATCGAGCAATCGAATGTGAAACCATGTACAAACTCGACTTGACAAGGCTTGAACTCGAACCAAAATTAGACGGAACCAGTTCGCAAATATGGTTCGGTTCATTTGTAGAACTAGTGCGTATGACCAAGTAACCTGCCCTGATGATTTATATGTTATTACTTATTCCTATTTGTTTTTGACCGACTCGAACCGATCCGAACTTTGTTAAACTTGAACCGAATTCGAACACTCGAACATGTTCGAATAAAATGATCGAACCAACACTCATGTGTGAGTTCGATCGTTAGCTAGCAGTTCGCGAACATGTATGATCGAATTCGCAAATATACTCGAACATGATTGAGTTCGCGAACATGAACAGTTTGTGAATATTCATAAACACATGCTCATCGCGAACGTGATCAAGTTCGCGATCATTTTTTTTGGGTTTGTGGGGTCCAAACCCATGAGATTATCCTATTTAAATTAGGAGTATTTTAATTTGAATTGATTATTTTTCTCTAAACCAAGTTGGACTTGGAATTGTACTTTCATTTGGTCAACACGTGAGCAGTTTTGGTTGAATCCTACAAGGAGTGTGAATTGATTTTTCAAAAGTAAATTAGGAGTTAGGAATTTATATATATATATATATATATATATATATATATATATATAGAGAGAGAGAGAGAGAGAGAGAAAGGATCAAGAGCATTCCCTTAAATAGCATTCCTCCTTAAATAGCACTCTTTTATTAAAACTACGTCGTTTTGGAGTCTTTTTTAAAAAACAAGTGGGGTCGTGAGTGGCATTTTTATAAATAAAAGGAAAGCAAGTGGGACCACTCTCTTTTAAAAGACTCCAAAACGACGTAGTTTTAATAAAGGAGTGCTATTTAAGGAGGAATGTTATTTAAGGAGAATGCTCTTGACCCTCGCTCTCTCTCTCTATATATATATATATATATGGGTTCTGTGAAGGTATGATAAGATATCCAAAAATTTTGAGTTCTCTGTTTTTGATAAGAATACACGGAATAGAGAGAAAAACCGGTGAGTGCGAAGGAAAAAAAGGTGCAGTAAATTGAGAGGGTTTTGGTGAAGGTTTATTCACAGGTTGTCATTATCTTTTCGGATTAATTAATTGCTGGAAGACTTTAATTAATTTGGAGGTTTTTGGTGGTGAGGAAATTTGAGTTTTCACTCAAATTGAGGTATTCTTGTATTCTCTCAATTTCTTAATATTTTAAGGGGAAGGACTTTGTACTCATAGTTGATTATAGTGGAATTTTTTAGAGTTTGGCCCATGATTTTTACCTCTTAATTTTAGAGGGTTTTCCACGTAAGATTTGGTGTCTTGTGGTTGTTTTATTTTTTGTATTATTATTTTTCCGTGGTTATAATTTATTTGGTGGAATTGCATTATTTGTCTGGCGTGATTTATTTACTTTATCAAATTGAGTTATAATTGAAGGAGAGTTTTTCGAACAATTTTGACGAACCATTCGGCTGCTTTTATTTTCAACTTCTAAGTCGGTTAATAAATCGAACCACTCGAACCCATTGTAGAAATCGAACTAATTGTAGAAATCGAACTACTCGAACCGATCTCATACCGAACCAAGGGCAGCATAGGCACTTGCCTATATATGCTCACTTTTTATAGGTAAACTCAAGTGGAAGAATTTATTAGTTAGTAAACTCAAGGGGGCAGATTAATAAAAAAGTTAAACTTAGTGGGGAAAAAGAAAAAAATTCCATTATAATCTAATTCTTCAAAGTATGTTTACAATTTACAGAAAATTAGAGATGAGCGATAGCTCATAGACTTGAAAATATTTAGTTAAAACTTAAAATCTGCCCCTGCTAGAAATTTTTTTTAGTTTCGTCTCTAACCGAACCAAACTGTTCGCAAACACAGAAGAACTGAACGACATGGTCCGCGAACATGTTCGATCGAACAATCAAATGTGAAACTATGTACGAACTCGACTCGGCAAGCCATCAAACTTGAACTCGAACCAAACTCGAACTGAACTGGTTCACAAACGATTTGATTCGTTTGCAGGACTAGTGCGTATGACCAAGTAACCTGACCTGGCGATTTATATGTTATTACTTATTCTTATTTATTTTTGTCCGACTTTGAAAAGTAGGATTATGTTTATTTATAAGGATTATAATCCCGTGATTATAATTCATGGGATTATAATATCAATATAATTAATTTTAGGATTAAATAGTCTTACTCACATGTTTATTTTTTATGAGATTATTCATTATATAACTTAAAATAATCTCATGTTATATTTTTTTTCAAGATTAATTAAAAGATTGGATAAAAAAAATATTGTTCGACTATTATACCCTTACCAATAGTAATATATTTTAAACTATAATTTAAACTTGTTTATACATCAAAATGATGAACAATTAATTATAAACATTTAAATATTGCTAATTATTCCCTTGCTATTATGAGTTCATCATCAAGCTACTTGATGTATGTACTGAATCATTTGATGAACTTAATTAATCTACTCGATCTTTACTTAAATTTATTATTCAATTTTGTTGAAATATCATTCATTTTCTTAAGTTTTCAATGTTTTTAGGCCGTATATTTAAAAATAAGGCATTTGATAGATTTTACGGCACACTTGCGTGTAAGGTGGTCCTAGATCATTTCCAACAAATTATGAATTAAGGTGGAACACGCTCGACACCTAATGTGACGCCCCCAAAATAGGTATACATCACCCATTTTGAGTCGTCAATAACATGGTACAGAAATAACTACAACTTTATTAATACAACATATAAACTGTGAGTTTAAATACAAATATTATCATCTAGACAATATTCACACCCAAATAAGTCCTCATTATAATTATTGATACATTATTTTACAAAAAATGGTGAGGACTACTAAGACAACTTTCTAGAACCTTCATTCCATACCCCCACTAAGTACTCATTTTACATTCTCGCCTCTGAGAAGAAAAATGGAACAAAAAGGAAAAGGGTGAGCTCAACTAGCCCGGTAGAAGAATATTATGACTAAGATAATATAGAACAAATTATCGTTAGTCTTCAAACAGAAAAATCGATAAAATATAATAGACAACAAGTTTCAAATTAATATTCGCAGCGGAAATAATAATTCATAGATGAGTTACGTAGAGAATGAAATCTACTATTATCTATGAATTTAAAAGTCCATCATCGATATTTATCCCTGTAACATCAATCAATATTCATCTTGAATCAAATATTCATCTTTGCATTACATGTCAAAGATATTCATCAGTCGGTTATGTTTATCTCAACACCTGTACATCTTTGCACTACGGGCCAAAGATATTCATAAGAAAATCAACCATCTTTGCACTACAGGCCAAAGATATTCAGTAATATCATCATTTAGGACTAAGGATGATGAAAAATATTTTAAAGAAAACGAATCCAGTGAAACAAAAGAACAATTATTATGGATTCGTACTTTAAACAATCTGAGTTCAAAAATACTTCATAAATAATCATAGTGAAGTAAAATTCAAGAATAATCAAAACATGGATACAATTAAAGCTAGTATCCATAATAGATATTTTGGACAAAAAAATGAAAATTTAATTTTTCTGTGAATAGTGCCGTATTCGTGAATAGTGTCGTATACGTGAATAGTAACCCCGACACTAAAAGACAAGAATTTTACAAGAAAAATCTTACCAATATTCTGGCATAATGATATTGAAAGAAATAATATCATTTAAAAAAAATATATCCTTTACCTTGGAAAGACAGTACTTCTGACTGGAATACTGGATATAGTGCTGAAGGGAACTTGCACCGTATAGCAACACTCAAAGTATCAAAATACTAACAAGAATACGCTCGATAATATAGAGAGAGAAAGATAGAGAAAACTTCAGTTTCTGGTGTGATTTTCAATTCTAACCTAAGCACCCTATTTATAGGAAAATGCTTAGAACACCAAAGCATAAAATTTAATAAATTAATAATATAATTTTCTCAAATTTCCTATGCCCACTTATTTGGCCCAAAACATCAGCCACCATGTGCCAAAACATCAAAAATGTTTTTCTTAATTAAAATATTTTAAACTTTAAAAATTAATTATTCTAGAACTTCGAAACTTTAATAATTCATAGAAAATAGCCCTTTTGTCAGAAAAATTCGAAACTTATGTCTTTTCCATAGGAAATTTCATTCTCTACAACTTTTCAGAAGAAAGTTTTTCCAAATTCCAAAATGTAAATGGCAAAGAAATCCACAAACGGATGATTTTACATGCTATAATCAAATTTCAGTCAAGAAATGGGCCCGCAGACATGTTTAACATGTTTTAAACAACTTTTGCAACAAAAATACTCTTTCTCCTCATATATTCATATATCCCACATTCATTGTAAAAATATCACCATTATTATATTATTAAAATATAATAATATATTTAAATGAATTGTTTTATCAGAAAAGATAAAATATCAATTTTTCAACAATTGTCACTTTAAAATTTTCTCCATCTATATCCACATAAAATGAATATTTTCCTTATCATATAAATCAATAATTAATTATTCACAAATAATATTACAAAATCACAATATCGACAACCAGGCTGTTCCCAAGAAAGAGGAGGCTTTCCAATAAGGATTTCTCCTTACTGGCGCGTAATTAGGTGACCAAACCTCTCCTTAGACAGAACTTTCTAGACATTGCCAATAATGTTATCTAATAATATTATTCAAATAATATGTATTATTGATCTGATAATGAAAATACTGTGTAGTGACAATTATTGAAACAACAATAATATAAAATATCAATGTAGCAATTATTGAATCAATAAAATAAAATATTAAACAGTAGCTACTGTAACAATTATTGAGTAGTGTCTTCTTACGTAAGAATCAATAATTGGTGCAATACCGTGTGTTTTAACCACTGGGTATTCCAACAGTATTAACAGTAACAACTACGCTGTTATTTATAAACAACTTATACTTGTCATTTTCTTCATCCAATCATTTTTCGTTATGGGGTCCACACAAGGCTGCATCGTCGTACGAATATTCCCCGACAGTAAGAATATTCCACGACCAAAAGAATATTCCCCGACAATAATGAATATTTTATAACCACTTGCTTATTTAAAATATTTGCGCATTTTACCCATAACTAACCACATTAATCAAATCAACCCTGGGGTCAAAATAATAAATAGAGAAAATTTAATTTCATTTATAATAAACTGGGGTCTTACAACCTCCCCTCCTTATGAAATTTCGTCCTCGAAATTGACGTACGTACCTGGTGTTTAAAAAAGGTGAGGATACCTCGCTTTCATTTCCGTTTCCAACTCCCAGGTCATTTCCTCTATAGCATGGTTCCTCCACAAAACTTTGACTTGTGGTATGACCTTTGTGCGTAGGACATGCTCCTTCCTATCCAAGATCTTGACAGTTACCTCCTCGTACGTTAAGTCTTCGGCTATCTCGTCCGGTTCTAACTCAATAACATGATTCGAGTCTTTCACATATTTACGAAGCACAAATATATGAAAAACATTATGAATACGTGACATACTTGGAGGTAACGCGAGTCTATAGGCTAAATTTCCTACTTGGACAAGAATTTGAAATGGACCAATAAATCGTGGATTAAGATTTCCTCTCTTCCCGAATCTTGTAACTCCCTTCCATGGGGCAACACGCAACAATACATGATCCCCAATACTAAATTCCATGTCCTTTCGATAAAGATCCGCATAACTCTTTTATCGATCTTGAGCCGTTTGTATACGTTGTCGAATCATTTGGATCTTTTCCGTAGTCATACACACCAACTCGGGTCCCAACAATGTTGCTTCACCCACCTCATCCCAACATATTGGAGAGCGACACTTTCGTCCATACAATGCTTCGAATGGAGCCACACCTATACTTGCCTGATAATTGTTCTTGTAGGAGAATTCCACCAATGGTAAATACTTATCCCAACTCCCTTTGAAATCTAGGACACAGAGTCTTAATAGATCTTCAAGAGTTTGAATAGCCCTCTTTGATTGTCCGTCCGTTTGAGGATGGTATGCTGAACTGAATCGTAAATCCGTGCCCATAGCTTTTTGAAGGCTAACCCAAAATCGTGAAGTGAATCGTGGGTCACGATCCGAAACTATGGATACTGGTATGCCATGCAATCTCACAATCTCATTTACATACATATGAGCAAGACGTTCAAGGGAATAAGTCTCCCATATCGGCAAGAAATGAACAGACTTGGTTAATCTATCAACAATAACCCAAATAGCATTTATACCTTGAGAAATCGTGGGAAGACCCGTAACGAAATCCATGGTAATGTGTTCCCACTTCCATTTTGGAATCTCAAGTGGTTGCAATGGACCCTTAGGCACTTGATGCTCCGCCTTTACACGTTGACAAGTTAAACACCTCGAGATAAACTTCGCGATCTCTCTCTTCATATTGTTCCACCAAAATGTATGTCGAAGATCACGATACATTTTGGTACTTCCAGGATGGATTGCAAATGGTGTATTGTGTGCCTCCATCATGATCTTGTTCTTTAAATCAGAATCGTTAGGAACACAAAGTCTGGAGTGGACTCAAAGTATTCCTTTTTCAACGATTCTTGCTTCTGGAATAGCACCCTCTTGTACTTTCTTCTTCATAAGCATCAGCTCTGGGTCTGTGGCTTGAGTAACTTTAACTTCATCGATTAAAGTTGGTTTTATGCGTATACTTGACATCATCACACTCGTTCCTGCATATGATCTTCTACTCAACGTGTCAGCTACCATGTTTGCTTTTCCAGGATGGTATTGAATAGTGTAGTCATAATCTTTTAATAGTTCGAGCCAACGTCGTTGTCGCGTGTTGAGTTCTTTTGGGTGAAGATATATTTGAGGCTTTTATGGTGCGAATATATCTCCATTTTCTCTCCCGTGTAGATAGTGCCTCCGGATCTTTTTAAGAAAAACGACTCTCGCCAACTCTAGATCATGAGTAGGATAATTCCTCCATACTCTTTAAGTTGTCATGAGGCATAAGGCTATGACTTTCCCATGTTGCATGAGAACACATCCTAACCTTTGCACAAGCATATTTGTGAGATAACAAATCCATCCGAACCAGATGGTATTGTCGAGCAGTGTCGAAATGAGTCTCCTTTTAAGCTCTTGGAAACTCTTCTCGCATTCCTCGCTCATGCAATTTTGTATCTTCTACGAGTTAAGTGAGTTAGCGGAGTAGCGATTCGAGAAAATCCTTCCACGAATCTCCGATAATAACCCTATTAAGCCCAAAAAGCTACGCATCTTGATCCACCGTCTTGGTTGCTCCCAACTTTGTATTGCTTCAATCTTCACTGGGTCGACAGATACTCCATATTTTGACACCACGTGCCCTAGGAATGCTACTTCCTCAAGCCAGAACTTTCATTTCTTTAACTTGGCATATAGCTTGTTTTCACGAAGCCTTTGAAGTACCAGTTTCAAATGGTGCTCATGATCTTCACGACTTTTGGAATATATGAGAATGTCATCAATAAAGACAACAACGAACTGATCTAAATAGTCCTTGAATACTCGGTTCATCATATTCATGAAAGCCACAGGAGCATTAGTCAATTCAAAAGACATGACTAAAAATTCATAATGCCGTGATCGAGTTACGAAGGCGGTCTTTGGAATATCCTCGGATTTCTAATCTTGGTGATGATATCCGAGCGAAGATCGATCTTTGAAAAGAATTGTGCTCCTTGCAATTGGTCAAACAAGTCATCAATACGAGGTAGCGGATACTATTCTTGATGGTGACATGGTTCGATTCTCGATAGTCAATCTGAGTCGCATACTCCGCTCTTTCTTCTTTACAAATAAAATAGGAGCACCCCAAGGAGATGTACTAGGACGAATGAAATCGATGTCCAACAACTCCTATAGTTGGACCTTTAACGCCTGAAGTTCAATAGGAGCCATTCGATATGGGGTTTTAGAAATGGGCTTTGTAAGGCCCCGAATTTTATGAAATAAAAGTATTCAATTTTTCTTATAATTACTATTCAGTAAATGGTTAAATTGATAAAAGTTAAAGTTAAGGGTGATATATATAATTTTTTTCAAAATAAGCAAGTGGTTTTAAAATACTCATTATTGTTGGGGAATATTCGTTTGGTCGTGGAATATTCTTTCTGTCGGGGAATATTCGTATGATGGCCATGACCATTTCAGGGGCCCCATAATGTAATAAGCTGTCGGATGAAGGAAATGACAAAAGGAGTTTTATAAATAACAGACGTAATTGTTACCATTAACATCGATGGAATACGGATTGGGTAAAGTAAAATGTCTGGCGTTGTTCTTGCGGTAGAGAACACGGTATTACGCAAGTATTTTTGAATTATTGATTCTTACGTAAAAAGCACTACTCGATAATTATTACGATAATTCTTATTCAATATTATATTTTATTGATTCAATAATTCTTTGCGTTGATATTTTATATTATCGTTGTTTCAAGAATTGTCATTACAGTAAGACCCCGACTTTTATAAATAAAGATGAATTTTTATAAATATTATTTTTGAATATTATGGAATAAATTTGATATAATGTTATAGTTGTGGGTAATATTTATAAATTTTGCAAAGTAAGCAAGTTGTTATAAAATATTTCGTTTGGTGGGGAATATTCTTTTTGTCGGGGAATATTAAATGCGACGGCTCAATCATTAGTGGACCCCTGGCGGAAGTATTGTCGTAGTTAGAAAGCGACAAAATTATCTTTCTATAAAAATAACGGCGGAGGTGTTCTGAATTAAAAGCTGTTGAACTACCCGGTGGTAAAAAAATGCGATGTCTGGCGTGGTTGCATAGTAGCACACGGTATTGATTATTGATCTTACGTGAGAAGTCACTTAGCTATACTCGATTATTACTACGATAATTCTTTGCATCATATCTCTTATATTATTGATTGATTATTGTCACGGTATCATACGTATAATATGTTATATTATTAATTGAGGCGACAAGTTATAAATGATTAATAATTGTTGAAAGATTAAAATGTGTTGATTAAAAATAAAATGATTTGTGGTAATATTTATTGATCCTTGATGTATATAAAAAAGTACATTATGAGGCGTTTGTGGTAAGTTTGATTATTTTATGGGGGCCATATATATATCATCATCTAAAGTCTCTTCGTCGATAGTAATTACCTTTGTGAATAGTAATTACCTTCGTCGATAGTATTTACCTTCGTCGATAGTAATTACCTTCGCGATAGTAATTACCTTTGTGATAGTATTTACCTTACCGATAGTATTTACCTTCGTCGATAGTAATTACCTTTTATAATTATCGATAGTAATTACCCGTCGATAGTAATAAATAGTAGTTGTCCCTTGATATTACCGAGAGTTAAGCGCCTCTTGGTTTCAAAGGTTAATTACCCCTTCATGAATAGTAGTTGTCTCTTGATATTACGAGAGTCATTTTGACCGCCGCCTTTAAGACCGAGGTGCCACCCTCGGTTTTTCTATAAATAGAAAGCTCATTCCTTCATTATTTCTTACGAATTCATTGAAACTCTAGAGAGAGAAACTATAGAGAGAAAAAGAAGAAAAGATACTGCTTACTTTTTTTTCAATATTAGGTTCTTCTAAGGTAGGGAATATTATTTGTTGTGTACAAAAGTAAAGGGTGTTATTCTTTCTTATTCATGAAAGAAGCTGTTGTTATTCCATTTCTTATTATTACATTGGAATAACTTTTGTATCTGTGGTTTACCTATACTTGGTGACATTCTTCTGACATTCTTCGTGTTATTATTACATTGGAACATTGGAACATCACATGCATGTGTTTTTTACCGGACTGGTTAAAATCTTTATTATTATTACATTGGAATATCACATGCGTGTGTTTTTACGGACTGGTTCCATTTTTATTATTAATCTTTATTATTACATTGGAATATCACATGCATGTTTATCTGGACACTGGTTACATCATTTATTTTTCATTTATTATTACATTGGAACATCACATGGTGTGTAATTTCACAGGACTGGTAGTTATTATTATTATTACATTGGAATAACTTTTGCTGCATGATGATCTATCGCATGCGTGGTGATTTCTTTTGTTATTCCATTCTTTATTATACCCGGTTGGTTAAAACTTTGACTTCTATACTCCATGAAATTAGTAGAATATCCTTGATATTTGCGTTTCATCGATATCTTTTCATGGAAATATTCTTACGATCATTCTTGAATTTTTCTACAAAAGCGATATCGTGTTGACAATTTGGACGTTAATAATTCTGGATAAAATAATTCTTGAACTTGTTTTATTGAATTCTTATATCATTGTCATCATCCTCGTATTTATATTATGTTGAAAGAAGTCATACGTGGCACATGTAGTGCATAGATGGACTTGGTATGATTATTATTGATTGTAATCATGAGTAATATTACAAATGATGTGATGAAAGTCATGGCTGTAGTGCGTAGATGGACTTGGTATGATTATACGAGAAATGATGTGTAATGTTACAAATGATGTGATAAAAATCCTCGGTGGTAGTAGTGCATTGATGGACGATTGTTGGCATGATCATGACCATTAATGAATACACAACTATTCTTGGGCGTAGTGCGTGAATAATTGTGGTCGTGATCTTAAAGAATATCCTTGGGTAGTAGTGCGGGGTGATTCGATGATGTGGAATATTTATTAAAAGTGAGTCTAAATTTATAATGATGATGAAAAACCTTTTAAAATCATAAAAGATAGTAGATTTTATTTTCTACTTGACTCTTTTAATGGATTCTTTGGTTCATTGTAGTTAAACTTGATGTTCATTATATTTTATCGGTTTACTTTGTTGTAGGCTAATGATAATTTATTACGCATTATCTTAGTCGTAATATTTCTTCTTCTTGAGCTAGTTGAGCTCACCCTTTCTTTCTTTATTCTCTTGAGGAAATGAGAATATAAATGGGGGACAAGTCGGGGAGCGGAGTAATGGTCGGAGGATAGCATTAGTAGTCCTCATTTATTACGTGAAATAGTGTGATAATAATTGTAATGAGGACTCCTTTTGAGTTTGTATAATATCTAGTAGACAATATTTGTATTCAAACTCACTTTATTTATATCGTATTGTACAGCGAGTTATATTAGTAAGTTGTATTTAAATTACGTACCATGTATCGACTACCCAAGATGGGTGATGTATACCTAATTTTGGGGGCGTCACGGTTAGTATCGAGCTTAGGGATATGATCACTGGCTAAGATGTGAGAATAGTACTAGGAGGAGGAGGCGGGGAATACCTTGTTAGTATGACCTACCTAAGTTTATGTCTTTATTTTATTGGTCGGTCGAGAATATAGAGATAATTTGTTACATGTCGATTAACCTTTTGTTTTGTGGCGATGTCTGAAAATGACATCGAGAATGTTGAGAATATGATGGAGCCTGAGGCGATCGTTGATTCACCACATATCGATAATCGAGGATAATGTGCATCGAGGAAGGCGACAATCCTCATGCAAACAACAACCTTGACCAAATGATGAATGATCAAATGTTCGGGAGGCTTTATGCGATTTATCTGGCAATGATGAGGCGACTCTGTCCAAAGCGTGGGGTGGAAACACGGAAAACTCTCGGCGGTCACCATTAAACAATTCAAGGCTGGGACCACCGGAGTTTAAGGGAGAGCAAAACCACTTGGCGGAAGCATGGATAAAGCAGATTACAGAGATATTTGATGTCTTGGGATGCTCAGAGGAGCAAAAGGTTCCCTACGCCTTTTGTTTTTGTTGAGAGGCGGATTCTTGGTGGGAATCGGTAAAAGCGTACTCGACTTCTTTGTCTTGAAGATATCTTGGGAGAAGTTCGGGGAGGCATTCAGCGACAAATACTTTCTGAAAGTATTCGCCACATGAAGGAGGTGGAGTTTATCAAGTTGGAACAAAACAATATGGCCATGGTAGTGTATGATACGAGGCAAAATTTGCGGAGTTATCACGGTTTCGTCCACTTGGTGGATAATGAAGAGAGAATGGCGCGAATGTTTTAAGAGGTTTGAAGCTAGGAATCGTCGACATCTTATTTCTCATAAAGCGTGTTTGTATTAGGATGTTGTAAATAGGGCTCGATTAGTGGGTAGCGATAATGAGTCAATATGACTAAAAAGAAGCGGTAAGCAAAATTATAATACCGGAGAGTAGTCATCAAAGCGGTGACAACAAGCGTGGAGGAATCAACGGGGCGGATATGGTAACCACCGGTGGTAATCGGGGCCAAAACAATAAGAATGGACATTTCAAGAAAAGGAGATTCAACAATGATGATGGAAAAGGCGTCGGCACCGACACCGTTGTTAAGGAAGGAGAAAGACCACTATCGTATGCTTCAAATGCGGAGGAGAGGACACATCGATCAAGCTGCGCCATTAGTCAAAGCGTGTTATAATTGTGGAAGAAGAAGGTCAACTTAGCTCGATTTTTGTCGTTTCTGAGAAGACAAATTCAACTAGGATGGAGCACCAAAAGTAGTCGGAAAAGTCAAAAGCAGGTAGTCTGAGGAGGCGTTTGTTGTGACCTCCGGAGAAGCGAGGAACCCGAATGAGGTCATCACGGGTAAGCTTATCATAAACTCTAATGAAGTCTATACTTTATTTGATCTGGGTTCTACCCATTCTTTTATTTCTCTACTTGCGCTCATCGATTAAATTTGACTCAGGAGAAATTAGACTTTGACTTATCTGTGGAAACTCCGTTGGGAGAAACCTTCATTACATCCACTTTGTTTATAAGTCTTGTTTGGTTCAAATCGGTACCCTCACATTACTGTCGATCTTATTTCATTAAAAATACTTGCATTTGGCGTGATTACAAGGATTGATTGGTTAACTACTTATCATGCAAAAATTGATTGTTTTCGTAAGGTTGTTAGCTTTCATATTTCTAATCAACCTATTATGCGAATTCAAACGACCAAACCATTAAAATCAATCACGGTCATCTCAAGCCATAAAGCTATTCGTTTATTGAAAAGCGGATGTCGAGCTTTCTTAGCTCGTATCCTGATTTAAACAAAAATCGTCGGGTTTTGAGCGATATTTCTATTGTTAATAAATTTCTGGCGTATTCCCAGAAGAACTTCTGGCCTACCCCAGGCGTGAAATTGAATTTTGTATCGACCTTGAACCGGTACAAAACCTATTTCAAAGCCCATATCGAATAGCTCTATTGAACTTGAGGAGTTAAAGACCCAGCTGCGAGGAATTGTTAGACATTGGCTTTATTAAGTCTAGTACTTCTCCTTGGGGTGCTCTGTACTATTCGTGAAGAAGAAAGATGGGAGTATGCGACTTTGTATTGATTATCGGGAGTTGAATCATGTCACCATCAAAAATAGGTATCCATTGCCCCGCGTATTGATGACTGTTTGACCCGATTCTGAGGAGCAAATTCTTTTCAAAGATTGATCTTCGTTAGGATATCACCGATTGAAGATTAGAGCCGTGACATTCAAAGGCGGCTTTCGGAACTCGATGCGGGCATTATGAATTCTAGTCGTGTCCTTTGGATTGACTAATGCTCTCTTTGCCTTCATGGATATGATGAGCCAAGTATTGAGGAATATTTAGATCACTTTGTGGTCGTCTTTATTGATGACATCCTTATTTATTCCAAAAGCGTGAAGATCATGAAAGCAACACTTGGTGACACTCCAAAAGCCGTGAATATAAGCTTTATGCGAGTTGAAGAAATCGAGTTACGGCTTGAAGAAGTAGCATTCCTTGGGCACGTGGTATCAAGTCGTGGAATATCATTGACCAGCCAAAGATTGAAGCTATTCAAAAGTGGGAACAACCTAAATCGATAATAGAAGTCGTAGCTTTCTCGGTTTATTTGGTTATTATCGGAGATTCGTGGAAGGATTTTCTCGAATCGCTACTCCATTGATTTCGGTGACTCGAAAAGATCTGAAAGTTCGGTTGGAAGCGAAGAATGTGAGAAGAGTTTTCAAGAACTTCGAGAGGAGACTTATTTACACTGTTACGACAATACCATCGGCTCGGAGGATTTGTCATCTCTGATGATGCTTCGGGCAAAGGTTGGGATGTGTTCTCATCTGACATGGAAAAGTTATAGCCTATGCCTCATGACAACTCAAAGAATATGAGAGGAATTATCCTACTCATGATCTAGAGTTAGCATTTGTTATCTCTTGCACTTAAAATTTGGAGGCATTACTTGTATGGGGAGAAAGTGGAGATCTTTACGGATCATAAAAGCCTCAAATATTTCTTCACTCAAAAGGAACTAAACATGTCACGACAACGGCGTTGGCAGGCATTGAAAGATTATGATCGTACCATCGATACCATCTGGAAAAGCGAGCGTGGTGGCGGCGCATTGAGTAGAAGATCATATGCAAATCTGAGTGCGTTATTGTCAATATATGAGCCCATTTTGTGTGACTTGCAAAGGATGGAGATAGAGTTAAAGACTCGAGGGGCGCGTGTGATGATAGCGAGTATCTGAGTAGAGCCGACTTTAATCGATAAAGTTAAAGGCTGCTCGAAGCTACGGACACGGAGGTGATGCGTATGAGGAAGAAAGTGCGAGAAGGTCTTATCTTAGGAAGCAAGAATCGATGAAGAAGGAATACTTGAGTCGACTCCGGACTTTGTGTTCTAACGACCACGATTTAAAGTATAATATCATGATGGGCGCCTGACACACCATTTGCAATCCATCACAGGGAGTACAAAATGTATCATGATATTCGTCGTACATTTTGGTGGAAGCAATATGAAAGAGAGAGATAGTGTTGTTTATCTCAAGGTGTCTAACTTGTCAGCGAGTTAAGCGGAGCATCAAGTACCAAAAGGTCCATTGCAACCACTTGAAATTCAGAATGGAAGTGGGAGCACATTACCATGGATTTCGATTCTTAGGTCTTCTAAGGTTTCTCAAAGGCGTTGATGCGATTTGGGTCATTGTTGATAGATTGACCAAGTACGCTCATTTCTTCAAATCTGAGAAACTTATACACTTGAGCGTCTTGCTCGTATGTACATAAGCGAGATTGTAAGGCGCATGGTATCTGCGGTATCCATAGTTTACGATCGAGACCGAAGATTCACTTCACGATTTTGGGTTAGTTTGCAAAAAGCTATGAGCGCAGACTTACGATTTAGCTTCGGCATATCATCCTCGAGACGGACGAGACGATCGGGAGGACTATTCAAACTCTTGAAGATCTATTAAGACTCTGTGTCCTTGATTTCAAGGGAGTTGGGACAAGTTCTTACCATTGGTGGAGTTTTCCTCTACAACGGTTATCAAGCAAGTATTGGCATGGCTCCATTGAGCGTTGTATGGAAGAAAGTGTCGTTCTCGGTATCTTTGGGATGAGGTGGGTGAAGCAGCGTTGTTGGGGCCGGAGTTGATGCGTATGACTACGGAAAAGATTCAAACGATCAAATAGCGTATATAAAACCTCACAAAATCGATGAAAAAGAGTTATCTTGATCTTCATCGAAAGGGCGTGGAATTCGATATAGGAGATCGTGTGTTGTTAAGAGTTGCTCCATGGAAAGGAGTTACAAGATTTGGAAAGAGAGAAAACTTAATCCTCGATTCATCGGTCCATTTTAATCCTCGATCGAGTAGGAGGCGTGGCCTATAGACTCGACTTTTCTGCTTGAAATATGTCTCGTGTTCATAGCGTTTTTCACATATCCATATTACGTAAATATGTGAAAGACCGAACCATATTATTGAGTTAGAGCCAGGACGAAATAGCGGAAGATTTGACGTATGAAGAGGTTCTGTTCAAATTTTGGATAAGAAGGAACATATTCTACGCTCGAGGTTATACCTCAAGTCGAAAGTTTTGTGGAGGAACCACGATGTTGAGGAAATGACTTGGGAGTTAGAATGCGAAATGAAATCAAGGTATCCTTACCTCTTGACATACGAGTCGTACCCTAATTTTGAGGGAGAAATTTCATAAGAAGGGAGGTTGTAAGACCCTGACTTTTATAAATAAAGATGAATTTTCTATAAATATTATTTTTGAATATTATGGAATAAATTTGATATAATGTTATAGTTGTGGGTAATATTTATAAATTTTGCAAAGTAAGCAAGTTGTTATAAAATATTCGTTTGGTGGGGAATATTCTTTTTGTCGGGGAATATTAAATGCGACGGCTCAATCATTAGTGGACCCCCTAGCGGAAGTATTGTCGTAGTTAGAAAAGCGACAAAATTATCTTTCTATAAAAATAACGGCGGAGGTGTTCACCGTTAAAAGCTGTTGAACTACTACGGTGGTAAAAAATGCGATGTCTGGCGTGGTTGCGTAGTAGCACGCGGTATTGATTATTGATCTTACGTGAAGTCACTTATTTATACTCGATTATTACTACGATAATTTTTGCATCATATCTCTTATATTATTGATTGATTATTGTCACGATTATCATCGTATAATATGTTATATTATTAATTGAGGCGACAAGTTATAAATGATTAATAATTGTTGAAAGATTAAAAATGTGTTGATTAAAAATAAAATGATTTGTGGTAATATTTATTCGATCCTTGATGTATATATAAAAAGTGCATTATGAGGCGTTTGTGGTAAGTTTGATTATTTTATGGGGGCCCGTATGTCATCATCTAAGAGTCTCTTCGTCGATAGTAATTACCTTTGTGAATAGTGAAATTAATTACCTTCGTCGATGTAATTGTAAGTATTTACCTTCGTCGATAGTATTTACCTTCGATAAGTATTCGATAGTAATTACCTTCGTCGATAGTATTTACCTTCGTCGATAGTAATTACCTTCGTCGATAGTAATTACCTTCAATCGATAGTAATTACCCTTTCATGAAATAGTAGTTGTCCTTGATATTACGAGAGTTAAGCGCCTCTTGATTGTTCCAAAGGTTAATTACCCCTTCATGAAATAGTAGTTGTCTCTTGATATTACGAAGTCATTTTTGACCCTTCGTTAAGACCAAGAGCCACCCTCGGTTTTTTTCTATAAATAGAAAGCTCATTCCTTCATTATTTCTTACGAATTCATTGAAACTCTAGAGAGAAACTAAGAGAAAGAAGAAAAGTATATAACTTACTTCACTTTTCGATATTGGTTCTTCTAAGGTAGGGAATATTATTTGTTGTACTTCGTAAAGGGTGTTATTCTTTCTTATTCATGAAGAGAAGCATTGTTATTCCATTTCTTATTATTACATTGGAATAACTTTGTATCGTGGTTTACCTATACTTGGTGACATTCTTCTATTATTACATTGGAACATCACATGCGTGTGTTTTTACAGGACTGGTTAAAATCTTTATTATTATTACATTGGAATATCACATGCATGTGTTTTTTAGGACGGACTGGTTCCATTTTATTTTTTAGTTTTATTATTACATTGGAACATGGAATATCACATGCATGTGTTTTTGTAGGACTGGTTCCATCATTTATTATTCGCATTTATTATTACATTGGAACATCACATGCATGTGTGAATTCTTGGGACTGGTTAGATTATTATTATTACATTGGAATAACTTTTAACTGCATGCGATGATCTATCGCATGCATGGTGATTTCTTTTGTTATTCCATTCTTTATTATACCCGGTTGGTTAAAACTTTGACTTCTATACTCCATGAAATTAGTAGAATATCCTTGATATTTGCGTTTCATCGATATCTTTTCATGGAAATATTCTTACGATCATTCTTGAATTTTTTACTCTAAAAGCAGTATCATGTTGACAATTTGGGCGTTAATAATTCTGGATAAAATAATTCTTGAACTTGTTTTATTGAATTCTTATATCATTGTCATCATCCTCGTATTTATATTATGTTGAAAGTATACGTATATAGTGCATAGATGGACTTGGTAGATTATAGAGAGACTATTCGATTGTAATCATGGTAGTAATGTTACAAATAGATGGACTAGTGCGTAGATGGATGGTATGATTATGACGAGAGACTATTGATTGTAATCATGGGTAGTAATGTTACAAATGATGTGATAAAAATCCTCGATGGTAGTAGTGCATTGATGGGAATGATTGTTGGCATGATCATGACCATTAATGAATACCACAACTATTCTTGGCCCGTAGTGCATGAATAATTGTGGTGTGATGATACTAAAGAATATCCTTGGTAGTAGTGCGGGGGTGATTCGATGATGTGGAATATTTATTAAAAGTGAGTCTCGGCTATATGATGATGAAAAACCTTTTAAATCATAAAAGATAGTAGATTTTATTTTCTACTTGACTCTTTTAATGGATTCTTTGGTTTCATTTGTAGTTAAACTTGATGTTCATTATATTTTATCGGTTTAAACTTTGTTGTAGGCTAATGATAATTTATTACGCATTATCTTAGTCGTAATATTTCTTCTTGAGCTAGTTGAGCTCACCCTTTCTTTTCTTTATTCTCTTGAAATGAGAAATGAGAATATAAATTTGGGACGAGTCGGGGAGCGGAGTAATGGTCGAGAGGATAGCATTAGTAGTCCTCCTTATTGATACGTGAAATAGTGTGATAATAATTGTAATGAGGACTCTTTTGAGTTTGTATAATATCTAGTAGACAATATTTGTATTCAAACTCACGGTTTATATCGTATTTATACCAGCAGTTATATTAGTAAGTTGTATTTAAATTACATACCATGTATCGACTACCCAAGATGGGTGGTGATGTATACCTAATTTTGGGGCGTCAAACGTTATTCTAATTAAATCTTTGCTCTTTTGAGGAAAAGTGATAGTAAAGGATTTTAAGGGTTATTATGTTTTTAGTTTGAAATTTTTACGAACCTTCAAAAATTCTGGAAAAATTTGAAATAATATTTTGATGAGTTTTGTAGAGTGTGTCCAAAATGGAAATTTTGGATGTATAGATAGAGAAAATACTATTTTAAAATTAACTATTTATTCTTTGAAAGTAGTATGCACAAAGCCCGATCATGTTTGATGATAAAGCATATACTTTGTAACAATCTTATTCATTTATTAATAAAAAGTATTAATTTATTAAAGGCTTTTAATTATCTACGTGATCTTTGTTTTATAATATGTGATAAACCCATAGTTTTAAGCAATGCTTTTAGAATAATGATGATGATCATTCTAATGAGATCTAAATTCTTAGAAAGCTTAAAACTAAAATAGTTCCCAATCATTGGATTACTAAATTGGGGATTAGTGAATTCAGGATAGATTGGTACATCGTTGCTTGCTCATTGGATGAGGATGATTGATCTCATGATCATTTGTGTGGAGAACACTAAAGCAAGTATGTAGGTCTTATTAGAGAATAAGTTCACTTTGAGCGTGGCTCATTAAGGAATACCTAATGGAGTTTTATTTGCTGTCGATAGGAATTCTGTAGTGATAGTAAAGACAAGTAATCCTTGGACTTGAGATCATCATAGTATCTTGTGTATGATGAGTTATACTTTGACTTATTCCTTAAGACCCTAAGGGTATATCAAAGGGTATGCTTGGGTATAATAAGTTATACATGGAGATAATGTATGATCGATAAAGAATCTACCACTACTAATAAAAAGAGAAATGTCTATGTGATTCGATAAATGACAACCAAAGAGTCCTTGGCGGCGAGAATGAAATTAGAAAGGAGTTTCTAATTTGCATTATTTGGAGTTGTGCATTTAAGGATCGAAATACATATAATTAAATAAAATAAGACTTGTGAGAAGTAATTTCATATCTTATATTTAATTGGGACATTGTATGGTGGAAGGATTGAATTGTCTGGTAACTATTTACTCAAAGGTTCTTTAATGATTAATGTTGAAATCTATATTATCCGGAAAGTCGTTGATCATTAGGGAGGCTTATCCCTATTGTAGAATAAATATTATTTATTTAAATAAATTAATTGTTTAATTTATTTATTTAAATAAGATTAGAATTATTCTAATTGATTTATTCACAATAGGTTTAATATGGAGAACCTAAAGGGTCACACCATAAAAGGAAGAATAATTATTTAAGAAGTTAATGGCATGATCGTAATAATATATTAAGTATATTTAATTTAATCTATGGTGATAGAATAAATTAAATAACTTAATATATTATTATTTAATATTTTAGAAATATTAAATATAAATTAATAAGAGAGAGTCTTATTAATATTATTACAATTATTATTATTTTAATTTCTAAAAGAGTTTAGGAATTAATTTAATATAAGTACTCTCATTTATTCCTAATTGGATTAGGAAGGAAAATTAGTTAAAGGAATTTAATTAATTATCCCTAATAAGATTTGGGAGCTTAATTAATTAAAAGAATTTAATTAATTAAACCAAATTTCTTAATTGTTAAGGTGGGTTGCTTACATCTATAAATAAGAGAGTCTTATTATGGGTGGTGATGGGTTGTTGACTTTTAACAAAGTACGTAATAATTCCAAGTTGTTTGGGAGTATGCCTTTTATAGAGATAGAAAACTAGGGTTAGCCATAACACCCATCTTCTTGAATTTTATTCTTCCTTGGTGGATCACCTACAGAGGCCAAACATTTGGGTGGCTAACGTTGATCGAAAGGAAGGAACCAAACCCGGTGGATTCAAGATTGAAGCGAAAGGATTTGGAGGTGAACTTGTACACGAGGAAGCTCGATCTTGAGGTATGATTTATTCTTTATCTTTTCGTTTAATTAATAATTGTGCATAAAGGGTGATCCGGGTATATGGTTTGTAAAATTTTAAACTCTGATTTTACCACGCTTCCGCACTTTTATGCAATATGATTGCGTTATGAATATTACAAACCTAACAGTGGTATCAGAGCCAAACCTTTATGCAAATTATTAATTGTTTTAATTTAATATTATATTGATATGTGTTTAGAACAATTTATTTGGGCATAATTTTATTGTATAAAATTTAAAAAAAAAAAAAAAAAAAATTCTTAAGTTTTCATACATAAGACTGACTTTAAAACTTTAAAAAAAAAAAACCGGGCCAAATTTTGAAAAGGCCAGCAGGTCATGCGTTTTTTAAAAGAATCATGCTTAATTCACATGGAATCTGATTTTTTTTTTCAAAGTTAAGCAACGGAATTTTTTGATATGATGCATTAAACAAAAAAAAAAAAAAAAAAAAAAATGATCATTATTCAAAAGCGATTTACGGTTTTAAAAAAGTAAAATAAGGAAGCGGATATATATATATATATATATATATTATAGTTATATATATATATAATATATATTACGAATATATATATACATATATATATATTTTAATTATTATATAATTAAAATAAAAAGGTTTATTTTAATCTTAAAATAAAAGGTTTATTTTAATATTAAAATAAAAAGATTTATTTTAATTTTAAAATTAGAATTTCATGCTAACTAATTAGAGTTGGAATTGGATTCCATAATAACTAATTGGAGTTGAAATTGGATTTTATTTTTCCTAAAATAAAGGAGTTTATTTGTGAATAGGGAAGTAAATCCATCTTTCCTTAAATAAAGGAGTTTGTTTAGATATGAAATAAGATTTCATATTATTCAAAATAAAAGAGTTTATTTGTGAATAGGAAAGAGAATCCTAATTTCCTTAAATAAAGGAGTTTATTTAAATATGGAATAAGATTTCATATTATTCAAAATAAAGGAGTTTATTTATGAATAGGAAAAGAATATCCGTCTTTCCTTTAATATTTTTTTTTACATGGAATTGGATTGGCATAATTAATTAAAATAAAAGAGTTTATTTTAATTAAAGATTTTTTTTTATATATATGGAATTGGATTCCATAATTAATTAAAATAAAGGAGTTTATTTTGATTAAAATTTTGATTAAAATAAAATAGTTTATTTTATTCAAAATTGGATAAATTAAAATAAAATAGTTTTATTTTGATTTAAATTTGGATTAAAATAAAGGAGTTTATTTTGATTCAAAAATTAGATTTTATACTAACTAAATGTTACCCATTAAATGATATCAATATATATATATTAAATGTTTATTATTCATAGGATGAATGTTATTTATTGATGCATATGATGATGTGTATGATAATAAATGGGATTGATTATGGACTATTGACGATGCGATTGGATTTTATTTTAGTTGGATGCGTGAATGTATGGGTTTTATTAAATGGGATTCTGCGTATATCGTCTTCTCTAATTTTTCTTAATTTAAATTCTATCTCCTCCTATGTACTTCCCTTCGCTCACGATCAAGGTTTCTATTTATTTTAAATAGTTTTGTAATAGAAATAGTTAGAATTAATTTTGAAAAATTAGAGATCGAAAAGGAGAAGGAGCGCTTGAAGACCCGTTTGTAATGAAGCTTAGGGTTTAAATGTAATAGTTATATTTAAATATTATTTCTTGCACCCTAGGGTTTGACCTTTTGGTTTACTTGGTGGCTCTAAAGTGAACCAAACTAGAATAAAAGTCCATAATCAATCCGGGTAGAATATAGTATTTTATATATGCATGCTTATACTATATATATTATATATTATGCAAACATGCTTAGCATGTTCATTAATATGACGCGTATTTTTTATATATATATATAATAAATGCATTAAACAAGATGAGACAAATTAATAACAAACCCCTCAATTTTTATATTAAGTCTAAGCGTTCAAAGATATTTGGAATATCGAGCGTACGCCTTCTAGCATGATAAAATTAATAGAGTATTAAATATTTAATATGAGTTTGTTGTGTCACCACAAGGCAAGTATTAAGTATTTAAGATGTTAATTTATCACATTTGATGCTTATAAAGAAAATTGAACAATATTGTTTTGTTGTGTCACCACAAGGATGATATTTTTCTTTTTGAATATATGGAGTGCTAGGTCGGACTTAACTTGGATAATTTTGATTCGGATGTGCCACCACTTGATCAAAATAATCTAAGAGGCAAAATCAAGGAGTTGCATAGTTGATGTAATTGACAAAAGTTGTCTACTATTTATTTATATATAGTTTGTTGTGTCACCACAAGGCTATATACATTTGAAATGGGATCCTTATTCTCACTAGCAAATCTTTAATTAGATTTTGCGAACTATATAAGTGAGGTAATATAGTTTGAAGAAAATAGTGGGAGATACCAATTTAAAACAAGACATAATTTATTTTGGTAATTAATAAAAGAATGTATGTTAAAATGTTGTTAATTACAAATTCATTTCTGAATTTTACAATGTCTAAAATTACTATCATCTGCGAAGCATATTAAATGCTAAATTAACTTGAGACCAAATTAAGCGGATTGGTTAAGGAATTTGAGAATAGTTCTCATATTGAAAAAGCTATCATATGTCCTTAATACGCTTTATCCACGTAATGGTTGCGAGACAATGCCTCGAGGAAGACATTGCTACTTTTAGAAAGTGGCAAGATGATGCACGATTGGCTCGATGCATCATGCTCGCATCCATGAAGATATGAGCTTCACGTCAAGATGAAACTATGGATGCTCTCTTATATTCCTACACATCAAGTAGTTGATGGTGAGGAATGGGGTGATAGATATCGAGATATCTAAGGAGCTCTTCCGATCTAGAATGGCAAATGGCACTATAAGATGCATAAAAAGGTCCTTAACATTATCAATTTGATTGATCAATTAGGCAACGAGGTTTTGTCATGGATGGAGAGTTGAGCCAAGATTTGATCTTTGCACTCACTCCCGGACTCCTTTCACAATTGTTGTGAATTTTTCATATGAACAAGCTAGATATCACTTACTTGATTTGCTTAACATATTGAAAAATGTTGAGAGTCACTTTTCAACCAAGAAAGATCATGTCTTACTTAGTAGGGGCCAAATGATCTTAAAAAAGAAGAACGATTCAAAGAAGGTAAATAGAAAGGCATAAACAAAGGATAATAAGAACAAAATCGCGTCACGGATAGCAAAGGAGTTTGCTTCCTTTGCTATAAGCACTGGACTTTGGAAAGAAAGCTGCGAGAAGCATCTTGCGAGAGGCTAACCAAAGAAGCTTATTGAAGTTTGGTTACAATCTGATTTTGTTCATGATTGAAATAAATTTTCTTTAAGTCGAGGTTCTACTTGGGTATTGGATACCAACTTTGGTTATCATAAATATAGATTTATGAAGGAACCAAGCAGAAGTAGAAAGTTAAACAAATATAAGTAATCCTATGTGTGGAAAATGAAGCAAAGGTTGCTGCATTAGCCATAGAAACTTATAGTTTAGCAATGCCTACGGGAAAATCTATTAAGTCAATAAGTTGTTATTGTATTCCAGTTCTTGTTAAAAATATTATTTCTATTTTGTTGTTGGACAATAAAATTTTTAGTATTATAATTAAGAACAATTGTTATTCTATTTATAATAATAATGTTTTGTATAGAACTGGAATATTACTTAATGGATTTTGTATACTTGACTTACGTGAAAAATTATTTTGTAAATTGAAAAAACTAGTATAAGAAAAGGAGATGATCATTCAAAGAGTTGAATGTATGTATTTGTTGAAATACAAGTGTGAATTATTTGAAAGGTTCAAAGAATTCAAAAGTGAAACAAATTGGCAATGTATTAAGATTCTTTGATTAGATCAAGGAATAAATACTTGTGCAATAAGTTTCTAGATCATCTCAAATGGTTTTCTCATAATGGACACATCCTGATACGCAATAATTGATTGATGTATCTAAATGAAAAATCGTGTACTTATTGGACATAGTGCGGTCCATAATGATTTTCTGAGCATCCAAAGTATCCTTACAGGATAATGTCCCAGAAATGGTGCATATCTCACGAAAATGGTAACCTCAAAATCCGGCCTCAAGACTCCATAAAAGTTATGGATGGGGAGGATTCCTAATCTTAAGTATGTTAAGATAAAGGGTTGTCCAACTTATGTGAAAAGGTTTCAAAGGATAAGTTTGGGACAAAATTTGACATGTCTGATTTGTGGGACATCCTAAAGTAAGTTTAGGGTATATGTTCTATAATCCTACTTAGCAAAAGGTGTTTGTTACGAAACACGTTTCTATCTAAGATAAAGGTGTTTATCATTGAAAGGGCTAGTGGGAGGATAATAGATCTTGAAGAGTTCAAGAACCACAAAACACTATAAGTCAAATAAGAGGAACACTGTAGATGAACCTATTGTACCACAACCGAATCGTAAATGCGGAATAGTACCTGAAGATAGATACAGGAGGTATGGATTCATCATGGATGATGATGATGAGGTACACATCATAGAAGATGATGATCCGATTCACATACGATGAAGTAAGTGTTGTGAGACACTCGAGAGAAATGGATTGAAACAAGTTTCTCAAATATGGAACATTCGTTTTGATGAGGCAATCAAAAGAGTTTGATTTTATCAAAAATAAGAATGAACCTAGTGTATACAAAAGCGGTCGATTGGGGGAGCATTGTGACATTCCTAGTACTATATGTTGATATACTACGGATAAGGAATGACATACCAATGCTACAATCGATAAAGATAAAGTTGTCTCAAACATTCCTCCATGAATGGTTTGGGAAGAGTATCTTAATTGGGGATATAAATCTATATAGATAGATTTAAAAGGATGCTCAACTTAACCCGAACGTATATTCATTTGATGCTAAAGTCGTTTAGCATGGCAAACTCAAGAGATATCTCATGTCGATGAGTATGGAGTGTATCTCTCTTAATAGTCCCCACAGACTCAAAAAGAGAGATCACGTGAGTAACTATCATGTATGCAATGAAATATACGAGACACGATGTTGATCGGTCGTATTATGCGGAGAAGTTCACTATGAGTCGGTGAAAAACATCTTAAAGTGTTTTAGCAAGCACTAAGGATGTGATCATAATTCATGGTGGGTCTTAATTAAAACTAGAGGGCTTAACGGACTCAAGTTTTTCAGACGGAGACAAGACGACGAGAAAAATCCACTTTAAGGTAAAGGTTACCTTGAGCAATTGGTGCGATGAATTGGAAAGGTTTCAAATAGCAAAGAGTTCTTTGGTTTAGTGATAAAGACAAAGTATATAGCTATAAATGAAGTCGCATGAGTTGATTGTTTGGATTAAAAGTTCATTCTGAGAACTAGGAATAGTTCCTAAGTCTCATCTTGGATCTAAACATGTGTTGTGGCACTTTCATTTGATTATTAGAATCATTGAAAGATGGGAAATCACTATAGAGATAGTGGAATCTCATGAACAACATTACATATCCATTAACTAAAAGCTTATCCAATGCAACGGGATAATCGTCACTTAGAGAAGAAGAGTATGAGATACCATGACGATTGGCTTTAGTGCAAGTGGGAGATTGAAAGTAGTATATGCCACAAGCCAATCATGTTTGATGATAAAGCATATACTTTGTAACAATCTTATTCATTTATTAATAAAAAGTATTAATTTATTAAAGGCTTTTAATTATCTACGTGATCTTTGTTTTATAATATGTGATAAACCCATAGTTTTAAGCAATGCTTTTAGAATAATGATGATGATCATTCTAATGAGATCTAAATTCTTAGAAAGCTTAAAACTAAAATAGTTCCCAATCATTGGATTACTAAATTGGGGATTAGTGAATTCGGATAGATTGGTACATCGTTGCTTCTTTCGTTGGATGAGGATGATTGATCTCACGATCATTTGTGTGGAGACACTAAAGCAAGTATGTAGGTGCTTATTAGAGAATAAGTTCCTTTGAACGTGGCTCGCTAAGGAATACCTAATGGGGTTTTATTTGCTGTCAATAGGAATTCTGTATTGATAGTAAGTCAAGTAATCCTTGGACTTGAGATCATCATAGTATCTTGTGTATGATGAGTTATACTTTGACTTATTCCTTAAGACCCTAAGGGTATATCAAAGGGTATGCTTGGGTATAATAAGTTGTACATGGAGATAATGTATGATCAATAAAGAATCTACCACTACTAATAAAAGAAGAGAAATGTCCTATGTGATTCGATAAATGACAACCCAGTAGTCCTTGGCCAAGGCAGAATGAAATTAGAAAGGAGTTTCTAATTTGCATTATTTGGAGTTGTGCATTTAAGGATCGAAATACATATAATTAAATAAAATAAGACTTGACAGTAATTTCATGTCTTATATTTAATTGGGACATTGTATGGTGGAAGGATTGAATTGTACGGTAACTATTTACTCAAAGGTTCTATAATGATTAATGTTGAAATCTATATTATCCGGAAAGTCGTTGATCGCTGGGAGGCTTATCCCTATTGTAGAATAAATATTATTTATTTAAATAAATTAATTGTTTAATTTATTTATTTAAATAAGATTAGAATTATTCTAATTGATTTATTCATAACCTAGGTTTAATATGGAGAACACAAAGGGTCACACCATAAAAGGAAGAATAATTATTTAAGAAGTTAATGGCATGATCGTAATAATATATTAAGTATATTTAATTTAATCTATGGTGATAGAATAAATTAAATAACTTAATATTATTATTTAATATTTTAGAAATATTAAATATAAATTAATAAGAGGAGTCTTATTAATATTATTACAATTATTATTATTTTAATTTCTAAAAGAGTTTAGGAATTAATTTAATATAAGTATTCTCATTTATTCCTAATTGGATTAGGAAGGAAAATTAGTTAAAGGAATTTAATTAATTATCCCTAATAAGATTTGGGGAGCTTAATTAATTAAAAGAATTTAATTAATTAAAAAACCAAATTCCTTAATTGTTAAGGTGGGTTGCCCACATCTATAAATAAGAGGAGTCTTATTATGGGTGGTGATGGGTTGTTGACTTTAACAAAGTCGTAATAATTCCAAGTTGTTGGGAGTATACGCTTTTTCTATAGAGATAGAAAACTAGGGTTAGCCATAACACCCATCTTCTTGAATTTTATTCTTCCTTGGTGGATCACCTCAGAGGCCAAACATTTGGGTGGCTAACGTTGATCGAAGGAAGGAACCAAACCCGGTGGATTCAAGATTGAACGCTTGAAAGGATTTGGAGGTGAACTTGCACTGAGGAAGCTCGATCTTGAGGTATGATTTATTCTTTATCTTTTCGTTTAATTAATAATTGTGCATAAAGGGTGATCCGGGTATATGGTTTGTAAAATTTTAAACTCGATTTTACCACGCTCAAGCACTTTTATGCAATATGATTGCGTTATGAATATTACAAACCTAACAATGGTATCGAGCCCAAACCTTTATGCAAATTATTAATTGTTTTAATTTAATATTATATTGATATGTGTTTAGAACAATTTATTTGGGCATAATTTTATTGTATAAAATTAAAAAAAAAAAAAAAAAAAAAAAAAAACGGCTTTTATACAAAGACTAAGAACTTTAAAAAAAAAAAAAAAAAACAAGGGCCAAATTTTTGAAAAAGGTAAAGTCGTCATGCGTTTTTAAAAAAGAATCATGCTTAATTCACATGGAATCGATTTTTTTTTCAAAGTTAAGCAACGAAATTTTCGACAGTATGCATGTTAACATTTAAAAAAAAAAAAAAAAAAAAAAAAAGCGTGATCATTCGATAAAAGCAAATTTGCGGTTTTAAAAAGTAAAATAAGGAAAGCGGATATGTATATATATATATATTATAGTTATATATATATATATATATATATTACGAATATATATATATATATATATATATTTTTAATTATTATATAATTAAAATAAAAGTTTATTTTAATTTTAAAATAAAAGGTTTATTTTAATATTAAAATATAAAGTTTTATTTTAATTTTAATAATTTTATAATTAAAATAAAAAGGTTTATTTTAATCTTAAAATAAAAGGTTTATTTTAATATTAAAATAAAAAGATTTATTTTAATTTTAAAATTAGAATTTCATGCTAACTAATTAGAGTTGGAATTGGATTCCATAATAACTAATTGGAGTTGAAATTGGATTTTATTTTTCCTAAAATAAAGGAGTTTATTTGTGAATAGGGAAGTAAATCCATCTTTCCTTAAATAAAGGAGTTTGTTTAGATATGAAATAAGATTTCATATTATTCAAAATAAAAGAGTTTATTTGTGAATAGGAAAGAGAATCCTAATTTTCTTAAATAAAGGAGTTTATTTAAATATGGAATAAGATTTCATATTATTCAAAATAAAGGAGTTTATTTATGAATATGAAAGAATATCCGTGTTTCCTTTAATATTTTTTTTTTACATGGAATTGGATTCCATAATTAATTAAAATAACGAGTTTATTTTAATTAAAGATTTTTTTTATATATATGGAATTGGATTCCATAATTAATTAAAATAAAGGAGTTTATTTTGATTAAAATTTTGATTAAAATAAAATAGTTTATTTTATTCAAAATTGGATAAATTAAAATAAAATAGTTTTATTTTGATTTAAATTTGGATTAAAATAAAGGAGTTTATTTTGATTCAAAAATTAGATTTTATACTAACTAAATGTTGCCCATTAAATGATATCAATATATATATATTAAATGTTTATTATTCATAGGATGAATGTTATTTATTGATGCATATGATGATGTGTATGATAATAAATGGGATTGATTATGGATTTATTGACCAACGCGATTGGATTTTATTTTAGTTGGATGCATGAATGTATGAATTTTATTAAATGGGGTTCTGCGATACCTCGTCTTCTCTAATTTTTCTTAATGTAAATTCTATCTCCTCCTATGTACATTTCCCTCGATCACGATCAAGGTTTTATTTATTTTAAATAGTTTTGTAATAGAAATAGTTAGAATTAATTTTGAAAATTAGAGATCAAGGAGTAAGAGCTTGAAGACCCGTTTGTAATGAAGCAGGGTTTAAATGTAATAGTTATATTTAAATTTATTTCTTGCACCCCTAAGGTTTGACCTTTTGGTTTACTTGGTGGCTCTAGTGAACCAAACTAGAATAAAAGTCCATAATCAATCCGGGTAGAATATAGTATTCTATATGCGTATGCTTATACTATATATATATATATATTATGCAAACATGCTTCGCGTATGTTCATTAATATGACGCGTATATTTTATATATATGTAATAAATGCATGCTTAAACAAGATGAGACAAATTAATAACAAACCCCTCAATTTTTATATTAAGTCCTAAAGCGTTCAAAGATATTTGGAATATCGAACGTCAGCTTTCTAGCATGATAAAATTAATAGAGTATTAAATATTTAATATGAGTTTGTTGTGTCACCACAAGGCAAGTATTAAGTATTTAAGATGTTAATTTATCACATTTGATGCTTATAAAGAAAATTGAACAATATTGTTTTGTTGTGTCACCACAAGGATGATATTTTTCTTTTTGAATATATGGAGTGCTAGGTCGGACTTAACTTGGATAATTTTGATTCGGATGTGCCACCACTTGATCAAAATAATCTAAGAGGCAAAATACAAGGAGTTGCATAGTTGATGTAATTGACAAAAGTTGTCTACCTATTTATTTATATATAGTTTGTTGTGTCACCACAAGGCTATATACATTTGAAATGGGATCCTTATTCTCACTAGCAAATCTTTAATTAGATTTTCTGTAGAACTATATAAGTGAGGTAATATAGTTTGAAGAAAATAGTGGGAGATACCAATTTAAAACAAGACATAATTTATTTTGGTAATTAATAAAAGAATGTATGTTAAAATGTTGTTAATTACAAATTCATTTACAGAATTTTACAATGTCTAAAAATTACTATCACTGCGAAGCATATTAAATGCTAAATTAACCAGACCAAATTAAACGGATTGGTTAAGGAATTTGAGAATAGTTCTCATAGCTGAAAAAGCTATCATATGTCCTTAATACGCCTATCCCTGCAATGGTTTGCGCATAATGCCTCACGAGGAAGACATTGCTACTTTTAGAAAGTGGCAAGATGATGCTGATTGGCTCGATGCATCATGCTCGCATCCATGAGTAACGAGCTTCAGTGTCAGCATGAAACTATGGATGCTCCTACTATATTCCTACACATCAAGTAGTTGATGGTGAAGAAAGTAGGACTGATAGATATCAGATATCTAAGGAGCTCTTCCGATCTAGAATGGCAAATGGCACTATAGTACAGACAAAAAGGTCCTTAACATTATCAATTTGATTGATCAATTAGGGCAACAGGTTTTGTCATGGATGGAGAGTTGAGCCAAGATTTGATCTTGCACTTACTCCCGGACTCCTTTCACAATTGTTGTGAATTTTTCATATGAACAAGCTAGATATCAGCTTTGCTGATTTGCTTAACATATTAAAAAATGTTGAGAGTCACTTTCCAACCAAGAAAGATCATGTCTTACTAGTAGGGGCCAAATGATCTTCTAAAAGAAGAACGATTCAAAGAAGGTAAATAGAAAGGCATAAACAAAGGATAATAAGAACAAAACTGATACGGATAGCAAAGGAGTTTGCTTCCACTGCTATAAGCCTGGACACTGGAAAGAAACTGCGAGAAGCATCTTGCAGAGGCTAACCAAAGAAGCTTAGTGAAGTTTTTGCCATAATCTGCTTTTTGTTCATGATTGAAATAAATTTTTCTTTAAGTCAAGGTTCTACTTGGGTATTGGATACCAACTTTGGTTATCATAAATATAGATTTATGAAGGAACCAAGCAGAAGTAGAAAGTTAAACAAATATAAGTAATCCTATGTGTGGAAAATGAAGCAAAGGTTGCTGCATTAGCCATAGAAACTTATAGTTTAGCAATGCCTACGGGCAAATCTATTAAGTCAATAAGTTGTTATTGTATTCCAGTTCTTGTTAAAAATATTATTTCTATTGTTGAATATCTTTGGCTCGTAATGCAAAGATGACCTGTTGTTGAATATCTTTAGCCTGTAGTGCAAAGATGAATTATTGATGAATATCTTTTGCTCGTAATGCAAAGATGACCTGTTGTTGAATATCTTTAGCCTGTAGTGCAAAGATGAATTATTGATGAATATCTTTGGCTCGTAATGCAAAGATGACCTGTTGTTGAATATCTTTAGCTTTGTAGTGTAAAGATGAACCTGACGGCGCCCAAAATTAGGTATACGCCACCCATCTTGGGTCGCCACTACATGGTACATAAATTCAAATACAAACTTAATTATACATCGTTTAAGTGTAACATACGACAATACATAAAGCGAGAGTTCTAATAGGAATATTGTCATTTAGACAATATCCATACTCAAGAGTCCTCATTACATTTATTGTCACACTATTTAATGTAATAGTGAGGACTACTAATGCTATCTTCGGGACCATCACTCTTTTCCCCGACTCGTCCCAGCTATATTCTCATTTCCTGAAGAGAACAGTGAAAGAAAGGGTGAGCTTAACTAGCCTAGTAAGAAATATTATAACTAAGATAATGCAGAATAAATTATCAATAGTCTTCAACAATGTTAAACTGATAAAATACAATAGACAACCAGTTTAAGCTAAGTGTGAATACGCAATCCATTAAAAGAGTCAAGTAGAAAATAAAGTCTATTATCTTTTAGGTTTTAAAAGGTTTTCATCAATTTTTATCACTAAGACTCAGTTTAATGAATAAACCACAATATCTAATAATCCCTGTACCACGGTCAAGGATTTTCATCAAATTATCAATGGTCATTGTAAGACCCCGAATTTTATGAAATAAAGTATTCAATTTTTCTATTCAGTAAATGGTTAAATTGATAAAAGTTAAAGTTAAGGGTGATATATGAAATTTTTTTTCAAAATACGCAAGGGGGTATAAAGTACTCATTGTTGTTTGGGAATATTCGTTTGGTCGTGGAATATTCTTTTACCGCGGAGAATATTAAACGACGACAAGTAGCGATCATTTATTGGGCCCCATAATGAGAATAAGCATCGGATGAAGAAAGCGACAAAATTAAGTTTTTATAAATAACTACGTAATCGTTATCAGTTACATTTGTTGGAATACCCGATGGTTAAATCTGATAATACGCGTGTTTGCACAAAAGAAGATTACCTGCGGTTTACAGTATTTTGAATTATTGATCCTTACATAAGAAGGCCACTACTCAATAATTATTACGGTAATTCTTGTTCAATATTTTTATTTATTGATTCAATAATTGCTACGTTGAAATTTTATATTATTATTGTTCAATAATTGTCACCGCATGATATTTCCCATTATCGGATCAATAATTCATATTATTGAATAATATTATTAGATAGACTATTGGCAATGTCTAGAAAGTTCGTCTAAGGAGAGGTTTGGTTACCTAATCATTGCGCGCCAAGATGAGGAGAAATTCTTATTGGAAAGCCCTCTCTTTCCGGGAACGACTGGTTATCATTATAAATGTGATTCTATAATATTATTTGTGAATAATTAATTATTGATTCATATGATAAGGAAATATTTATTTTATATGAATATAAATGATGGATTTATTTATGTGGTTATTAATGAAGGAATTAATCTTTGAGATGTTTTATTTGTATTTTGTCGGATTGGAGGTATTAAAAGATCAAATCGATTGTTATTACGACTTTATTATGTGAGTTATAATATTTAATCAATTGTTGGATCGTTGTAATTTTTGGATATGTTATACATATATAAGTTGAGTATATGTCCACAAATTTTGAACCGTTAAAATGAACGTTATGATTTGTTATGAATTTTAAGAGGTAAATCGATTAGGAAATTAGGTTTTGGTGGAAAATTCTAGAATTGAGTGGGCCCCACTCTTGGTTGTTGGGGAAGATGGCTGATTTTTGGTGGGTGGAATAGTAGCAGGTAAAGCCATCAGGTTGCAGGTTAAGTCTGCTTCGGCGTGCTAACATTTTCCTATAAATAGAGGGCTAAGTTAGAATTGAAAATCACACCAGAAACAAGTTTTCTCTCTTTCTCTCTCTATATTATCGTTTATTCTTGTGAGTATTTTGAGTATACTTTGAGTATTGTTAGGCGGCAGTGCAAGTTCCCTTCAAAGACTATATCCTGTTTCAACTAGAAATCTTGTCTTTCGAGGTAAGGGATGTTATTTTCTTCTCGTGATGATATTATTTCTTCAATATCATTATCTTTGAAATATTGGTTGGAACTTTTTATCAAATTTGGAACTTTTTCGTGCCGGGATTACTATTCATGAGTTTCTTATTCACGAAGTTACTATTCATGAGTTACTATTCACGAGTTACTATTCACGAGTACTATTCATGAAGCGTGAAGATGTTTTTTTGTGGAATTTCTATCTTTTGGTGTTTGAGTTACTTATTCACGATATCAAGACCTTATTCACGATATCTGACCAGACTATTCACTTATCACGACTAATTATTCAATCGAAAAATGAAAATTTTTCTTTTCGTCTAAAATATCTATTTTGGATACTAGCTTTGATTGTATCCATGTTTTGATCATTCTTGAATTTTACACCACTATGATTATTTTTGAGGTATTTTTGGACGTGGATAAAATCAATGCAAGATGAATGATTTTCGAAGAATATCTTTGGCCTTTGTAGTGCAAAGATGAGCAGTGTTTAAATGAACATGATTAAGTGATGAATATCTTTAGCAATGGTAGTGCAAAGATGAATTATTGATGAATATCTTTTTGCTCAGAATGCAAAGATGACTGTTGTTGAATATCTTTTAGCCAAGAAGGCAAAAGATGAATTATTGATGAATATCTTTTGTCAGAATGCAAAGATGACTGTTGTTGAATATCTTTAAAGCCAGAAGTGCAAAGATGAATTATTGATGAATATCTTTTGCTTTCGTAATGCAAAGATGACTGTTGTTGAATATCTTTAGCTTTGTAGTAAAAGATGAATTATTGATGAATATCTTTGGCTTCAGAATGCAAAGATGACCCGTTGTTGAATATCTTTGCTTTGTAGTGTAAAGATGAGCTGTTGATGAATATCTTTGGCCCGTGGTGCAAAGATGAATTTATTAGTATGATTATGAGCAGGCTGTGATTTGGTATAACCATGATCTTTGATGTTTCGTGTAAAGACAAGTGATGAAAATTATCTTTGTCTTGGATGAGAAAGGAATTTAGAACTACAATTACGATTATGAGTTATACACGTGATTGTGGGATGTGAATTGTTGATTGATGTTACGAGGATAAAACATTGTTGGTGGATTTTTAACATGGAGAAGACAATAGACTTTATAGTCTATTTGACTCTTCTAATGGATCGCTTCATTCCACGCAACTATGGTTGAAAAGTTTTATCATCTACCATATGTTTCTAAATCTCGATTTATTCTTGATGAAGACTATTGATAATTTATTTATCTTTAGTCATAATATTCTTTATCGAGCTAGTTGGTTTCACCCTTTTGTTTCACAATTCCTTTCGGGTAATAAAGGTGTAAATTTGGGTCGAAGCGGGGATAGCGAGGAATAGAGTGGTGGTCTATAGATGTTGAGGGTGAGGTGAATTTAACTTGGAAGGGTGTTTTGTCACTATCATACAAGATGTCTAATGACATACAACCTCGTGTTATCTTAAGACATGGTTGTCTTTCATCCACTTCTTTGAGTATATTTACAAGCACTACCTATATAATCTTGGTGTTTGTTTGGAGTATAATACCCAATTAGAGACAAAGTGGAGATAATGATATGTCAAGAGAAGACTCATTATTGGGAAGAATATGATAGTAATCTTCTCATTTTTCTTTGGGGTTTATTGGGTCAACCAAGGATAATTTCGTGGCTATATGATATCTACCATAACCCAAAAGCATGGCCTCCCATGTATGAAGGTTTCTTGAGCACTTCCCAAAGATTCTAATTTCTAAAAGCAGGTTTTTGACTATACCTTTATGTAAGGTGTCATTGTGACGTCTTCTGATTGGTATATATTTGTATCCAAACTCACAGCATATGTGTTGTTATATTTTGCATGACAATTGTTGTAATAAAGTTGTAGTTGTTTTTCGTACCATATATTTGGCGACTCAGAATGGGTTGGATGGAATGAACCTATTTTGGGGTTGTCACATTTGGTATCAGAGCTTAGGGATATGATCTCTGGCGGAGATCGGGGAATAGAACTAGGAGGGGAGAGATGAGTAAATCTTTCGCTAGTGTGTCCTACCTAAGCTTAATTGTTGGTCAGTCATAATATCGGGATATTATGTGATATGTTAATTTGTTCAATTAACCCGTGTTTTGAAGCTGTATTCTAGAATGACATCTGAAATAAAGAAGATGAGCAATGGAGAAATCATGATGACAGGGAAGATGGAATCTGAAATGAAAGCAAGGTATTCTCAACTCTTTGAAATACCATGTACAAAAAATTTCGAGGACGAAATTTCATAAGGAGGGGGATTAGTAAGACCCCGAATTTTATGAAATAAAGTATTCAATTTTTCTATTCAAAGTAAATGGTTAAATTGATAAAAGTTAAAGTTAAAGGGTGATATATGAAAATTTTTTTCAAAATACATGAGGTATATAAAGTATTCATTGTTGTTTCGGGAATATTCGTTTGGTCGTGGAATATTCTTTCTGCGTTTGAGAATATTATTTACTGCAAGTAGCGATCATTTGTGGGCCCCATAATGTAATAACCGCTTCGGATGAAGAAAACGACAAAATTAAGTTTTTTATAAATAACAGGCGTAATCAATATCAAATTAACATTGTTGGAATAATTCGATGGTTAAAATAAGAATAATATGCGTGTTTGCACGAAGAAAGTTACCAGCTTTTTACAAGTATTTTTGAATTATTGATCCTTACGTTAAAGCACTACTCAATAATTATTACGAAGAATTCTTGTTCAATATTTTTATTTATTGATTCAATAATTGCTACGTTGAAATTTTATATTATTATTGTTCAATAATTGTCATCGCACATATTTCCCATTATCGGATCAATAATTCATATTATTCGAATAATATTATTAGATAAGACTATTGGCAATGTCTAGAAAGTTACATACAGGAGAGGTTTGGTCACCTAATTGCGGCCAAGATAAGGAGAAATTCTTATTGAAAGCCCCTCTTTCCAGGGCAACTGGTTGTCATTATAAATGTGATTCTATAATATTATTTGTGAATAATTAATTATTGATTCATATGATAAGGAAATATTTATTTTATATGAATATAAATGATGGATTTATTTATGTGGTTATTAATGAAGGAATTAATCTTTGAGATGTTTTATTTGTATTTTGTCGGATTGAGGTATTAAAAGATCAAATCGGTGTTATTACTGACTTTTATTGTGTGAGTTATAATATTTAATCCGATTGTTGGATCGTTGTAATTTTTGGATATGTTATACATATATAAGTTGAGTATATGTCCACAAATTTTGAGCTCGTTAAAATGAACGTATGATTTGTTATGAATTTTAAGAGGTAATCGATTCGGAAATTAGGTTTTGGTGGAAAATTCTAGAATTGAGTGGGCCCCACTCTTGGTTGTTGGGGAAGATGGCTGATTTTTGGTGGGTGGAATAGTAGCAGTAAAGCCATCAGTTACAGTTAAGTCTGCGCTTGGCGTCTTAACATTTTCCTATAAAAGAGGGCTAAGTTAGAATTGAAAATCACACCGTAAACAAGTTTTCTCTTCTCTCTCTATATTATCGAGCGTATTCTTGTGAGTATTTTGAGTATACTTTGAGTATTGTTAGGCGGTGCAAGTTCCCTTCAAAGACTATATCCAAGTGTTTCAACTAAAATCTTGTCTTTCGAGGTAAGGATGTTATTTTCTTCTCGGATGATATTATTTCTTCAATATCATTATCTTTGAAATATTGGTTGGAACTTTTATCAAATTTGGAACTTTTTCATGTGGGATTACTATTCATGAGTTACTTATTCACGAGTTACTTATTCATGAGTTACTATTCACGAGTTACTTATTCACGAGTACTATTCATGAAGCGTGAAGATGTTTTTTCTCGAATTTCTATCTTTTGGTGTGAGTTCTTATTCACGATACTAAGACTATTCACGATATCTGACCACTATTCACTTTCACGGCACTAGACTATTCAAGAAAAATGAAAATTTTTCTTTTCGTCTAAAATATCTATTTTGGATACTAGCTTTGATTGTATCCATGTTTTGATCATTCTTGAATTTTACACCACTATGATTATTTTGAGGTATTTTGGACGTGGATAAAATCAATGCAAAGATGAATGATTTCGAAGAATATCTTTGGCTTTGTAGTAAAAAGATGAGCAGTGTTTAAATGAACATGACCAATGATGAATATCTTTGCCAAGAAGTGCAAAGATGAATTATTGATGAATATCTTTTGCTCAGAATGCAAAGATGACTGTTGTTGAATATCTTTAGCCAAGATGGTAAAAGATGAATTATTGATGAATATCTTTTGCTCGTAATGCAAAGATGACTGTTGTTGAATATCTTTGGCCGGTAGTGCAAAGATGAATTATTGATGAATATCTTTTGCTCGTAATGCAAAGATGACTGTTGTTGAATATCTTTAGCACAGAAAAAAGATGAATTATTGATGAATATCTTTGGCTTCAGAATGCAAAGAGATGACCGTTGTTGAATATCTTTAGCTTTTGTAGTGTAAAGATGAAGCTGTTGATGAATATCTTTGGCCCGTGGTGCAAAGATGAATTTATTAGTATGATTATGAAGCAGAACTCGTGATTTGGTATAACCATGATCTTTGATGTTTCGGGTAAAGACAAGTGATGAAAATTATCTTTGTCTTGGATGAGGAAAGGAATTTAGAACTACAATTACGATTATGAGTTATACACGTGATTGTGGATGTGAATTGTTGATTGATGTTACGAGGATAAAACATTGTTGGTGGATTTTTAACATGGAGAAGACAATAGACTTTATAGTCTATTTGACTCTTCTAATGGATCGCTTCATTCACCGCAACTATGGTTGAAAAGTTTTATCATCTACCATATGTTCTAAATCTCGATTTACATCGATGAAGACTATTGATAATTTATTTATCTTTAGTCATAATATTCTTTCTTGAGCTAGTTGTGCTTTCACCCTTTTGTTTCACAATTCCTTTCGTGTAATAAAGGTGTAAATTTGGGTCGAGCGGGGGATAGCGAGGAATAGAGTGGTGGTCTATAGATGTTGAGGGTGAGGTGAATTTAACTTGGAAGGGTGTTTTGTCACTATCATACAAGATGTCTAATGACATACAACCTCGTGTTATCTTAAGACATGGTTGTGCTCATCCACTTGCGAGTATATTTACAAGCACTACCTATATAATCTTGGTGTTTGTTTGGAGTATAATACCCAATTAGACAGTGGAGATAATGATATGTCAAGAGAAGACTCACCATTGGGAAGAATATGATAGTAATCTTCTCATTTTTCTTTGGGGTTTATTGGATCAACCAAGGATAATTCGTGGCTATATGATATCTACCATAACCTAAAAGTATGGCCTCCCATGTATGAAGGTTTCTTGAGCACTTCCCAAAGATTCTAATTTCTAAAACAGTTTTTTGACTATACCTTTATGTAAGGTGTCATTGTGACGTCTTCTGATTGGTATATATTTGTATCCAAACTCACAAAGATATGTGTTGTTATATTTTGCAACGACAATTGTTGTAATAAAGTTGTAGTTGTTTTTTCGTACCATATATTTGGCGACTCGAGAATGGGTTGGATGGAATGAACCTATTTTGGGGTTGTCGCGATCCATTACTATACCGAATCACCTCGGTCATAATCATACCAAAACTATCCATCACATTGCATTACAGCCCATCGAGGACTTTTGTCACATCATTTATATCAAGCCATGATTATACCGAATGATCCTCGTCATAATCATACTAAGTTCATCTATGCACGTAAGCCAAAGATAACATAATATAACATGAGGATGATGACAATGACATAATAATTCAATAAAACAAGTTCACGAATTAATTTATTCAGAACTAATAACGCCCAAATTGTCAACATGAATCTTGCTTTGTAGAGTAAAATTCAAGAATGCTCGTAAAAATATTTTCATTAAAAATATTGGATGAAGCTTAAATATCAAGGATATTCCACTAAATTCATGGAGTATAGAAGTCAAAATTTTAACCAACCGAGTATAATAGCGAATGAAATAACAAAAGAAATCACCATGCATGCGGTACTTCAGATGTATGTAAAAGTTATTCCAATGTAATAATAAATACTGAGAATAATAAAGAGGCGGAACCAGGTGTAAAACACATGACATGTGATATTCCAATAGAATAATAAAGACGAGAATAATAAAGATTTTAACCAGTCCCGTAAAGCATGAACGAGGATGTTCCAATCGGAATAATAAAATAATAGAAGAATGTCACCAAGTATAGGGATTCCATATACTGAGTTATTCAAATGAATAAATAAGAATGGAATAATATAAGGATTTCACCAAGTATAGGTATTCGCATATACAGGTCATGTATAGGGTATGCCACTTTTGAGTTATTCCAATGTAATAATAAAGAATGGAATAATGAAGTTCTCTTCATGAATAAAAAAATAATAACCCTTACGAGTACAACAAATAATATTTCCTACCTTATAAGAAATTTGAATATTGGAAAAGTGAAGTAAAAAATACTTTTCTTCTTTCTCTCTATAGTTTCTCTCTCTAGAGTTTGGTGAATTTGTAAGAAATAATGAAGGAATGAGCTTTCTATTTATAAAAAAAACCGAGGGTGGCTCTTGAGTGTCTTAACGAAGGGTCAAAATGACTTTTAGTAATATTGAAGAGACAACTACTATCATGCGAAGGGTTAATTAACCCTTGGAACAATCAAGAAGCGCTTAACTCTTGGTAATATTGAAGGGACAACTACTATTCATGAAGGGGTAATTACTATCGACGAAGGTAATTACTATCGACGAAGGTAAATACAATTGACGAAGGTAATTACTATTCACAAAGGTAATTACTGTTCACAAAGGTAATTACTATTGACGAAGGTAAATACTATTGACTAAGGTAATTACTATTCACAAAGGTAATTACTATTCACAAAGGTAATTACTATTGACGAAGGTAAATACTATTGACGAAGGTAATTACTATTTACAAAGGTAATTACTATTCACAATGGTAATTACTATTGACGAAGGGACTCTTAGATGATGACATATGGCCCCCCCCATAAAATAATCAAACTTACCACAAACGTCTCATAATGACTCTTTATATACATCAAGGATTGAATAAATATTACCACAAATCATTTTATTTTTAATCAACACATATTTAATCTTTCAACAATTATTAATCATTTATAACTTGTCGTCTCAATTAATAATTTAATACTATAACATATTATCTGATGATATGTGACAATAATTGAATCAATAATATAAGAGATATGATCAGTAATTATCTGTAGCAATAATTGAGCATAACCGGTGACTTCTCACGTAAGCATCAATAATCAATATCGTGTGCTACTATACAACTACGCCAGACATCGTACTTTTACTAGGGTAGTTCAACAGTTTTTTGAGTAACTCTCTGCAAGTTATTTTTTATAGAAAAATAATTTTATCGCTTTTTAACTACGACAATACTTCCGTTGTGGGGTCCACTAATGATTGAGAGTCGCGATTTAATATTCCCCGACAAAAGAATATTCTCCCACCAAACGAATATTTTATAACAACTGCTTTACTTTGCAAAATTTATAAATATTACCCACAACTATAACATTATATCAAATTTATTCCATAATATTTAAAATAATATTTATAAAAAAATTCATCTTTATTTATAAAAATTTGGGGTCTTACATGAACTGTTGATGAATATCTTTGGCCCGTGGTGCAAAAAAGATGAATTTATTAGTATGATTATGAGCAGAGGCGTGATTTGGTATAACCATGATATTTGATGTATCGGGTAAAGACGGTGATGAAAATTATCTTCGTCCGGATGAGAAGAGAATTTAGAATCACAATTATGATTATGAGTTATTCATATGATTGTGGAAAGGAACTGCTGATTGATGTTACTGAGGATAAAATATTGTTGGTGGACTTTTAACGTGAGAAGACAATAGACTTTATAGTCTATTTGACTCTTTTAATGGATTGCTTTCGTTCACCGCAACTATGGTTGAAAAGTTTTATCATCTACCATATGTTCTAAATCTCGATTTATTATTGATGAAGACTATTGATAATTTATGTATCTTTAGTTATAATATTCTTTCATTCTTGCTAAGTTGTGCTCACCCTTTTTTGTTTCACAATTTTTTCGTGTAATAAAGAGTGTAAAATTTGGGTTGAAAGGGGATAACAAGAGGAATAGAACGGTGGTCTATAGTTGTTGAGGTTCTCCCAAAGAGTATGGAAATAATTTTATTGAGGACATTAGTGTGTGTAGATTTTATACATCATTTAATAGTTATTTTTGGTGAATTAAATGGGTGAAAGCGAACCCAATTTTGGAAGGGTGTTTTGTCACTATCATACAAGATGTCTAATGACATACAAACTCGTGTTATCATAAGACATGGTTGTGCTCATCCACTTCTTCGAGTATATTTACAAGCACTACCTATATAATCTTGGTGTTTGTTTGGAGTATAATACCCAATTAGAGACAGTGGAGATAATGATATGTCAAGAGAAGACTCACCATTGGGAAGAATATGATAGTAATCTTCGTTTTCTTTGGGGTCTATTCAATCAACCAAGGATAATTTCGTGGCCATATGATATCTACCATAACCTAAAAGCATGGCCTCCCGTATGCGAAGGTTTCTTGAGCACTTCCCAAAGATTCTAATTTCTAAAACAAGGTTTTTGACTATACCTTTATGTAAGGTGTCATTGTGACGTACACTGATTGGTATATATTTGTATCCAAACTCACAAAGATATATGTTGTTGTATTTTGCATGACAATTGTTGTAATAAAGTTGTAGTTATTTTTCGTACCATATATTTGGCGACTCAGAATGGGTTGGATGGAATGGACCTATTTTGGGGGCGTTACAGGCTTTGTACCAAGTTCAAGATCAATAAATAATTCAACTTCACGTTCTGGGGGTAGACCGGGAAGTTCTTCAGGAAACACGTTAGAAAATTTACTAACAACAGGAATATTATTCAAATCTGACGTGTCTTTATTCAAATCCATAACATGGGCTAAGAAAGCGTGACATCCGTTTTTCAATAAACGAATAGCTTTATGACTTGATATGGCAGTGATTGATTTTAATGGTTTAGTTACTTGAATTCGTACAACAGGTTGGTTAGGAATATGAAAACTAACAACCTTATGAAAATAATCAATTTTGGCATGATGAGTAGTTAACCAATCAATCCCTAAAATCACATCAAAAGCAAGTATCTTTAAAGAGATAAGGTCAACAGGTAATGTGATGGTTCCAACTTGGATCAAACAAGATTTATAAATAGTGGATGCGATGAAAGTTTCTCCTAACGGAGTCTCCACAGATAAATCAAAGTCTAATTTCTCCGGAGTTAAGTTTAAACGTTGAGCACAAGTAGGAGAGATAAATGAATGGGTAAAGATCGGTATCTAGTAAGGTATAAACTTCACAAGAATTTATGATTAGCTTACCCGTGATCACCTCGTTTGGGTTCCTCGATTTTGACGATCCACGACAAACGCTCTTTCAGAGGCTGCTGACTTTGACTTTTTCGGGATGACCTTTTGAGTCACCATTCTCATTGGACTTGGTTTCACTTCTTGCATAATCTCGAGCGATATGTCCTTCCTTTCCACAATTATAACATACCTTGAACTGTTGTGGGTAGTTTCAATGATATGTCCCTCTTTTTCAAGATTTATAGCATACTGACCGGTGGTCGTTCTTACGACGCCCAAAATAGGTCCAATCCATCCAACCTATTCTCGAGTCGCCAAATACATGGTACGTAAAACAACTACAACTTTATTACTACAATTGTCGTGCAAAATACAACAACACATATCTTGTGAGTTTTAATACCAACTGTGACTCATGTCCCAACTATGGACAACACCTCACAAAGTTGATACCTTACATAAAGGTACAATCTAGAACATTTTAGAAATTAAAATCTTTGGGAAGTGCTCAAGGAAACATTAAATATATATGAGGCCATGAATCTAAATTATGATAGATATCATATGTCCAGAGAATTATCCTTGGTTGATCCAATAGACCCCAAAGAAAAAAGAGAAGATTACTATCATGTTCCTTCCAATGGTGAGTCTTCTCTTGACATATAACTATCTCCACCGTCTGCGATTGAACATTATGTTTCAACCCAACTCCAAGATCATATAGGTAGTGCTCGTAGATATACTCAATAAGTGGATGTGCACAACCCTGTCTTATGATAACTCGTAGGTCATTAGACATCTTGTATGATAGTGACAAAACACTCTTCCAAAGTTGGGTTCGTCTCACCCTATTCGGTTTACCAAAATTAAATATCAAATGATGTATACAATACGACACATTTATCTAAAGTTCTCAATAAAATTATTTTCATACTATTTAGGAGAACCTCAACATGACTATAGACCATCGTTTCTATTCCCTCGTTATCCCCGCCGACTCCAATTACACTCTTATTACACTAAAGGAATTGTGAAGTAAAAGGGTGAGTACAAACTTCGAAGAAAGAATATCATGACTAAATATAATTAAATTATCAATAGCCTTCATCAGTAATAAATCAGAGATTTAGAACATATGGTAGATGATAAAACTTTTCAACCATAGTTGCAGCGGAACAAGCAATCCATTAAAAGAGTCAAATAGACTATAAAGTCTATTATCTTCTCCACATTAAAAGTCCACCAATAATGTTTTATCCTTGTAACATCAATCAACAGTTCCTTTCCACAATCATATGAATAACTCATAATCATAATTGTGATTCTAAATTCCTCTTCTCATCCAGGACAAAGATAATTTTTATCACCTGTCTTTACCTGAAACATCAAAGATCATGGTTATACCAAATCACAATTCCTGTTCATAATCATACTAATAAATTCATCTTTGCACCACGGCCAAAGATATTCATCAACAGATTCATCTTGCACCATGTGCCAAAGATATTCAATCAACAATGTGACATCTTTGCACTACGGGCCAAAGATATTCAACAACAGGTCATCTTTGCACTTACAGGCCAAAGATATTCATCAATAATTCATCTTTGCACTACTGGGCCAAAGATATTCATATCTCAAAGAAATATACAATCATTTCAGAATTTATATAAACCATAATTATAATCATGTTGATTAATTCACCTTGCAGACTTAAGCTAAAAATATTCAATTATAAATTCAATAGTCATGATCATATACCAACAATTCATCTTTGCAGACTTCATCTTGGCCAAAGAGAACCCATAGTCATGATCATACCAATAATCAATAATCTACCCATCTTTACACTTAAGTCAAAGATAAATTTCTTCACCGGGATTATAAAAATGTTATATATGATAATAAAAATAATATGATCAACAGCTGCATTTAATTTTAAAAGTAAGATTCATAAATCAATGATTTCACAACACCTTAATCCAAATGTTATAAATCACTTAATAATCTCATAATCTAATATCATTAATATTACCACAATATCTTAATCATTTCTTAAACTTATAAACAATTTATTTTAATTGTTTACATTTTACTAATTAATGCATTTAATCATACTAAAATGTCAAACTCATAAGATTTCATCACCAATAACCAACAACCTCATCAAAAATCTGCATATACCATATATAGGATTCCCAAGCCATAAAATTCTATTTTTCAATTTTGTTACTTCACATAACATATTTAATTTATTTATTCATAACTAGTCTATTTTCATGAAAAATACCAAATCAGTTCTAAAAATATTTTTTTCCTGGAATTTAGCATAATATAGTCCCATATTGAACATCTATTTTTCTTGGAATTTTAAAATTCATTTACTATTTTGCACATGGTTAAAACTGCTGAATATTTAGACATTTATCATAAATTGTACTTTTGTCCAAAAATTCCGAAATTTACAGATTATATTGATTTTATATAGATGTACTCCCAATAAAAATTTCACCAATTTTGTAGTTAACCACAAGGAGTTATAAGGGTTTACTTTTAAAATAGTCTTTTCTCATAAAATTCATAACTCCTAATCTATACATCCAAAAATCACCATTTTTTTGACACAATCAATAAAACTCATCAAATTATCATTTCAAATTTTTCCAGAAATTTTGAAGGTTCAGAAAAATTTCGAAACTGAAAAATATAATAACCCTTAAAATCCCCTACCTCGAAAAGAAAAAAGATTTTAACCTAATGTAAAGTGAAGGAACCTTGACCTTTGAATAGCAACTCTAAAAGTATCTAAATACTCACAAAATACGCTTGATAATATAGAGAGAGAAAGCATATGTTTCTGGTGTGATTCAATTCTAACTTAGCCCTCTATTTATAAGAAAATGTTAGCACGCCGAAACAGACTTGACCTGCTACCTGATGGTTTTAACTGCTACTATTGCCACCCACCACATTTGAATTAGAATTTCAGCACATTTCTTCACCAACCATAGGTGGGGCCCATGCATTCTAGAATTTTCCACCAAAATGATAAATTCCGAAACTTCAACAATTTTTGAACCAGTCACCTCTTAAAATTCATAACAATTTATACGTTCAATTTTAACGGTTCAAAATTTGTGGACATATACTCAACTTATATATCTATAACATATCCAAAAATCACAACGATCCAACGGTCGGATTAAAAATTATAACTCACGCAATATATCGTAAAAATACTGATTTGATTTTTAATACCTCCATTCTGACAAAAATACTGATAAAACACCTCAACATTAAATCCTTCAATTATAACCACATAAAATAAATAAATCCATCATTTATAAAATAAATATTTTCTTATCATATAAATCAATAATTAATTATTCACAAATAATATTACAGAATCGCAACAATGACAACCAGGCAGTTCCAGGAAAGAGGGGGCTTTCCAATAAGGATTTCTCCTTACTGGCGCACAATTAAGTGACCAAACCTCTCTTTAGACAGAACTTTCTAGACATTGTCAATAATGCTATCTAATAATATTATTATGAATTATTGATATGATAATGAGAAATACTGTGCAATAACAATTATTAAAATAACAATAATATAAAATATCAACGCAGCAAAGTAGAAATACTGACGATTTATATGTTATTACTTATTCTTATTTGTTTTTTGTCCGATTTTGAAAAGTAGGATTATGTTTATTTACAAGGATTATAATCCCGTGATTATAATTCATGGGATTATAATATCAATATAATTAATTTTAGGATTAAATAGTCTTACTCACATGTTTATTTTTTATGAGATTATTCATTAGATAACTTAAAATAATCTCATGTTATGTTTGTTTTTTTCAAGATTAATTAAAAGATTGGATAAAAAAAATATCGTTCGACTATTATACTCTTTACCAATAATAATATATTTTAAACTATAATTTAAACTTGTTTATACATCAAAATGATGAACAATTAATTATAAACATTTAAATATTGCTAATTATTCCATTGCTATTATGAGTTCATCATCAAGCTACTTGATGTATGTACTGAATCATTTGATGAACTTAATTAATCTACTCGATCTTTACTTAAATTTATTTTTCAATTTTGTTGAAATATCATTCATTTTCTCAAGTTTTCAATGTTTTTAAGCCGTATATGTAAAAATAAGGCTTTTGATATATTTTACGGCACACTTGCGTGTAAGGTGGTCCTAGAACATTTCCAACAAATTATGAATTAAGATGGAACACGCTCGACACCTAATGTGACGCCCCCAAAATAAGTATACATCACCCATTTTGAGTCGTCAATAACATGGTACAGAAACAACTACAACTTTATTAATACAATATATAAACTGTGAGTTTAAATACAAATATTGCTATCTAGACAATATTCACACCCAAATAAGTCCTCATTACAATTATTGATACATTATTTTACAAAAAATGGTGAGGACTACTAAGACAACTTTCTAGAACCTTCATTCCATACCCCGACTAGTACTCGCTACATTCTCGCCTCCTGAGAAGAAAAATGGAACAAAAAGGAAAAAGGTGAGCTCAACTAGCCCAGTAAAAAATATTATGACTAAGATAATATAGAACAAATTATCGTTAGTATTCAACAGAAAAAAATCTGATAAAATATAATAGACAACAAGTTTCAGATCAATATTCGCAGCAGAAATAATAATTCATAGATGAGTTACGTAGAGAATGAAATCTACTATTATCTATGAATTTAAAAGTCCATCATCGATACTTATCCCTGTAACATCAATCAATATTCATCTTGAATCAAATATTCATCTTTGCACTACAGGCCAAAGATATTCATCAGTCGGTTATGTTCATCTCAACACCTGTACATCTTTGCACTACGGGCCAAAGATATTCATAAGAAAATCAACCATCTTTGCACTACAGGCCAAAGATATTCAGTAATATCATCATTTAGGACTAAGGATGATGAAAAATATTTTAAAGAAAATGAATCCAGTGAAACAAAAGAACAATTATTATGGATTCGTACTTTAAACAATCCGAGTTCAAAAATACTTCATAAATAATCATAGTGAAGTAAAATTCAAGAATGATCAAAACATGGATACAATCAAAGCTAGTATCCATATTTTGGACAAAAAAAATGAAAATTTAATTTTTACGTGAATAGGTCAGATTCGTGAATAAGGTCGATAATCGTGAATAGTAACCCCGACACTAAAAGACAAGAATTTCACAAGAAAAATCTTACTAATATTCCTAAGTATAATGATATTGAAAGAAATAATATCATTTTAAAAAAAAATATCCTTTACCTTGGAAAAGGCAAGATTACCGACATTGAATATCTGGATATAGTCTTTGAAGGAACTTGCATCAGTATAGCAACACTCAAAGTATCAAAATACTCACAAGAATATTTCAATAATATAGAGAGAGAAAGATAGAAAACTTGAGTTTTGGTGTGATTTTAATTTAACCCAAGACCCTATTTATAGGAAAATCTTAGAACACCAAAGTAGAAAATTTAATAAATTAATAATATAATTTTCTCAAATTTCCTACGCCCACTTATTTGGCCCAAAACATCAGCCACCATGTGCCAAAACATTAAAAACGTTTTTCTTCATTAAAATATTTTAAACTTTAAAAATTAATTATTCTAGAACTTCGGAACTTTAATAATTCATAGAAAATAGCCCTTTTGTCAGAAAAATTCGAAACTTATGTCTTTTCCATAGGAAATTTCATTCTCTACAACTTTTCAGAAGAAAGTTTTTCCAAATTCCAAACAGAAACTGATCGAAATCCACAAACGGATGATTTTACATGCTATAATCAAATTTCAGTCAAGAAATGGGCCTGCAAACATGTTTAACATGTTTTAAACAACTTTTGCAACAAAAATACTCTTCCTCCTCATATATTCATATATCCCATATTCATTGTAAAAATATCACCATTATTATATTATTAAAATATAATAATATATTTAAATGAATTGTTTTATCAGAAAAGATAAAATATCAATTTTTTAACAATTGTCACTTTAAAATTTTCTCCATCTATATCCACATAAAATAAATATTTTTCTTATCATATAAATCAATAATTAATTATTCACAAATAATATTACGTAATCACAATATAAACAACCGTGTGATTTACCGAAAGAGGGGCTTTCAATAAGGATTTTCTCTTGGTTGCCAGCAATTAGGTGACCAAACCTCTCCTGTATGTAACTTTCTAGACATTGCCAATAATGTTATCTAATAATATTATTCAAATAATATGAATTATTGATCGATAATGAATAAGAATCAATAATTGGTGCAATACCGTGTGTTTTAACCACCGGGTATTCCAACAGTATTAACAATAACAACTACGCCGTTATTTATAAACAACTTATACTTGTCGTTTTGTTCATCCAATCGCTTTCAGTTTATGGGGCCCATTACGAAGGTCGCATTGCCGCATATAAATCGAATATTCTCCGACAGTAAGAATATTCCACGCACCAAACGAATATTCTAAAACAACAATGAATATTTTATAACGACTTGCTTATTTAAAATATTTGCGCATTTTACCCATAACTAACCACATTAATCAAATCAACCCTTACTATTTCAAAATAATAAATAGAGGAAATTTAATTTCATTTATAATAAACTGGGGTCTTACACCTAAACCCAACGTCTATATTGAAATGAGAACCTCGGTACAATCGATAATGTAAGGAACATTGCGTTGAATGTACAATAACGACACCTTGACCCAATACTTATATGTAAGCAAGCACATTGGTACAATCGACGATTAATACGGTAGAAGACTCTACACATAACTATGAATTGTCGTATGATAAGTTAAAATTGAATATTAAAGAAAACTAAGAAATAACTTAGGAATTTTTCAAAAAAAAAATAAGAATAATCTCACAGGTATATTGAATAATTTTGAAATTTCTTGAAATTAAATCATTCATTATTATTTATACTAGATAAGAAATCCTAGAATCCAATAAAGAATTGAACTACTAAATAACAACTACTTTGGAATAAAAAATTAGATAATAAACATCATAGTTACATTAAGAACTATCAAATATGTGAAAAATTCCTAGAAATATGGAAGAAAAATGATAAATAAAAAAACGCGTCCCCAAATTTTGTGTTGCGTTCCTGACGCGGTAGCGCCAAGTTTTAGCCTAGCGATGGCGTGACAGCGCCGGTAAGTCAGAACTCTCCCAAAATCCCCTGGTCACTAGGCACGACAACGCCATGTTCCCTCTCAAATCCAGCGCAACAAAACGCCATTTGTCCATAATGCTTCCTTCGTTGAATTTCGATCCTTGGCTTGGAATAATCATTTCCACCACATTCATGAGCTTAAAATCCACTTCAAATGTCTTCAAACTAGAACCCATATCCGCTCGAACTTCTTTGATTAAACCGTTAAACCCCTCCTTGAATCCCATCCGTGATCTCGTAGTGGGTTTAATTGACACTTGCACTGGATTCACTCCATGATTTCCATCCATTCCTGAGTCAAGCATGTCCTCATCAACATTTTTGTTGTAAACTTGGAGGTGTCTGTTTTAGTTTATGAACAAACCAAAGCCATCCAATTTTTGAGAAAAACTAAACGTAAGATATAGGTTGTTGGCAGAATTGAACTGAATTAATTAAAGCATATAACAAAAATGAGGCTAATTTTGTGTTAAAAATTTTAGTTCCAAATAGTGGAGATTATAATACCTTGTTGAACATGGTATAAAATAATTCCGTTATTAAGTCATTTTATAATCCCGAAACTAATAATCTCAAGTCCAAATTTGAAAATAAATAAGACACTTGAAATTAATAATTATATTCAAAGTATAATCTTTACAAATAAACATAACCAGCGCATGTGAATAATCAACCGTTATGTTTGTCGCACACCAACAACTGGTATAAGAAGAAGACCCATCAAAATTCAACAACCAAATGATATGTTTTAATTTGCAGGTTAATTTAGGTGTTGTTTGTTTATCTTTTAATATATCTTAACAGCTCCATATCTAATTCGATAAAAGGGTAAAGTTATTTGTAAAATTTTATTTATTTCTTATCGTCTCTTAATCATTAAGAAGAATCTATAAATCTAAATCATTAAGAGATGTTTCTAGATGAAAAATTAAAATCATTAGTGCATCTATAAATATTGTACTCCTTCATATATTCCAAATTTTAAGATCATTATTATTTTTTTAAAAAATTAATTTGAGATATTTTAAATTTAAAATTGATATTTTTAAATATAAGTCATTTTTATACTTTTTAGTTATCAAATAAATTTTAATTTCAGATACTATTTAATTGATTAAGATATATTAACCATTCAAATCTTAATTACTCAATTTTATCAAACACCTCCTTCAAATATTGAATATTTAGCATTTGGTATTTATGCAATAATTAATGTGGAGTGGTGAAAACCATGCCAACAGAATTATTTTTTCACTATAACAAATTTAAACATCAATTGTTTTAATGTGAATAAATGATAATCCGTACTTTCCAAATATAAAATATAATATTAATATTGAGTTGATTTTTTGAAAAGTTAGTTTAAAATATTTTTGTTGAGCCGGGCATTTATATCACTTAATTGGTATTAATCAACTTTTACATGTACAAAGTTTTCAAAATTACTTGGTCAGCATCAAATTTTATATGCATGTCTTAGTTACCCTGCAAATCATAAATATCTCAAGTGAGGCCATGCCATGGTAATCTCAAATAATTAGTTATATTGGTCCTTATTTTATACGAGTACGTATGTGTATAAGTAGATGTACATTTAAACGTATACGTTTATTTTGTATGTGTTGTAAAGTTTATGTACAAGTTCATAGAATCAAAAAAATAAATAATTAAATAATGGATAGAATTTTATATAATGTATGTGAAATTAAAGCTTAGAAAACTGAGTGAATTATTAAATGATCTAATACCAAATTAAGCCACAAATAATATGAAATGTATATTAAAGTAGTTTCGTACTCTTTACTAAGAAAGGAATGAAAGATATTTAATTATTTGTGTTGTTTTAAGATAATGATTCTTCCATTTGATTTGATGACAGCAGGAGGGGATGATCCCAAATTAAGTCAGCAAAAGGGATAGCCATTTATGATGGAGATCAGATCATAGCCTCCCTCCTCTTGTTTGTTGTCAACAACTGATCACTCCTCTCTTGGGCTCATCCAGAATATACACTAGTACACACACTTGGCTTAATTGTCTTTTCAAACCCCATGAGCCATGAGAGAAAATGACACCCAACACCCTCTAAATTCAAATATCTCATCCAGATCAACTTAGACCATATAATATTAATTAATTACAAGGATATACGTATATATATATACACACACGCATGGAAATCAAATCAAATTAATTTTTTCTTAGCTAGGAGTTGTATATATATGATCTAACAGTAAAGGTATAATAAAATGGATCAATTTTAACCTACGGTGAAACTCGAATAGTAAGAGTTAAAATTAATAAAATGATCGTATAACCGATCCCCATTCATTAACGAGGAGCAACAAATTAATGAGTGTTTATAAGTACGTATACATATATGATATTTTGTTCCAGCCAGCCAGCCAGCTCAGTGTTTACAAGGTAGAAGAAGCCGATGACGACATGAGAAATGCACGGGGAACTATATATATATTGATTGATATGGGAATCTTTCAAGGTAAATTGATCTAGTGCTCAAGTGAGCAAGCTAATTTTGAGAAATTGCATATGCCTTTTATTCTCATTTCATCTCATATATATATATATATATATATATATTAATCTAATTAAGATGTTGAGTGATTTAAAATGACCTCAGAATAAGTTTCTTTTTGATCAGCTAGGCTAGGTTCCTTTCATCTTTAATCTTGTGGCTACTTATTTAACTTGTTAATTTATTGTTCATAATTTTATGATAAGGAAGGATACATGCATGTCATTATCTATTGTGGAGAAAAGTAAAGAGCTGATCAGCCAAAAGCACTTCTAATTTTGTTTACTTACTTTCAATTTTATTTTTTATTTTTCTTGTTAACTGATTAAGAACCTAAACATTCATAAAATAGTAATTTTCCATCTTGATTATTAATTTTCATTAACCTGTACCGTGGTGGTGTTGGCATTCATGCAAACATAAGAGAAAAATTGTGCGCACTTGGTGGGTTACTTTGGTGCACACTTGGGGTAATAACTACAGAGTCTACCATCAAAACAAGGATAAAAAGAGAGAGAGAGAGAGAGAGAGAGAGAGAGAGAGATTACAACTAATATATAGTAAAAGGCAATAATCAAATGACCACATTTTGATCTGAGCACGGACAGAAGGGTTCATCGTTCTGAGCCCTGATCAGAGGCCCTAATTTTTTATATATATATATAGTGTGTGTATATATATAGGATTTTGAATATTTGATTGAAGATTTTGGCGCTAGGAATGAATGTATTCTCATATATTTTGTTATAATCGAACTATTTAGTCGAACTTCACATATATTTTGGTATAGTCAAAGTTCTCATATATTTTGTTGTAATCGAATTATTATGTTTTAAGCTCCGAAAATGTACTTTTTTGAATATAACTTGTACTTTTCTTTATTTATTTTTTCCTTTATTTTTTAGTAAAGACAATGTTTCGAAAATTGTCTTGTTTTTATTTTTTGCCCTGCGCAGCTGGGCAACCAAAATCTCAAGAACGACTCTGATTTTGATCATGCCAATAGAATAAATACTTCACAAAAAAATTTAAATTTTTGTGAAAAATATCCATTGACGACAGAGTTATTAGATACTCTCATTAATATTCTCATTTAGCTTTTTCACAAAAAAAAAAACATTATATTTGTCAACTCATGATCACATAAACGGATCTACAAGTATTTGCAATAGGAAAAACAAGTTTATTCACACACACTCATCCAATTATTAAATTACATGTTATGAATACTAAACTGAAAATTAAATAATGATGGTGACCGAGATAATTATAAGTATACAAGACTTTAGTACCTTCTGGGGTACGTTGTGGCAAAGAAAAGATATTTACTTTGCTAGCTATATCCAGTCAAGTTAATTAAAACGAAAGTTGAATGAATAAGAAGGAAGTCATATATATATCAAAAATCAGAAGTAAAAAAAACAGCGAATCATGCCCTAACAATAATGAATTAACATTAATTAGCAGCACAGAACTATTACAATCTCTGCTGAGCAAAAAAGAAAAAGAAAAAGAACTATTACAATCTCCTCGAAGTTGGAATAATATTATATATATTGTTTTTATTTTTCTACATCAACAATACCTTCCCTTCCTTAGAAATCTCTACATATGTAACAAGTTTAATTGTGCAACCTATCTATATAAATATTTAACAACAACTGTAATGAACATATATATATATATATATATATGAGATATATGGCTTGCATAAATAATAATAATAATAATAATAATAATAATAATAATAATAATAATAATAATGTTGTGTACTTAATTTCCTTTCCTTACTCACTTTAAATTAATTAATCCCAAAAGTGAAAAAAAATTAAGAGTACCAATTCATGCCACCTGGTAGCTGGTGATAGGGCGGTTGTCTGAAAACCCCATCACCAATATTTCCTAGTTGGTGGTGCAGGGTTTGTGGAAGCTGGCTTAAGAGAGTGGCGATAGAAGAATTATCATCATCCGCCCTGCCGCCGTCCGTAAAATTAAATCTCTTTGTTGAGGCAGCAGAGGAATAGCCTCCTCCGGTTGGGTTCCAGTATAAGGATGAGGAGGAGGTTTGGAGGTGGTTGTTGGGTTTGATGGAGAGGAAATTGGAAGAACAAGGCAAATTAGAAAGCTGTGATTTTGATGCAGGAGCACAAAGCGAAATGGAACCATCCGCATTACATTCCATCCCTTGGAAAATGCTTATTTGTTCATGATTTTCCAGCATTGAACTGGTGCTAATAGTAGTAGGAGTACCACCATAATTAGTTGTTGAAGCTTTGGGGGGGAATATCATATTATCATCATTCATTGACTCCGTACTTTCATGATCCATTGACCTTTGTGTATTATTCTTCTTGTAGATTCGACACAACACCCAATCATCAAGCTACAAGTACACATGTAACTAGATATATAGATTAATTATATATATATATATTAATAATAAACAAATAGTATATATATTAATTATTGATCAGCTAGAATAAATAAATAAATTAAATTACCCTCAAGGAGGCTGAGCCTGAACCCGACTCTTTTTTATTGGCTATGTAGTAGCCAGGAGACTTCATAGCTGATTTGTTGTTGTCAGCAAGGCGATATTCATGCATGATCCAATTAGTTTTGATTCCCTTAGGAGGCTTCCCTCCATAAAACACAAGTGCCTTCTTAACACCTACCTTTTGACCACCTCCGGACGCCAGCACCGGCTTATCGGTTCCAGTAGCCTTCCAATAACCCGAAGTCGCTGCCCGGTTCGGCCTAGCCCCGTTGGGGTACTTTCGATCTCTCGGGCTAAAGAAATACCATTCTTGTTCTCCAAACGAAGCCTTCGCTGCAGCAGATCAATACCAATATACGTACCAAAATTAATTATTAATTAACATATATATATATATATATATATATATATATATATATTTATCAACTTATGAAGTTGAACAAGCTAGGTATTACCCAAATCATAAAACTTATTACTCACAGAAAAAAGAAAAAATAAACACACATACACATACACACACACACACACACACACACACACACACACACATATATATATATATATATATATATATATATATGTTTACCTGGTAGTTCCCATGGATCAAACTTGTAGAGATTGACTTCGGCTATGATGGCCACTGGAAGAGGAGCGGAGGCAGCCTTTTTCTTAAGGTAGTGGACCACCAGCTCTTCGTCCGTGGGGTGGAATCGGAACCCCGGTGGGAGCTGAGGCTGTTGCTGAGACCCCGTTGATGAATCCGTACTCTCCATTGGCTGGATCCACTTGATAGATAGACAGATTATAAGAATAATTACTTGCACTAACAATTTTTTTTTTTTTTTTTGAGATTTCAAATTTTCTAGAGAAAAAAAATCATCTCACAACGAATTATGTTACTTAGAGGTGGCTTGCCAGTCTTTTATATGGCCATAGGGACTAGGGTATTAAGATAGGGTTAGCATGAATCCGGTGCATGTAATGCAATTTCTAATTAATATTAATTATATTCCCTTCATTTTTTGTAATTAAAAAATATAAAAATTAAATAAGTATAAAATATCAAAATTGACATAGATCAGGACAGCTTACAGGATTACCACATGATCATAATGAATTTATTTACCCTATGGTATTGCAAATGACAAAATTGGTAAGCTCTTTAATTACATGTATGGAGGGGAGGTGATGATGTATTCTATAAGTATATGGGTTTGAACAGAAAATTAATTAATTAACAGACGCGTTAATCCGAACAAGGATTGATTGACACGTGGTAGATATGTGGGTAGGGACCATAATTAAGTATGTACGTAGGAGTCACTGCGCAACGCATAAAGGTAACCAAAAAAAGGATTGATATGACAAAGATAAAATCCGAGGAGGGGGTGGGAACAAATTAAAAAGATTGTCTTGATAGATAGATGTTGTCGCGCTTTAGATATGCAAATGACACCAAAAACATCACACTAAGTCTATTCTCATGTTCTCATGGAATGACGGTCTATGGTTTTGTTAGCCACTGGTTCAGCCCTGTGGTCCCAGTGAGATCAAGGGAGCCTATTTATTGTAGTGGGAATATAGAGGTACGTGTACAAAAGTTATACGGTCTACGATCGTAGAGTGATTTCATTTTATACTGTAAAAATTACACGACTGTGTACATCTATTTTTACTTTATTATAGATGTATTTGTCTTCGTATCATGACTATGTTAATTAAAAAGAATTTATGTTATGTAATATTGGATATGAATTATATGAGAATATGAATTATATGAGAATCTTACTTATTAATTACACATAATTTTTTAAAAAAATTATCACTAATACTTATTTACATAACGACAATCAAATACTACTCCATATAAATATTTATAATACATATCAGTTTTCTTAAAATTTATTCAAATTAATTCTATTAATATTTTAAAACTTTTTGACTGTTTTCAGGTATTTGTGATATTCTATTGTTGTTACGATTAGGTCTGATTTAAAATCCTATTATTCATTTGTAACGAGATTAATTTTAGTCTTTGTATTGTTTAATTCAAAAATGAAAAAAGAAGAAGAGCGTAACTAGTTTGAAAGTGTGTAATTTCGTAATTATAAAAGGATAATTTTCACATCACATCATCATCATAATTTTGTTTTCTTATTGACACCAACTAACTTGGTTCGTATGTGAGTTATTTCCTCAACTATATATTATGGTGTTTTTTTTTTTACTCATCACACTGTATTTTAATTAATTAAAATTGGAAATATTCAAAACAAAACTATGAGAGAGAGATGTGGCTTAGAACATCTCCAACAACCATTTTAACATACTCAAATAGGCGAGTCACATCTGCAACAAACATTCTTTTTATTTTTCAAATTTGCAACATCCTTCTCACTCTTCAAATCTATAATTAAAGGCTAAAAATATTTATCATGCTTATAAATTTGATGTATAATTCATTAAATTGAAGAGAGAAATGAGACACAAAATATAAAAATAATAAATACTAATACTCTTTAAACTATCACGTAAATCAATTTAAAGAATTTTTTTTACTACTAGGCTCGCTCGGAAATGCTCTAACAAATTTGGAGGAAACTGGCAGAGAACCGTACGCTACAATGGAGGCAAGAGAAACATGTAAGGGCACGGGTCCGGAGACTGCGGGATTAGGGTCCAGTGCATATATCCTGGTGACCCCAGGGGTCCCACTTATGCCATTTTTCTTGTAGCACCAACAAAATTAATTAACCCCTCTCCCCCTCAATTACATCTTCAAATCCTCACTCACTCACTCCACAATCACTAGCTAATGAATTGTTTTGGCTCACCTACCCCTCGTTGAAAGCTCCATCTATCCTTTATTAATTATTCACAACAACCTAACTAAAACCTTAAATGGGTGTCACTATTGCTGATTACGATCATAGCTAGGAGGGAGGGACCCTAAAAAATTAAAAATATATATATATATAAGTTGTCGTTGAATATTATTTCCTCTGTCACATAATATATGACGTTTTAGATTATTTTATTTTTCTCAAATTATTTGACGTTTTATATAATCAAAGAAAATTAATTATAATCTTTCCAAAATTACCTCCCATGAAAAAATATTATTACATAGAAGAGAGTATGAGATAAATATATGGTAAAGGGTATTATAGACAATTAATATAATATTTAATGATACACAATCATTTCCTTAATTCTTATACACAACTCCAAAACATCATATGTCATATATTATGGGACGGAGGGAGTACTACTAAATACTACCTCCATTCCTAAAAGATTGTTGTTTAAGGTTTTTGTACATGAATTAAGAAAATACCATTTACCAAGTAAAATTTGTTTGAAATTCCATCACTACCCCTTTATAGGAAGTTAAAAACTATTAATACAAGTTGGGACAATGAGAAAGTAAATAATATATGAAAGTTGAAAGTAATGTTTAGGGGTAATGTTTAGGGGTAATATACGAAACTATTAATACAAATGTAAACTAATGTTTAGGGGTAATATACGAAAGTAAATAATTTATTCTCTTCGAAAGTTGTAAACGATAAACTTTTTGGAACAAATTTTACCTTCTAAAACGATATTTTTTTAGGAACGTAGGGAGTACTAAACATTAGTTTTATACTAATTCAAATTTTAAGTAGGGATGGAGTATTTAAGATGTTTGATTGATATTAATGTCCTACGATTTAATTTCATGCTTGTCTGATTAATTAATTCACTTGCTTATATTTCGTGTAAGAGCTTAATTATATATAAACATCAGATTGCTGGCTAGCTAGCTCATTAATTGAAGTCTTACATTTTGCCCAGAAAATCTAATTGAAACAACTAAACCCTATCTAATAAACAAGACTCAAGAATCCCCAGGCGACTTGGAAAATGAATTGACAGTGGAGGGGATACATGATTTAACCTTCAGTTTCCACTCAACTTATGTACATTTATTATTTATATATATTTCTGCTGAGTTCAATTATACTCATGCATGCCACATTATAATTAATGTGCGCTCATTTGTTGCCACCTAATATTTATTTATTTATTTATTTACATTTGTTTTGTAATTGAATGAAAAACAATGGAGTATATGAGATGGGACATGAGGTAGGAAATAAGACTACAAATTTAGTTAATTTCCTGATTTGATATGCTGTAGCACGTACTAATTAATACGGATCAATATATATTTTAAATGGGTCAAATCAAATATCAGATATCAGATTTGATTTCATCCACCAAAACTAAACAAAAGACTATTAATTCGTGATTGGATAGCAAAAGCATGGCATCTAATACCCAATTCGTTGCTTCCGCATTCTATTCACTCTCCTTAATTAGGATTTATATATATATATGTATCAGCAAGCATACATTCGGTAGATTGACATTAATTTTTAAATTTCAAAGAAAATTTTGCACAATTGTAGATTAATTTGACTGTTGATTCTGCCACTTAATTGATTTATAATTTGGGTTTGATATCTTCTTTTTAAAAAAAAAAATCTTCCTGTTATAAAATGTGCTATCATCCTATTAATTAGTTCTTATGAATTTTATTTTCATTGTCCATTTATGTGTACTCATTAATTTCTTCTTTTATAGTATATATGTATTTAAGGAAATAACAAATCAACAACAAAAAAAAGGTTCATGTATAGAGTACTTTTATGTATATTTCATAAATTCTTCATAATTCAATAGGTTGAAAAAATTAGTTAGTGAAACTTGAAAAATATTAGAGTGGGAAAGTAAAGTGTTTTAGAGATATATATTAAGTGAAATTCTTTCACAATTTAATATAATATTTTAAATACTAACATTTTATAAATTAATTTAATTATACAAAATATTGTTTTATGACATGGGTCGTTTTAATTTGGATATTATTGTTGCATGATGAATCAAATCATTAATCCATTATAACATTTTGTAGAACAGAGCATGCATAACTTGTTTTGATCTCTGACTATTGACACAGGTGTGGTGGCTAGCTGCGTGTTGCTAATTAGATATATATCGCAATGAACGTGTCCAACTAATTAACTAGTTTGTTGTATGTTCAAGTATGTCTTATTACGAAAGGGGAAACTATTTTCAGTCCATGTCATGCACTGGACTAGACTTAGACTAGCTAGAGTACTGAAATGCATGCATCATATGGCATATGCGCTGCATGTATTCAAATCAGGATCTCCAGCCACCACGTGATTTGATCTTCTTTGATATATGACCAGATTTCATGTGGATCCCACATCCAATCATATTGAGGACGTTAATTCTTTATAGTGTATAGTTTTTATGCGGACCTGATTATTAAGTAAACATAAACATGAAAATTAGATAGATACGAATATTTTATAATTTTATTTATTTGTATTATTATGTCCGTGTGCATATAATTTTTGTATAGCAAGTATAGATCAAATTAAACCGACCAAAAAATAAATAAAAATAACGTACCATTAAAAATTCAATTCGACATTTATTAAAATTGAATGGCAAAAACAAGTATTCATGCAAAAAGTCAAATATACGCGATCATTATATATATCCACTTTAATTTGGCCACATCATCATATTCTAAAGTTATATAAAAAGAAGAGGAAAATTAAATGAATTAAGTTTGATATGTGGAAACAATTTCTTCACTCCATGAAAGGCACCCAGGATTTGTCTAATTACATCGAGAACATGGACTGTTATACAATTTTTATTTAATAATAATATATTCCATGTGGGTTGCATAATAATTAAGCCCGGAGTCAAACAGTACTCAAGTTAATAAGTGGAAGAGAAATATATATGGGTATGACCGTATGAGTGAGTTTCTATTTCATGGTCAAACCTAACTAGCCCTTTTTTCATTAGTGGGAGTAAACGTACATGCATGTGGGCTCTGGCTGTACTTGTTTCTTCTTAATTAGACCTGCAGATCGATCTACTTATGCTGTGCATGGAGATCATGTAAAAACTCCATGCTTACCTAGCTAGCTAGGATGATGCATGAGAATTAATATATATATATATATATATATATATATATATATATATATATAGCTAGGAATCAAAAGGGTGCGGTGCGTGCATGTTTTGTGGTACGTACGTGAATGACATGGTCTATTAATTGTTGGTATATATTGCTCATGTGATTCACGGCCGACTATTCTCCGATTAACTGATGAGGATATTGATCGGATTATACAAAAAATTCACTCTTTAATTGTAAATTACACCCAAATTTACTTATTATTTATTGTATAGTTAGTTAGGTATTTATTTCTGCACATTAATTCTACTTAATTATTTCAGAATATATATTCTGACTGATGTCTTATATACTAGCTTAGGTGTTAGTTAGTTCATGGTCTACGTACTTTTATGATTATGAATTGCCAAACAAGACAGGGCCAGGTTTCGTGCCACAAGAAAGGCGTACGTCCTCTCACTCATAACAGATTTAGGCAAAGTCACGATTGCATGACCCTAACACATACACGTGATCATCACCATAATCCGTTTCACATAATTATCTATATGTCACACGTAATCCAACCATTCTTACCACATGTCCAAAAAACCTAACCCTAAAACAACCTCTCTCTCTGTCTGTATATAGGAACTTGATATTTTTCGCATAAAAAATATCGGTGTAGATGTATAGCGACGATTTTCATATAAAATATTATTTTTTATTGTGAATTTATCAGTTTTATATATATATATATATATATATATATATATATATATATTCAATTCATTGATCAGATCTTACTATAGGCTAATTAACTAAACTGATCATGACATTAATTAGAGTTGCGTTTAAATATTCAAAGGTTAAAATATATAAAAAAACAAATTAAGCCCCAAAAATGGCTACCACATGTCAAAAATATAACCCTAAAACAACATATATATTTTCGTTGATCATATAACTTGCTATAGGTTAATTAAACTGATCATGCCATTAGAGTTGCGTTAAACTAATATTTGAAGGATAAAATTATATCATAAAACAAATTAAGCCCCTAAACGGGGAGGAAAACTGGTTTCTTGTATAACAAGATTCGGTAACATCTGTTTATACTTGATTTAATTAGCTACATGCATGATATACATGCATGCATATAACCAAAAACTAGCTCTCTCAATATTAATTATTGCATGTGGGATATTTTGTCGATGTGGATGTTATTTTGTTGTGATGTGGATTTTACGATGATCTTTAATTTCTCCTTAATTGTCAAGGGTATATATATATATATATATATATATATATATATATATATATATATATATATATATATATATATAGAGAGAGAGAGAGAGAGAGAGAGAACCAGGATCGTATCAGGGATCCCGGATTTTAATAAAAGACAGGACATTTTTTGCTTTTTTTTTATACAACTAAAAAAAATGATATATTTTGTTATATGTATCCAAATCACACCCAAAAACATTGTATTATTTAAAAATTCAAGTTCCATAATTTTTTTATTTTTTTTAGTTGTTTAAAAAAAAGCAAAAAAAAAAAAAAAAAAAGTCCGAACGCTGCTAAAATGCGGGCGTCCGGACCAAAACCAGACTATATATATATATATATATATATATATATATATATAATATCAAGCCGTTTTACCACGTGTTTCTTGAGGCTGAAAACTACATATTGCTACGGTAGGGTAGAGTAGGGGTACGTGCTTAATATATTACACGTACGTACGTTAGCACAGATCTGTCATTAATTAAAGTAAAAATGAACTCATCGATCGATCGGATGTGAGTTCCGGATGGATCCATGGCTATTGGCTAGCTTTAGCTGCTTGCATATATGACTAATCGATGATCATGAAACCATGTTCTTTTGTCCGGAAATTAATTAATTTATTCTATCTTAAAGATTCTTTTAATTAATTGTCCTTAATTTGTTTACGTCGAATTAATTGAAGATGAAAATTATAATGCAGATATATAACAAATAGGATTGTGATTTTATGCATGCATGCATGAATCGGCCGGTTGGGATATATATATATATAATTCATAATTAGCTGATTTCGTAGCTAGCATTAGCAATTAACAGCATGGCCGGTCAACACTAATGCTATATAGTTAGCAGGACCCAATTAGTTAGTTAATGGATTTCATTAGTACATATAATTAATTAATAATAAAATTTGAACAGCAAGTAGCTAGAGCTCAAAAATAGTAATCATGATTGGGTTAGTGGTCAGCATTTGTTTTTCCTCAAACAGAATTAAGAGTGATCCAGATGAGTACGTACGTACGTTAATAGCTAGCTAGCTGTTGACTGTTGGCTGTTGGTTTGATTTAATTCGATGTGGTCACTGTATTCTGCACGTACAATCACTTGCCGTTTTGTACATTCAAACAACAAAATTGGTCATTTGTCAGGATCTAAAGCAGTTATACTTGACAAATATATAATTCAGCCGCCTAAGCAGTGCATATGCATGCATGATCGATCTCCTTCAATTCACTTAATTACCAATCAAATATTAACTATATATATATATATATATATATATATATATATATATATATATCTGTGATCCAGGATCTTATTTTCACCCTTATTCAATTTCACTGAAGTTACCATTTTTTTTGATGGGGACGTGACGGTTGATCATACAAACTGTCGTCTATACTTTTAATGGTATTTATATGTTGTGACGTCATTAAAAGTATATTTACTGATTGTTGACCAACCATCGCCGATCCGTCGCTAAAAGGGATGAGTTGGATAAGGAGTGAGTTTAAGATCCTAATTATATATATATATATATATAGAGAGAGAGAAGAGATCGAAGTCAGATCACTTATCTATTTACCAAAATTCTTCCTGACTTTAGCGACGTGCCAAGTGATGGTTTTGGTCATACAACCTGTCGTCTCATATTTTTAGTAGCGGTTATATGATCAAGCTAGTTGTCGAGTCCTCGCTAAAGAGAAGTGAGTAGCAGATGAATCAAAATAAAAGTGATGACTTGATCCCGATCATATATATATATATTGTTTCGTATGACTACGTACAAATATATAAGATCTATATATTAATTGTTTTCTCACTCTAGTTATCTCTCTATGGAACATATAGTTGTGGAATCATATAATAATATACATACATATGGATACTTCCTCCGTCTCTTAATAGTTTGCTCATGCTGTATAGTTTTCTCAAGATATGTTAAATGATACTTTCTCCGTTTTTTAATATAAATTATTTTTTTAATATAAAGACAATATAAATAATTGATATTATATTTAATGTTATACAATTATTTCTTTAATAATTATGCACAAATTCTAAAATGATTTATATTAAGGAGGGGGAGAGAGAGTATTTCTTTTTATTGTTGGCCGCTTAGGCATAGGAAAAATGACCTTTCTTGTTGGAATTGCCAACTGTGGAGACTGTATAATCATTGCACCAAAATAGATGATAGAATCATGGCATATATGACCCAAAAATGCAAAATAATAATAATAATAATAATATTAACAATAACGATGATGGAGAGAGATTGAGAGACTATACAATGTATGCTTATGCATATTCCTTAATTATATTGATATTGCATTGAAAAAGGTACAATATGATACTATATACATTCCACAAAATTAACTTGTAAACGTACGTAGTGGTCGATCTCTATCGCAAAATTAAGACAAATTGAATAGAAATTCGATCGCTATAATTTCTTGTTGCCATTTTAAGCTTAATTTAAACAATGGCTATATATTATGATCCCAAAATAAAGCTATTTAATTTTCTCTACACATATTAACTTTTTCCAAGAGTTGAGAATTTATTATTGTGAAGAAAGAAAATATTAAAAGAAATATACTTACTATTTAATGCCAATTCCAGTTTGGAAGCTGGTGGAAACAGAGAGAGAGAGAGAGAGTCCATTATAAAAGAATACATACGGCCCGGCTAGTTGATTTAGTTTGGGCTTTGGGTGCAATCTGTTCGTTTTGACGCAAGAGCTTCTGCTCCCGTGTTTATAAGGCCTTCAAACAAACTAGTTAGGCTTCTTGGAATATATATATATATATATATATATGCTCCCCCTCCTTCCCACAACCGGAACAAAACTAATACTACTACTACTTTTTTTTGTTTCAAACTTTTATGGGATCTTTAAGGTTTGCATATATATAAAACACACGTTTGTATAATTCTTTTTTTAAAAATAAAATTCATTTTGTTAAATTTTTAAAAATTGAAAAAGAAATAGTAAAAGTACAACCTATGCAAATATTACTGTTTCAAAAATAATAATGGTTAAAAAATAATTTAATAATATTCTTTCTTAGGAAAAAAAAAAGAAAGAAAAGAAAATAGTAGTAATATATATTGTCACAATTATAAGTATTTATCACAATTCAATAAACTCTTTCTTAAATGCCAACGAAAAGTATGCTTGTCTTGTCTATGATCAGAAGAATCCACATTTCCCCTTCAAAGGCGGTCGGTCGGTCGGTCGGTCGGTCGGTCGGTCAAGGTTCAACCTACGGCTACGCCAATCCATAGAGGTAATTGGTCAGAGGGGACAATTTTGTAAAAAAATTGAGATATTAACTACTAGTATAATATTATATAAAAAAAAATTAAAATATTCACGTCACTTTACTCCCTCCTTCCCTCCCGAATGCATATATATTTACTTTTGTTCTAAAGTTGGTAAATATTTTCTTTTATTCTTAGATCGATCTATATTTTGAATTTAAAATTATAATAAAGTGAATTCAAGTTTTTAACATATATATTTGTTGATCGATCTAGTAGTATTATGTCATAATTATTATTATTATATATTTAAATACTATTAAATTTTTTTTTTTAAAATAATAATCTTGTTTATTAAATATATATTTAATTTTGAAGAGTACAAGTGTCTAAGAAAAAGCATACAAAAATATGATTAGCTAGCGGTGGTCTTTGATTTGGATTTGACTGGAAAAATCTAAATATACTTATTAGGTATGTCTGTTGCCTAATAATTGAACGTATGATCAGAGATCGGATCCCTCAATCAAATTCAACTCCATTCTTCAACATTATATGTTTCTTTCCTACGGCTGTGCAATCTTCTTCTTATATTAATTTAATTAGATGACCAGTTGATGATGATACCCAGGAAGTATTTAGTTTACACATGCATGATCAACAACACTTTTTATTATAGCGATACTTTTTTATATAAAAATATTAAAAAATCATATAAAAATATAAATTTCTGAGTATTAATTTAATTATTTGATTTCTAATGTGAATGTAGGGTAAGGTAGTACCTACGTACAATGAATCAACCGTTAAAAGTTTAAATTTAAATTCAAATACAAAGTTGAATACTACTACTACTACTACTACAAACTAATCCAGAGCAGAGCTACCTGTCTGTGTACATTGACTGTGTAGTATGAATGTGGCTATGTGCCCCCCCTCCCCGCACCTAACCAAAACAAAACAATACAAAACGGCCCAAATTTTAGTGTTTTTCACAGTTTCACCCATTTAATCCAATCCTATGGTTTATCAGATAAATTCCCTCTTGAGATATAAACCCGACCCAAAGAATTCCAGATATTTACACCAATGCACGCACTTCCTCCTCTTCTTCTATTTTCACTGCCTAAAACCCAAGTTCCCAGGTTGGGTCGGGTACCGAATAGCAAATGGATCAATTGAGTTCGTAAAACCCTGACCATAATTGTTATTGTTGGTGTTGGAGCTGAGGAATCCGGAATTGTCAACCCGCTGATTTCTCACTCCACTCTCTACCTCTTCCTCCATATTTCTTCCAAACCTCGTGTCCACGTGGCCAAGCCGTGACATTGTAGGGGCATACCCCTCGTTCTGATTATTGTTGTTGTTCTGCATTATTACTCCCTGAGCTTGAGTTTGCATCGGAGCCTGACCACCACCGGGAAATTGCTCCGGAATCGAATTAAGTCCGGCGAAGCTTGCCCAGTCAAAATTACCGGAACCTAAATTCAGCGAGTTCATTCTTGGCAAATTAAAGAAGCGGTCATCAATCTCCGGTAAGGACTCCAGCACATCATCGAACTGAGAAGAAGATGAAGACGAAGAACCATGGCTATGGCTATGGCTATGGCTATGTTCTTTACTGCTGGAAATAGCCATCACCGGTTTTTGGGCACTCGATTTCTTCCTGTATATCCGGCAAAGTACCCAATCGTCCAACTGTACATCCAAGAACAAATTCAGTAAAGATATATTTTAACAATTCCATAACAAATTAATTTTAAAATTTTAGCGAAATGAATTGAAACAGAAATCGTGCGTGCGTCTTACTTACCCTTGCGCTACCATGTTTTCTTTGGGGCTCAAAGAGTCTGTACTCGTGCATGATCCAGTTGGTCTTGGTTCCTTTAGGAGCTTTACCAATGTAAAAAACCAGAGCTTTCTTGATTCCAACCTTTCTTCCCTCCGTGGTTATGATCTTATCGGTTCCGGTTGCCTTCCAATAACCCGACCCAGCTACTCTGTTTGGGCGTGACCCATTTGGATACTTTCGATCTCTTGGGCTGAAAAAGTACCATTCTTTCTCTCCAAACATTGCTTTACCTACAAGTAATTAATTAATTAATTAAAACAACATAAATAAATAAAAAAACATTATTATTATTTACATAACAATTAGGGGGGAGAACGGAGAAGAAATTAAATTAATGATGTTATAAAAATCTTACTCGGTAAAACCCAAGGATCGAATTTGTACAAATCAATGTCTCCAATGATTTGCAGAGAGAAATGATGACCGGCCACTTTCCGGCACAGGTACTGGACCAGAAGCTCCTCGTCCGTCGGATAAAATCGGAATCCCGGCGGCAAGATTAGTTGTGAAAGAGGGTCCGTCTCCGGCACACCCATTTTCCTACCTGATTTCTTTCTAGGCTAGCGAGAGAATAAACTTTTGAGAGAGAGAGAGAAAAAAAAAAGGATGACGATGATGCGAGAAGAGAAGAGAAGACTGGAATTAATTTTCTGTCTTCTTCTTTTTATTTTTTCTTAGCTGCAAGATGTGGCGGTTTATTATATAGGCGTAAATTAACATAGAGAGATAAGTACGGTCGTCCTTTTCTCGGTGTTCACTAAAGGCCCCCCTAAAGTGTTCATCACCGTTAAATTATCGACACGTACAAAAGGGTGGAAACGATCAAGCGGCGACATTATCCAGTGGTTAAAAGGCTTAATAGTCCAAGTGCATGAACGAAGAAGAAGAGATGGAAAAAACAGCCCAAGTGTGAGTCACCAAGTCAATCGACACGTGCTATGTACACTTGTAAGTATTAGAATGAGTTGAGGGGATTGAAATAATTTAATTTTTTTTTTTTTCATTTTTCACGCGTGGGGTAAACCACAACCACGTCGACAACACGTGCAACGAGGGAGGACTGATGGCAAAAAGCGGCGTTACAAAGTTAGGCGGTACTTGCTTTTTTCAAAACAATACTACTACTACTACTACTACTACTACTACTATAGATCAATACGGCTACACGTTAGCTTATTTAATTTGCTTTTCGACTACTAGTTTTTTAGGCTTTCTTTCACTCCTCAATCTCCAGGACTGGATACGAGAGTACTTACTATGTGTATTAATATATAAAAATAATATTAATTTTTTTAAATCGATGTAAAATTTTAAATTTGAGAGAATACAAAGGGTTAATTATCCAATATAATTTTTTTATTAATTTGAAAAATTAATCTTAATCTTATATTTTAACTAAAAAATTGAGATATATTTGACCATTTATATATATATATATACACAAATAAAGTCAAAAGGGGAATGGCATAAACAAAAGGATTTATACTAGTATTGTGATGGAAGACATTTTGAATTTTTGTGCACGTGGATGTGTGTGAGCCTAGGGAGGGAGAGAGAGAGAGAGAGGAAAAAAAGGGAATATTAAATGGAATAAAAGGAGGGTTGAATTGTTTGGTAGGTCAAAAGGCCGGGGAGGGGGGGGCACGTAGAAAGTTTATTGGTATATATATATTGCCAACAATGAGTAGTAGTAGTCCGTAAGGATCAGATATTTTTAAGTAAGAGAGAGGGGGTGTTGGAAGTTGTTTGTTTGTCAAGTAAGTAAGTATTTATTTATTTATATTCTACCCAAAAAAAAAAGAAGAATAGAAATCTATTTACTGAAAATATATATAGTAGTAGTAGTATGTATAGTATGTACCTGTTTTGAAAGTTATGACAACCCAAAAGAAAAAATTAATACAAATATGGTTAATTAATTTTATAAGAAAATAAAAATCAAATTAATATATATCGATATCGTCAATGGGTTTTAATTTGTTTTGTATCCAAGTACGTACGTAGTGCATATATGTGCATGATGAGTGATGAGAGCGAATAAGAAGACGAAATATCATTGACTGCTGCTGCTGCTGCTGCTGCTGCCTATGTGGCATAATAGTATAGAATATCTTATTTTTCATACGTGTACTCCTCAATTTCTATTCAATCATGCAAAGATGATACAAGATCATCAATTATTATTTGACAGCTAGATAAGGTTAGAAATTAGATGAGATAACCATGAAACTAAAGTGGATAAAGATTTATTCTTTTTCTTCCTACTTAATTGCTTTAACTATTTAATTCTTGCTTTACACTAAAGTCATATATATATATACGTACAGGGATCCTCTCCTCAGGGATTTAATTAGGAGACTATAGTTACAAAAATTATTATTATCTACTGCATACCAAAATGTATGTTGACACATGGAGGACGGATTTAAAATATAGCTTTTAAATAGTATATATTTTTTTAAATAATAAATTTTTATTAAAATTATGTCATTTTGATGATTTTTTTAAAAAATATAAAATAATATTAAGAGAGAGTGGTTCAACTTACTTTCCTTTAATTTACAAAAATATCACCCGCGACTCTACTTGTTTTTAAAAGATTTATCAAAACGACGTAGTTTTAATAAAAGTATGTTATTTAAGAGAGTTATGTTATTTAAGAGGTATGTTTTAGATCCGTTATATATATATATATATATATATATATATATATATATATATATAGAATGATCCATAACATCTATTTGCTATGGATCAAATAATGACATATAACATCTTAACCGTCTATTGCAATTATGAAAGGCCAAGATTAAAAATGACTACACGTCGTCCGCTAGAACTTCTAGCGGACGGGGTTTGTAAGACCCCAACTTATTATAAATAAAATTAAATTTTTCTATTTATTATCTTGAAATAATAAGATGATAATTTGATATAATATTTTGGTTATGGGTGAAATGTGCAAATTTTACAAAATAAGCAAGTAGTTATAAAATATTCATTTTTGTCGAGGAATATTCGTCTGGTCGTGAAATATTCTTGTTGTCGGAGAATATTCGCATTTACCTAATACTATATTGTGGGCCATAACGGAATAAGCTGTCGGATGAAGAAAGCGACAAGTTTGAGTTTTTATAAATAACGGCGTAGTTATTCTGATTAATACTTTGTTAGAATACTTCGGTGGTTAAAATACGATGTCTGGCGTGGTTTGCATAAAGAAGCACATGGTATTACACAAGTATTTTTGAATTATTGATTCTTACGTAAAAAGCACTACTCAATAATTATTACGATTAATTCTTGTTTAATATTTTATTTTATTGATTCAATAATTGCTACGTTGATATTTTATATTATTGCTGTTTTAATAATTGTCACTGCACAATATTTCCCATTATCAGATCAATAATTCATATTATTTGAATAATATTATTAGATAGCATTATTGACAATGTCTAGATAGTTCTGTCAATGAGAAGTTTGGTCACCTAATTGTGCGCCAGTAAGGAGAAATCCTTATCGGAATGCCCCCTCTTTCCTAGGAACGGCCTAGTTGTCATTATTGTGATTATGTAATATTATTTGTGAATAATTATTTATTAATTTATACGATAAGAAAATGTTTATTTTATGTGGATATAAATTATGGATATATTTTATGTGGTTGTAAATGAAGGAATTAAAGCTGAGGTATTTTATCAGTATTTTGTCGAAATGAAGAACAAAATATGGGATTTTTAGAAAAATTAGTTTATTACTTGATTTTGTAAATTCATACTTCTTTGTGTATAATGAGTTAGAAGATGAGTCATTTATTAAAAGAAAGCCCTGGAAGTAAGCTAACTGTAGAAACTGGAATCACCCAAAAATTCATTGTGAATTTTTCGTGGTGATTGTTGGAAGGAAACTGGTCCGAAGGACTCATAATCCCAAAAATAAGTGTTCTTGAGATATATTGCGTGAGATATAATTTTTAATCCGACCGTTGGATCATTGTGATTTTTGGATATGTTATACATATATAAGTTGAGTATATGTCCATAAATTTTGAACGGTTAAAAATTAACGTATGATTTGTTATGAATTTTAAGAGGTGACTGGTTCAGAAATTGTTGAAGTTTCTAAATTTATAATTTTGGTGAAAAATTCTAGAATGAGTTGGCCCCACCTGTGGTTGGTGAGAAATGTGCTCAAATTTTATTTCAAATGTGGTGGGTGACAATAGTAGCAGGTAAAGTCATCAGGTAGCAGGTCAAGTCTATTTCGGCGTGCTAGCATTTTCCTATAAATAAGTGCTTAGGTTAAAATTGAAAATCACACCAGAAACATAAGTTTTCTCTCTCTATATTATCGAGCATATTTTTGTGAGTATTTAGATACTTTGAGAGTTTCTATTTAGTGCAAGTTGCCCTCAGCATCATATCCGATATTACATTCAGAAGTACTGTTCTTTTGAGGTAAGGGATGTTATTTTCTTCTTAAATGATATTATTTTCTTCAATATCATTATGCTGAGATATTGTTATGAATTTTATTATGGAATTCCTACCTTTTTGTGCCGAGGTTACTATTCACGATATCGACCTTTATTCATGTATATCTGACTTTATTCACAAATCTGAACACTATTCACATAGAAAAATAAAATTTTCTCTTTTTTGTCCCAGATGTCTATTATGGTTACTATATTTGATTGTATCCATGTTTTGATCTTTATTTTTGAATTCTACTTCAAAATTGGTTATTATGGAGTATTATTGAATTTGGATAAACCGAAATACGAATCACTAATATTTGTCCTTCTGTCTCACTGGATTTATTTTCTCTAAAATGTTTTTCATCATCCTCAGTCCTTAATGGTGATACTTGATGAATATTTTTGGCTTTGTAGAAAAAGATGAATGATTACTCGATGAATATCTTTGGCCGTTGTGCAAAGATGAGCAGTGTTGAGATGAAACATGACCACTGGTGATCTAAATGAATATCTTTGGCCGTAGTGCAAAGATGAATATTTGATTCAAGATGTATATTGATTGATGTTACTGAGGATAAAATATTGATGATGGACTTTTAAATTCATAGATAATAGTAGATTTCATTCTCTACTTAACTCTTCTTACAATGAATTGTTGTTTCCATTGCGATTGTTGATCTAAAACTTGTTATCTATTATATTCTATCGATTTTTCCTGTTGAAGACTAAGGATAATTTGTTGTATATTATCTTAGTCATAATATTTTTTATTGGGCTAGTTGAGCTCACCCTTTTCCTTTTTTGTTCCATTTTTTTCTCAGAAAGCGAGAATATAGCAGGAACCAGTCGGGGTATAGAGTGATGGTCCTAGATAGTTGTTTTAGCAGTCCTCACTATTTTTATAAAATAGTGCATCCATAATTGTAATGAGAACTTTATCTGGGTGTGGATATTGTCTAGAAGATAATATTTGTATTTAAACTCACAGTTTGTGTTGTCGTATTTTGCATGACAATTGTAATAATGATGTTGGAGTTGTTTCTGTACCATGTTTTTGGCGACTCAGAATGGGTGGTGTATACCTATTTTGGGAGCGTCACAGTTGGTATCAGAGTTTAGGGATATGGTCTCTGGCGGAGATCAGAGAATAGAACTAAGAGGGGAGAGGCGAGTAAATCCTTCGCTAGTGTGTCATACCTAAGCTTATCCACTGGTCAGTCATAATATAGGGATATTATGTGATATGTTAATTTGTTTAATTAACCCTTATTTTATGACAATATTTAAGAATGACAGCTGAGAACGTTAACAATGGAGTGTATGAGACTGTGGAAACACCTTTAGTTACCAATCAGGAGAACGTGCAACAGGAAGGCAATAGTCCTCCTGTAAATAACACTAACGAGCAAACGATGAATGATGGGATGTTTAGAAACTTTTTGCAGTTCATGCAAAATCGAATGAGGAGACTCGTGTACAAAATACGGGTGAAAATGATAAGAACGCAGCGGTTTATCCACAACCAAGCGATTCAAGGAGTTGGGACTACCAGAATTCTTTGGAAAGCCGGATCCGATTAAGGCGGAAACGTGGGTCAAGTAAATTACCAAGATATTCGATGTCTTGGGATGTACGGAAGAACAAAAGGTTCCATTCGCCACCTTTATGTTCCGTGGTGAGGCAGATTACTGGTGGGAATCTGTGAAGCGTACCCAGCCAGCCGCACTCAACATGTCTTGGGAAAGATTTCAGAAACTGTTCAATGACAAGTACTAATCTGAAAGTATTCGTCATATGAAGGAGGTAGAGTTTATTAGATTGGAACAGAAAAACATGACGGTGTCCCAGTACGAGGCTAAGTTCGTGGAGTTATCCAGGTTTGTACCTCATTTAGTGGAGAATGAGGAACGAATGACGCGAATGTTTCTGCGAGATTTAAAACCCGAAATACGTCAATACCTTATCTCTCACAAATTTTCTCTATATTCAGATGTTGTCAATAGGGCTCAATTATTAGAGTGAGATAGTGAGTATGTTCAACCGAGGGACCACAACCAGGGTCATACCGGTAACAGCAGTCATCGGAGCGATGATAATTAGCGAGGAGGGAAAAATACGGACAAAAGCGGTAACCACTCGGGTGGTAATCGTGGTCATGATAATAGGAGAAGTGAGTCAAGTGGAAATTTTAAAAAGAGGAGATTCAACAATGATTGGAAGACATCAAGATCAAAGACCAAAGACCAAAGAACAAATCTGGGAGGAGAGAACGGCCGCTAGTTAGATGTTACAGATCGCGAGGAGGAGGGACACATAAGTCCAAAGCTGCTCACGACCTTCCGAGGTGTGTTTCAATTGTGGAAAGAAGACCATATATAGCTCAATTTTGTCTTTAAGCGAAATCAAGTCCAGCGAGAGGACGATGGCTAGCCGGCGGATATGGACAAAATAAAGTTGGCAGTTTCTGGAAGAGCGTTTGTCGTGACTACCCAAAATGCGAGGAACCCGAACGAAGGTATCACGGGTTAGTTAATTATAAATTCTTACAAAATCTATACCTTATTAGATACCGGTTCTAGCCATTCTTTTATCTCCCCTACTTGTGTTTAACGTTTGAACTTGACTCCAGAGAAATTAGACTTTGACTTATTGTGGAAACTCCGTTAGGAGAAACTTTTGTTACATCCACTGTTTATAAATTTTCTTTGATTCAAATTGGTACCATCACATTACCTGTTAATCTATCTCTTTAAAGATACTTGTTTTTGATGTGATTTTAGGGATTGATTGGTTAACCAATCATCATTCTAAAATTGATTATTTTCGTAAGGTTGTTAGTTTTCATATTCCTAACCAACCTGTTATGCGAATTCAAGCAACTAAACCATTAAAGTCAAACACTTTCATATCAAGCCATAAAGCCATTCGTTTATTGAAAAACGGATGTCAAGCTTTCTTAGCCCATTTCATGGATTTAAACAAAAATAAATCGAGGCCGAATGATATTTACATTGTTAGTGAATTTCCTGACGTATTTCCTGAAGTATTTCCTGGCCTACCCCAAGAGCATGATATTGAATTTTGTATCGACTTTGAACCCGATACAAAATCCATTTCTAAAATCTCATATCGAATGGCTCCTATTGAACTTCAGGAGTTAAAAACCCAAGTACAAGAGTTGATACTAAAGTCTCTATCTGGTGACTTCCTTTGTGGAATACACCAAAGCCAGACTCTCCGTAGGAGATGTCATATTCGTGCGGTGGTTAACTGATAAGCGCCATTATGACGTGTTATCCAAGATTGGGATATGAATCATAGTTGAGAGCAACCGAAGTCGGTAACCAAAATACGTAGCTTTCTGGGCTTAGCTGGTTATTATCAGAGATTCGTGGAAGGATTTTCTCGAATCGCTACTCCGTTAACTTAGCTGACTCGGAAAGATACAAAAATCGTATGGAGCGAGGAATATGAGAAGATTTTCCAAGAGCTCAAGAGGTGACTCATTTTGGTACCTGTTCTGACCATACCATCCTGGAAAAGCGAACGTGGTAGCTGACGCGTTGAGTAGAAGATCGTATGCGGGTACGAGTGCGATGTTGTTAACACAAAGACCCATTTTGTACGACTTACAAAGGATGGAGATAGAGTTAAAGGCTCCAAGTACGCATATGATGATATCAAACATACGAGTAGAACCGACTTTAATCAATAAAGTTAAAGCTGCTCAAGCTACGGACACCGGAGCTGATAAATAAAAAGAAGAAGGTGCAAGAAGGCGTTATTCTAGAAGTAAGAGTCGAGGAAGAGAAGAAAGCTCAAACCTTCGATTTATTTGAAATCCTCGATCGAGTAGGAAATGTGGCCTATAGACTCGCATTACCTCCAAGCATGTCTCGTGTTCATAATGTTTTTCATATATCTATGCTTCGTAAATATGTGGACGACCCAAACCACATTATTGTGTTAGAACCAGACGAGATAGCCGAAGATTTAATGTACGAGGAGGTACCTGTCAAGATATTGGATAGGAAAGAGCATGTCCTGCGAACAAAGGTTATACCACAAGTCAAGGTTTTGTGGAGGAACCATGCTATTGAAGAAATGACTTGGGAGTTGGAATCAGAAATGAAAGAGAGGTACCCTCACCTTTTCGAAACACCAGGTACGTACGTCAATTTCGAGGAAAAAAATTCATAAGGAGGGGAGGTTGTAAGACCCCAACTTATTATAAATAAAATTGAATTTCTCTATTTATTATCTTGAAATAATAAGGTGATAATTTGATATAATACTTTGGTTATGGGTGAAATGTGCAAATTTTGCAAAATAAGCAAGTGGTTATAAAATATTCATTTTTATCGAGGAATATTCGTTTGGTCGTGGAATAATCTTGTTATCGGGGAATATTAAATATTGACAGTAGCATTATTTATTGGGTCCCATAACAGAATAGCTCTTAGAATAAAGAAAGCGACAAGTTTGAGTTTTTATAAATAACTTAAACGTAATAGTTATTACTGAATTAACACTCATTGGAATACCCGGTGGTCAAAATACTGATTAATGGCGTGGTTCGCATAAGCGATATCACGCGGTATTACATGATATTTTGAATTATTGATTCTTACGTAAGAAGGCACTACTCAATAATTATTACAGTAATTACTGTTTAATATTTTATTTTATTGATTCAATAATTGCTACGTTGATATTTTATATTATTGTTGTTTCAATAATTGTCACTGCACAATATTTTCCATTATCAGATCAATAATTCATATTATTTGAATAATATTATTAGATAACATTATTGACAATTTCTAGAAAGTTCTGTCAATGAGAGGTTTGGTCATCAAATTGCGCTCTAGTAAGGAAAAATTCTTATCGGAAAGCCCCCGATCTTTCGTGGGAACGGTCTGGTTGTCATTATTGTGATTATGTAATATTATTTGTGAATAAATATTTATTGATTTATATGATAAGGAAATATTTATTTTATGTGGATATAAATGATGGATATATTTTATGTGGTTGTAAATGATGGATATATTTTATTTTATTGACAATTTCGAGAAAACCCTTCCATGAATCTCCGATAATAACCAGCTAAGCCCAAAAAACTACAGTCACCGACTTCGGTTGCTCCCAACTTTGTATTGCTTCAATCTTCGCCGGATCAACAGATACTCCATGTTTCGACACCACGTGCCCAAGGAATGCTACTTCCGCAAGCCAGAACTCGCATTTCTTCAATTTGGCATATAGTTTGTTTTCACGAAGCCTTTGGAGTACCGACTTCGAATGGTGCTCATGATCTTCACGACTTTTGGAATATATGAGGATGTCATCAATAAAAACAACAACGAATCGATCCAAATATTCCTTGAATACTCGGTTCATCATATCCATGAAAGCGCAGGAGCATTAGTCAATCCGAAAGACACGACTAAGAATTCATAATGCCCGTCTGAAGTTCTAAAGGCGGTCTTTGGAATATCCTCGATTCTAATCTTCAATTGATGATATCCGTAAGCGAAGATCGATTTTGAAAAGAATTGTGCCCCTTCGGAATTGGTCAAACAAGTCATCAATACGAGGTAGAGGATACCTATTCTTGATGGTGACATGGTTCAATTCCGATAGTCAATACAAAAGTCGCATACTCCCGTCTTTCTTCTTCTTACGAATAAAAGCAGAGCACCCCGAGGAGATGTACTTAGGCCAGAATGAAACCGATGTCCAACAATTTCGTAGTTGGACCTTTAACTCTGAAGTTCAATAGGAGCCATTCGATATGGGATTTTAGAAATGGGCTTTATGCCGGGTTCAAGATCAATAAAGAATTCAACTTCACGTTCGGGGTAGCCAGGGAAGTTCTTCAGAAATACATCGGGAAAGTCAATAACAACGGGAATATTATTCAAATTTGATGTGTCTTTATTCAAATTCATAACATGGGCTAAGAAAGCTTGACATCCGTTTTTCAATAAAGCGAATAGCTTTATGATTAGATATGGCGGTGATTGATTTTAATGGTTTAGTTGCTTGAATTGCATAACAGTTGGTTAGGAATATGAAAACTAACAACCTTACGAAAACAATCAATTTTGGCATGATGAGTAGTTAACCAATCAATCCTAAAATCAAATCAAAAGCAAGTATCTTTAAAGAGATAAGGTCAACAGTGTAAGGTGATGGTGCCAACTTGAATCAAACAAGATTTATAAGCAGTGGATGTGATGAAAGTTTCTCCTAACGGAGTTTCCACGAGATAGGTCAAAGTCTAATTTCTCTGAGTCAAGTTTAAACGTTGAGCACAAGTGAGGGAGAGATAAATGAATGGGTATGCCCTAGTATCAAGTAAGGTATAAACTTCGCAAGAATTTATAAATAGCTTACCCGTAATCACCTCATTTGGGTTCCTCGTATTTTGACCGATCACAACAAACGCTCTTCCGAGAATCGTTGACTTTGGCTTTTTGGGACAATCTTTTGAGTCACCGTCCCCATTTGAACTAGGTTTCGCTACCGCATAATCTCGGCGATATGTCCTTCCTTTCCATAATTATAGCATACCTTGAATTGTGGGCGGTTTGGTTTGATGATATGTCCCTCTTTTCCGCATTTGTAGCATATATGACCGGTGGTCGTTCTCCTCCTTAGAACCGATTCTTTTGCCTTTGTCATCTTCACATGGTCGTTGTTAAATCTTCTCTTTTAAAATCTCCTCCGACCGCTCGCTTCTTCTATTTTCATGGCCATGATTACCACCGAGTGGTTACCATTTTTGTCCGTCATTTCTTTCTCCATTTGGTTATCATTATTTTGTTGACTACTATCTCTCAGTACGATCCACGGTTATGGTCCTCGGTTGACCGTACTCATTATCTCGCTCTAATAATTGAGCCAATTTATAACATCCGAATAGAGAGAAAGTTTATGAGAAATGAGATCTTGGACGTATCGCCGGGTTTCAAACCTCTAAGAAACATCCGCGTCATCGTTCCTCATTCTCCACCAAATGAGGTGCAAAGCACGGATAACTCGCAAACTTTGCCTCGTCTTCGAGACACCGTCGTATTATTGTTTTGCTCTAATCGATGAACTCCACTTCTTTCATATAGCGAACACTTTCGGAAAGTATTTGTCATTAAATAGTTCTCAAACGTCTCCCAAGACATCTTTGAGTCGCAATTTGGATGGGTACGCTTCCTACAGACTCCCACCGATGAGAGTCCTTCGCCACGGAACATAAAGGTGGCGAATGGAACCTTCGTTCTCCGTGCATCCCAAGACATCGAATATCTTGGTAATTTGCTTGACCCGTGTTTCCGCCATGCATGATCGGATCTCGCTTTCCCTTAAATTCGGTGGTCCCAACTCTTTGAAGCGCTTGGTTGTGACAACCCGTGAATTGCTATCATTTCCTCCTCGTATTTTGAACACGAGTCTCCTAAATCGATTTTTGCATGAATCGCAAAAAGCTTCTAAACATCCCCTCGTTCATCATCGCTTTCATTGGTGTTGTTCACGGGAGGAACATTGCCGACTGTTACACGTTCTCCTCGTTGGTGAGTACAGGCGTCCCCACGGTTTCATTTCCATTGTTAATATTCTCATCGACATTCTCAAATCTTGTCATAAAACAAGGGTTAATTAAGGAAATCAATATATCACATAATATCCTTATATCTTGACCAACTAAAAAATAAGCTTAGGTAGGACACACTAGCGAAGGATTTACTCGTCTCTCCCTCCTAGTTCTATTCCCCGATCTCGCCAGAGATCATATCTCTAAGCTCGATACCAAGCGTGGCGCCCCAAAATAGGTATACATCACCCATTCGAGTTGTCAATACATAGTAAAAACAAACAATTACAACTTTATTATTACCACAAAGAAAGCTGTGAGTTTGAATACAAATACTATCTTCTAGACAATATCTATACTCAAATAAATCCTCATCACATTTATTGATACATTATTTTACAAAAATGGTGAGGACTACTAAACAATTCTTTCTAAAACCTTCATTCCATACCCCAGGCTGCACTACTCGCTTATATTCTAGCCTCCCGAGAAGAAAAATGGAACAAAAAGGAAAAGGGTGAGCTCAACTAGCCCGATAAAGAATATTATGACTAAGATAATATACAACAAATTATCGTTAGTCTTCAACGAGGAAAAATCTAATAGAATACAATAGGCAACAAATTTTAAATCAATATTCGCACGTGAAATAATAATTCATTAGAAGAGTTAAGTAGAGAATGCAAACTACTATCTTCATGTATGAATTTAAAAGTTCATAAATCTATCTTTTATCCTGTAACATCAATCAATATATATCGGAATCAAATATTCATCTTTGCACTACAGCCAAAGATATTCATCGATTAGTCGTGTTCATCTAAACACTGTTCATCTTTGCACTTCTGACCAAAGATATTCTTTGAGAAATCATTCATCTTCAGACTACGGGCCAAAGATATTCAATAATATCATCATTTAAGGCGAGGATGATGAAAAATATTTTAAAAAGCGAATCGGTGAAACAAAATGACGAGGATTAAGGATTAAGGATTCAGTACTTTGTTTTATCCATGTTCAAAAATACCTCAAAAATAATCATAGTGGTGTAAAATTCAAGAATGATCAAAACATGGATACAATCAAAGCTAGTATCCGAGAATAGATATTTTGGACAAAAAGAAGAAATTTTATTTTTTGATTGAATAGTCAGATATCGTGAATAAGTAACTCAGACACCAAAAGATAGAAATTTCCCAAAAAAAAACATCTTCACGCTTCGTGAATAGTACTTCGTGAATAGTAACTTCGTGAATAGTAACTCATGAATAAGTAACTCATGAATAGTAACTCATGAATAAGTAACCCCATAACATGGAAAAATTCCAAATTTGATAAAAAGTTTCAACCAATATTTCAAAGATAATGATATTGAAGAAATAATATCATTTGAGAAGAAAATAATATCCCTTACCTCGAAAGATTAAGTACTTAATTTGGAATCTAGGGTATAGTCTTTGAAGGAAACTTGCAACCGCCTAACAATACTCAAAGTATACTCACAAGAATACGCTCAATATATCGAGAGAGAAATAGAGAGAAACTTCAGTTTCTGGTGTGTTTTTCAATTTTAACCTAAGCACCCTATTTATAGGAAAATGCTTAGAACACCAAAGCAGAAAATTAAATATAATATTAATATATTTTTCACATTTTCTTTATCCCACCTTAGACAACTGATCTCAGCCCATTTGAATCACATGTGAGGCCAACTTAGTTGCAAAAAACGTTTTTCTCAAAATAATTAACTAAAACTCCCAAAAATTAATTATTTGAACTTGAACTTCAATAATTCATAATAAATAGCCCTTTTATCGGAAAATTCAAATCATGCGAGTTTTTATAGGAAATTCAATTTCTACAACTTTGCGGAAGAAAGATTTTCCGAATTCAAAATGAAATTGGACCGAAATCCACAAACAAGCGATTTTAAATTTATAATCAAATTCGGTCAATAATTGTGTCCACCAACACACAAAACATGTGTTAAACATTTAATGTCACAAAATACTCTTCCTCCTCATATACTCATATATCTCACATTCATTGTAAAAAAATATCATCGTTAATATATTATTAAAATAATATATTTAAATGAATTATTTTATCGAGAAAAAGATAAAATATTAATTTTCAACAATTGTCACATTAAAAATTTTCTCCATCTATATCCTCATAAAATCAATATTTTCTTCATCATATAAATTAATAATTAATTATTCATAAATAATATTACGAGAATCACATTATCGACAACCGTGCGGTTCAGAAGGAAGAGGGCTTTCCAATAAGAATTTCTCTCTTCTTGGCGCAATTAGGTGACCAAACCTCTCCTTAGATGAGAACTTTCTAGACATTGCCAATAATGTTATCTAATAATATTATTCGAGATAATATGAATTATTGCTTCGATAATGAAAAAATCGTGTAATGACAATTATTGAAACAACAAAGAATATAAAATATCAACGCGACAATTATTAAATCAATAAAATCTTTGAGCGATAATTCATCTGTAACCATTATTGAGTAGTGCCTTCAATAATTGGTGCAATACTGCAGGTATCTTCTTTGCAACAACGCCAGACATATTCTTGTGTTTTAACCACCGGGTATTCCAACGATGTTTGCAGTAATAACTACTGTAGATTATTTTTAAACAACTTATATTTGTCGTTTTCTTCATCCAATCGCTTTCAAGTTATGGGGCCCACACATTTAGCGGTGGTCGCATCGAATATTCTGAAGCAGATCTGAATATATTCTAACAATGAATGAATATTTTATAACCACTTGCTTATTTTAAAATATTTGCGTATTTTACCCCTAACTATCCACATTAATCAAATCAACCCTTACTATTTCAAAATAATAAATAGAAAATTAAATTTCATTAATAATAAGTTGGGGTCTTACAACCTCCCTCCTTATGAAATTTCGTCCTCGAAATTGGCGACGTACACAGTGTTTGAAAAGGTGAGGATACCTCGCTTTTATTTCCGTTTCCAATTCCCGGGTCATTTCCTCTATAGCATGATTCCTCCACAAAACTTTATCTTGTGGTATGACCTTTCTTGGCGTAGGACATGCTCCTTCCTATCCAAGATCGTGTGTGTACCTCCTCATACGTTAAGTCTTGGCTATCTCAAATGGGTTTAACTCTATAACGTGGTTGGTCTTTAACATATTTCTGAAATACGAGATATGTGAAACACATTATGAACACGAGACATACTCGGAGGTGCGCGAGTCTATAGGCTACATTTCCTACTCGGTCAAGAATTTGAAATGGACCGATAAATCGTGGATTGAGCTTTCCTCTCTTCCCAAATCTTGTAACTCCCTTCCATGGAGCAACTCGCAACAATACATGATCCCCTACACTAAATTCCACGTCCTTTCGATGAAGATCCGCATAACTCTTTTGTCGATCTTGTGCTGGTTTGTATCGTTGTCGAATCATTTGGATCTTTTAAAAGTAGTCATACGTACTCAACTCGGGTCTCAACGGTGTTGCTTCACCCACCTCGTCCCCAACATCTTTGAGAAGCGACACTTTCGTCCATATAATGCTTCAAATGGAGCTACACCTATACTTGCACGATAGCTGTTGTTGTAGGAGAATTCCACCAATGGTGAATACTTATCCCAAGCGCCCTTGAAGTACAGGACACGAGTCTTAATAATTCTTCAAGAGTTTGAATAGTCCTTTCGATTGTTCGTCTGCGTTTGAGGATGGTATGCCGGCCAGATAATCAAATTCGTGCCCATAGCTTTTTGCAAGCTAACCCAAAATCTTGAAGTGAATCTTGGGTCACGATCCAAAACTATGGATACAGGGCATGCCATGCGACCTCACAATCTCATTCACGTCACATACTAAAGAAGGCGTTCAAGTGAATAAGTCTCTCGTATCGGCAAGAAATGAAGCGAGACTTGGTTAATCTATCAACAATAACCCAAATAGCATTGATGCCACGAGAAACCGTAGGAAGACCATTCGAATGAAATCCATGGTAATGTGTTCCCACTTCCATTTCGGAATCTCAGTGGTTGCAACGGACCCTTAGGTACCCGGATGCTCGCCTTTACACGTTGACAAGTTAAACACATTGAGATAAACTTTGCAAATCTCTCTCTCTTCATATTGTTCCACCAAAATGTATGTGAAGATCACGATACATTTTAGTACTTCTAGGATGGATTGCAAATGGTGTATTGTGTGCCTCCATCATAATCTTGTACTTCAAATCAGTCGTTAGGAACACAAAGTCTAGAGTGGACTCAAGTATTCCTTCTTCATCAATTCTCGCTTAGGAATAGCTCCTTCTTGTACTTTCTTCTTCATACGCATCACTCCGGATTCGGTGTGCTCGAAAGCAACCTTAACTTTTCTATTAAAGTTGGCTCTGTCGTATACTTGACATCATCGCACTCATTCCGCATATGATCTTCTACTCAATGCGTCGGCCTACCACGTTCGCTTTACGGGATGGTATTGAATAGTGTGGTCGTAGTCTTTCAATAGCTCGAGCCAACGTCATTTGCCGCATGTTGAGTTCTTTTTGAGTGGAGAAATATTTAAGGCTTTTATGGTGTGAATATATCTCCACTTTCTCCCCATATAGATAGTGCCTCCATATCTTTAAGCGAATCGGCTTATTGCTGCTGACTCTAGATCATGAGTAGGATAATTCCTCTCATACTCTTTAAGTTGTCATGAGGCATAGGCTATGACTTTCCCACGTTGCATGAGAACACATCCTAACCCTTTGCACGAAGCATCGTTGTAGATAACAAATCCATCCAAAAACAGATGGTATTGTTGAAACAGATCTTAGAAATAAGTCTCCTCTTAAGCTCTTGGAAACTCTTCTCGCATTCTTCGCCTCAAACGAATTTTGTATCCTTCCGAGTTATTTGGGTTTAATGGAGTAGCGATTAGAGAAAACCCTTCCACGAATCTCCGATAATAACCCATTAAGCCAAAAACTACGATCCACCGAGCTTGGTTGCTCCCAACTTTGTATTGCTTCAATCTTCGGATCAACAGATACTCCATGTTTCGACACCACGTGCCCAAGGAATGCTACTTCCATGAGCCCGAACTCGCATTTCTTCAATTTGGCATATAGTTTGTTTTCACGAAGCCTTTGAGTACCGACTTCAAATGGTGCTCATGATCTTCACGACTTTTGGAATATATGAGGATGTCATCAATAAAAACAACAACGAATCGATCCAAATATTCCTTGAATACTCGGTTCATCATATCCATGAAAGCGCAGAGGAGCATTAGTCAATCAAGAAAGACATGACTAAGAATTCATAATGCCCGTCTGGGGAGTTAAAAGCGGTCTTTGGAATATCCTCAATTCTAATCTTCAAATTGATGATATCCGAGCGAAGATCGATTTTGAAAAGAATTATGCCCCTTAACGTTGGTCAAACAAGTCATCAATACGAGGTAGAGGATACCTATTCTTGATGGTGACATGGTTCAATTCCGATAGTCAATACAAAGTCGCATACTCCCGTCTTTCTTCTTTCTGAATAAAAGCAGGAGCACCCCGAGGAGATGTCTTGGGGACGAATGAAAGCCGATGTCCAACAATTCTGTAGTTGGACCTTTAACTCCTGAAGTTCAATAGGAGCCATTCGATATGGGGTTTTAGAAATGGGCTTTATACCGAGTTCAAGATCAATAAAGAATTCAACTTCACGTTACGGGGTAGGCCAGGAAGTTCTTTGAAATACATCGGGAAAGTCAATAACAACAGGAATATTATTCAAATTTGGCGTGTCTTTATTCAAATCCATAACATGGGCTAAGAAAGCTTGACATCCGTTTTTCAATAAGCGAATAGCTTTATGATTAGATATATGGCGGTGATTGATTTTAATGGTTTAGTTGCTTGAATTAAATACAACGGGTTGGTTAGGAATATGAAAACTAACAACCTTACGAAAACAATCAATTTTGGCATGATGAGTAGTTAACCAATCAATCCCTAAAATCACATCAAAACAAGTATCTTTAAAGAGATAAAGGTGCGGTAAGGTGATGGTGCCAACTTGAATCAAACAAGATTTATACACGGTGGATGTGATGAAAGTTTCTCTAACGGAGTTTCCACAGATAGGTCAAAGTCTAATTTCTCGAGTCAAGTTTAAGCGTTGATCACAAGCGGAGAGATAAATGAATGGATAAGACCACCGGTATCAAGTAAGGTATAAACTTGCAAGAATTTATAAATAGCTTACGTAATCACCTCATTTGGGTTCCTCGCATTTTGACTAGTCACAACAAACGCTCTTCTAGGAATCGTTGACTTTGGCTTTTACTGGGGACGATCTTTTGAGTCGCAATCCTCATTTGAACTAGGTTTTACACTTCCGCACAATCTCGAGTGATATGTCCTTCCTTTCCATAATTGTAGCATACCTTGAAGCTGTTGTAGGCGGTTTGGTGATATGTCCCTCTTTTCGCATTTGTAGCATATATAGGGGTGGTCGTTCTCCTCCCTTAGAACCGATTCTTTAAAAGACTGTCATCTTCATACGGTCGTTGTTAAATCTTCTCTTTTAAAATCTCCTCGACTCGCTTCTTCTATTTTCATGGCCATGATTACCACAGAGTGGTTACCATTTTGTTAAATCTGCTTTTCTTTTCATTTGGTTATCATTATTTTGTTGATCGCTTTATCTCAGTACGATCCTCGGTTATGGTCCTCGGTTGACCATATTCATTATCTCATTTCTAATAATTGAGCCCATTTACAACATCTGAATAGAGAAAGTTTATGAGAAAGAGATCTTTGACGTATCTTGGGTTTCAAACCTCTAAGAAACATCGCGTCATCGTTCCTCATTCTCCACCAAATGAGGTGCAAAACGGATAACTCGCAAACTTTGCCTCGTCTTTGAGACACCGTCATATTGTTTTGCTCTAATCGATGAACTCCACTTCTTTCATATAGCCGAACACTTTCTGGAAAGTATTTGTCATTAAATAGTTTCAAACGTCTCCCGAGACATCTTTGAGTGCAATTTGGATGGGTGCGCTTCACAGACTCCACCGATGAGTCGCCTCGCCACGGAACATAAAGGTGGCGAATGGAACCTTCTGTTCCTCCGTGCATCCCAAGACATCGAATATCTTGGTAATTTGCTTGACCCATGTTTCCGCCATGATCGGATCGGCTTTCCTTAAATTCGGTGGTCCCGACTCTTTGAAGCTGCTTGTTGTGATGACAACCCGTGAATTGCTATCATTTTCTCTCAGTATTTTGAACACGAGTCTCCCTAAATCGATTTTGCATGAAGCGCAAAAAGCTTCTAAACATCCCTCGTTCATCATACGCTTTCGATTGGTGTTGTTCATGGGAGGAACATTGCCCGACTGTTACGCGTTCTCCTCGTTGGTGAAATCAAAGCGTCCCCTACGGTTTCATTTCCATTGTTAATATTCTCGATCGACATTCTCAAATCGCCATAAAACAAGGGTTAATTAAGGAAATCAATATATCACATAATATCCTTATATCTTGACCAACTAAAAAAATAAGCTTAGGTAGGACACCTTTAGCGAAGGATTTACTCGTCTCTCCCCTCTAGTTCTATTCCCGATCTCATGGGAGATCATATCTCTAAGCTCGATACCCATTGTGACGCGCCCCAAAATAGGTATACATCACCCATTACGAGTTGTCAATACATGTATGTAAACAACTACAACTTTATTATTACCACAAGAAAGCGTGAGTTTGAATACAAATATATCTTACAGACAATATCTATACTCAAATAAATCCTCATCACATTTATTGATACATTATTTTACAAAAATGGTGAGGACTACTAAACAATTCTTTCTAAAACCTTCATTCCATACCCAGGCTCGTACTTCATTTATATTCTCGCTCTCACGAGAAGAAAAATGGAACAAAAAGGAAAAGGGTGAGCTCAACTAGCCCGATAAAGAATATTATGACTAAGATAATATACAACAAATTATCGTTAGTCTTCAACGAGGAAAAATCTAATAGAATACAATAGACAACAAATTTTAAATCAATATTCGCAATGAAATAATAATTCATTAGAAGAGTTAAGTAGAGAATGCAAACTACTATCTTCTATGTATGAATTTAAAAGTTCATCGTCTATCTTTTATCCCGTAACATCAATCGATATATATCTCGGAATCAAATATTCATCTTTGCACTCTGAGGCCAAAAGATATTCATCGATTAGTCGTATTTCATCTAAACACTGTTCATCTTTTGCACTACTGACCAAAGATATTCTTGAGAAATCATTCATCTTTTTTACTACTGGGCCAAAGATATTCAATAATATCATCATTTAAAGGCGAGGATGATGAAAATATTTTAAAAAGCGAATCGGTGAAACAAAATGACAAGGATTAAGGATTAAGGATTAAGTACTTTGTTTTATCCATGTTCAAAAATACCTCAAAAATAATCATAGTGGTGTAAAATTCAAGAATGATCAAAAACATGGATACAATCAAAGCTAGTATCCGAATAGATATTTTGGACAAAAGAAGAAATTTTATTTTTATTGAATAGTCAGATATCGTGAATAGTCCAGAGTATCGTGAATAGTAACTCAGACACCAAAAGATAGAAATTTCCCAAAAACATCTTCACGCTTCATGAATAGTACTCGTGAATAGTAACTCGTGAATAGTAACTTCGTGAATAGTAACTCATGAATAGTAACTCATGAATAAGTAACCCGACATGGAAAAGTTCCAAATTTGATAAAAGTTTCAACCAATATTTCAAAGATAATGATATTGAAGAAATAATATCATTTGAGAAGAAAATAACATCCCTTACCTCGAAAGATTAGTACTTACAAATTTGGAATCTGGGTATAGTCTTTGAAAGGAACTTCACACCGCGTCTAACAATACTCAAAGTATACTCACAAGAATACGCTCAATATATCGAGAGAGAAATAGAGAGAAACTTGGTTTGGTGTGTTTTCAATTCTAACCTAAGACCCTATTTATAGGAAAATGCTTAGAACACCAAAGTTAGAAAATTGAATATAATATTAATATATTTTCACATTTTCTTTAGCCCATAGACAACTGATCTCAGTCCATTTGAATCACATGTGAGGCCAACTTAGTTGCAAAAAACGTTTTCTCAAAATAATTAACTAAAACTCCCAAAAATTAATTATTTGAACTTGAACTTCAATAATTCATAATAAATAGCCCTTTTATCAAAAAATTTAAAATCATGCGAGTTTTTATAGGAAATTCAATTCTCTACAACTTTGCAGAAGAAAGTTTTCCGAATTCCAAACAAAAATTGACCGAAATCCACAAGCGAGGCGATTTTATGTTTATAATCAAATTTGATTCGATAATTGTGTCCACCAACACACAAAACATGTGTTAAACATTTAATGCCACAAAATACTCTTCCTCCTCATATACTCATATATCCCACATTCATTGTAAAAATATCATCGTTAATATATTATTAAAATAATATATTTAAATGAATTATTTTATCGAGAAAAAGATAAAATATTAATTTTCAACAATTGTCACATTAAAAATTTTCTCCATCTATATCCTCATAAAATCAATATTTTTCTCATCATATAAATCAATAATTAATTATTCATAAATAATATTACGAGAATCACATTATTGACAACCAGCGGTTCAAAGGAAAGAGGGCTTTCAATAAGAATTTCTCTCTTCTTGGCGCCTTGATTAGGTGACCAAACCTCTCCTTAAAGCGAGAACTTTCTAGACATTGCCAATAATGTTATCTAATAATATTATTAGGATAATATGAATTATTAGCCGATAATGAAAAATCTTGTGTAATGACAATTATTAAAACAAATGACAATATAAAATATCAACGCAGCAATTATTAAATCAATAAAATCTTTGAGCGATAATTCTGTAACCATTATTGAGTAGTGCCTTCAATAATTGGTGCAATACCGTGTCTTCTTGTTCAACAACGCAGACATTCTTCTTGTGTTTTAACCACCGGGTATTCCAACAATTGTTATCAGAATAACTACGCTTCTGTAGTTATTTTTAAACAACTTATATTTGTCGTTTTCTTCATCCAATCGCTTTAGTTATGGGGCCTACACATGGCTGCGGCTGTGTAAATCACGAATATTCCCAACAAGCGATCGAATATTCTCCGACAACAATGAATATTTTATAACCACTTGCTTATTTTAAAATATTTGCGTATTTTACCCCTAACTATCCACATTAATCAAATCAACCCTTACTATTTCAAAATAATAAATAGAGAAAATTAAATTTCATTAATAATAAGTTGGGGTCTTACAATATATATATAAGTTGAGTATATGACCACAAATTTTGAACCGTTAAAAATTAACGTATGATTTGTTATGAATTTTAAGAGGTGACTGGTTCAAAAATTGTTAAAGTTTCTGAATTTATAATTTTGGTTGAAAATTCTAGAATGAGTAGGCCCCAGCTATGGTTGGTGAGAAATGTGCTCAAATTTTATTTCAAATGTGGTGGGTGGCAATAGTAGCAGGTAAAGCCATCAGGTAGCAGGTCAAGTCTATTTTGGCGTCCTTGCATTTTTCTATAAATAGGTGTTTAGGTTAGAATTGAAAATCACACCAGAAATATAAGCTTTCTCTCTCTTTATTATCGAGCGTATTTTTGTGAGTATTTAGATACTTTGAGAGTTTCTATTCAGTGCAAGTTGCCCTCAGCATCATATCCGATATTCCATTTAGAAGTATTGTTCTTTTGAGGTAAGGGATGTTATTTTCTTCTTAAATGATATTATTTTCTTCAATATTATTATGCTGAGATATTGTTATGAATTTTATTGTGGAATTCCTACCTTTTTTGTGTCGGGAGTTCTTATTCACGTATCGACACTTTATTCACGATATCTGATCTTATTCACAAATCGACCATTATTCATAGAAAAATAAAATTTTCTTTTCTTTGTCCTAGATATCTATTATGGTTACTATCTTTGATTGTATCCATGTTTTGATCTTTATTTTTGAATTCTACTTCACAATTGATTATTATGGAGTATTATTGAATTTGGATAAACCAAATACTGAATCCCTAATATTTGTCCTTACATCTCACTTTGGATTTATTTTCTAAAATGTTTTTTATCATCCTCGATCCTTAATGGTGATCTTTGTATGAATATCTTTGGCTTCTGTAGTGTAAAGATGAATGATTACACGATGAATATCTTTGGCGTTTGTGCAAAGATGAGCAGTGTTGAGATGAACATGACCAACCCGGTGATATCAAATGAATATCTTTGGCCCAGTAGTGTAAAGATGAATATTTAATTCAAGATGTATATTGATTGATGTTCTGAGGATAAAATATTGATGATGGACTTTTAAATTTATAGATGATAGTAGATTTCATTCTCTACTTAACTCTTCTAATGAATTATTGTTTCCCCTGCAGTTGTTGATCTAAAACTTGTTGTCTATTATATTCTATCAGATTTTTCCCTGTTGAAGACTAAGGATAATTTGTTATATATTATCTTAGTCATAATATTCTTTATTAGGCTAGTTGAGCTCACCTTTTTCCTTTTTGTTCCATTTTTCTTCTCAGGAAGCGAGAATATAGCAGGAACCAGTCGGGGTATAGAGTGATGGTCCTAGATAGTTTTTTTAGCAGTCCTCACTATTTTTATAAAATAGTGCATCAATAATTGTAATGAGGACTTTATCTGGGTGTGGATATTGTCTAGAAGATAATATTTGTATTTAAACTCACAGTTTGTGTTGTAAGACCCCATCTTATTATGAATAAAAATTAAATTTTCTCTATTTATTATCTTGAAATAATAAGGAGTTAATTTGATATAATACTTTGGTTATGGGTGAAATGTGCAAATTTTATAAAATAAGCAAGTGGTTATAAAATATTCATTTGTTTTCGGGGAATATTCGTACGACGGCGCAGCCCTTCATGGGCCTCATAACACAATAACTGTCGAATGTAGGATTGAGCAAAAAACGGATATAACCGAATTACCTAACCGAACCAAAAATTTCTTATAATTCGATTATTTTTAATATTTCGGTTATATCCGAAATTTTTTACGATTTCGGTTAGTTTGTACGGGTTTCACTTTTGGGTTATTCGGTTTACCCGAATAACCGAACAAAGTCTTGCAAAGTTAAAATAATATTCTGACTCTTGTCTTGACTCTTGAGTCTCGTCTATCTCTCAGTCTCTAATCTCAAAACTCAGAATTCTCATCTCGATCTCATTTTTCTCTTGCTTATTTCGACAGTTAACACTCATCTTCTCTCACAAAATCAATCTCTCAGATCTCAACCCTCGTCCCTCAACCCGCAGATCTGCTCTCGATTTCTCTCCCTGTCATCACCCCTCAGTTTTTCTCAGATCTGCTCTCGATTTCGCTGTCGATGCCATATGGCGGTGCTACGACTCCGCAGTCCGCTCCGCCTGCGTCACCGCCATTAGCTCAATTTCGTCTCACATCACTAAACCCTCCCTTCACATCGATTGCTAAACCATTTATTGATGCTTTGGTTAAGTGTTCGTTTGAGTTTGTTAGTGATGACTGGGCGGCGAGGAAGGCAGCTGAGTGATGACTGGGCGGCGAGGAAGGCTTCCTGTTTGAAGTTAGAAGTTCGGAAAGGGCACCAGATAAGCATATTTGATAGGATTTTGCTTCCTTTTTGGGTATTGACACACTTAACCATGTCCGGATGTCCCTACTGAAATGCTTATTTTGCTTCCTTTTTGGGTATTGGCATATGTATAGTTTTGCTTTAATTGCATGATAGGATTTTTCAATTTTTTTAAACATGTTTGCTTTTTGGGAATTTACTCATTGAGGATTTGTTTGTGAATCAAATGATGGAAGAAGATGAAAAATGTAAATTTTTTGAGGTTTTGTAATGAAGTTTTTAGTGAAGTCTTACATTTGGTTATTAATCGTATATAGAATAGTAAATTCGGTTATTTGAGTTATTCGATAATTCGGTTATTTAAAATCGGTTAACAATTAGGATATCAAAATAGTGTTAATTTGGTTTTCGGTTATAACAAGAATAAAATTTATTCAGTTCGATTATAAGCGAATGCTCGACCTAATCGGATGAAGAAAATGACAAGTTTGAGTTTTTATAAATAACGATGTAATAATTATTCGCTGACACCTTTGTTGGAATACTCCTTGGTAAAAAAATCTGATGTCTGGCGTGGTTGAAGAGTAGGCACCTGCGGTATTGCAATCGTATTTTGAATTATTGATTCTTACGTGAAGGCCTTTACTCAATAATTATTCTTTGTAATTACTTTTTAATATTTTATTTTATTGATTCAATAATTCTTTGCGTTGATATTTTATATTATTGTTGTTTCAATAATTGTCCCGCACAAGATATTTTCCATTATCGGATCAATAATTCATATTATTTGAATAATATTATTAGATAGCATTATTGACAATGTCTAGAAAGTTCATCAAGGAGAGGTTTGGTCACCTAATTGCGGCATGATGAGGAGAAATCCTTATGGAAAGCCCCTCTTTCTCGGGAACGGCTGGTTGTCATAATTGTGATTACGTAATATTATTTGTGAATAATTAATTATTGAATTTTATGATAAGAAAATATTTATTTGATGTGGATATAAATGATGGATTTATTTATTTTATGTGGTTATAATTGAAGGATTTAATGTTGAGGTGTTTTATCATTATTTTTTTTGTGAATGGAGGTATTAAAAACCAAATCAAGTATTTTTACGATATATTACGTGAGTTATAATTTTTAATTAAATAGTTGGATCGTTGTGATTTTGGATATGTTATACATATATAAGTTGAGTATGTCCACAAATTTTGAACCGTTAAAATGAGCGTATGATTTGTTATGAATTTTAAGAGGTGATTGATTGTAAATTAGGTTTATAAATGATTTTGGTAGAAAATTCTAGAATTGAGTGGGCCCCACTTGTGGTTGGTGAAGAAATGTCTTTGAATTTTATTTCAAATGTGGTGGGTGACAATAGTAGCGAAGGTAAAGCCATCGGTGTAGCGGTCAAGTCCTGCTTTTGTCGTTTAACATTTTCCTATAAATAGAAGGCTAAGTTAGAATTGAAAATCACACCGAAACATAAGCTTTTCTCTTCTCTCTCTATATTATCGGCGTATTTTGTGAGTATTTAGATACTTTGAGAGTTCTTTATTCAAATCAAGTTTCATCAAAGCATCACTTGACGTCTTAACATTTTCCTATAGATACTTTGAGTATTTAGATACTTTGAACGAATATGATCCGAATATCAATAGAAAATTACAATTTGAGGAGGTTCAAATAATTTATCGAAATTTAAAATGTGCTCATATTTGACTCATTTATATTTAGAGTCGGGCTATAATCAAACTTTTAGTCGAGCGAGTATGAATCGAGCCCGAACTATTTACTCATTTTACAGCTTATCTCTCATTATATAACTCCGTTTGAAAAGAGTTTTTTTATTGGGTCCTTAACACTAATATACAACAATTAGAAAGTATTTATAAAAATAAAACACACACAAAATAATTACAAAAATAACAAAGCACAATATATTAGGATTCCTAAAATCACGTATCATTAACTCCTACACGTCAGTTATTTTCCTTTTATATTTGTAACCAGCCACACCTAAATTCAAGCAACTAAGAAAATCAATCGGAGAAGATAAAATCAATTGGAGAAGACAGATCAACGCCAAATCAATCGGAGAAGACAAGATCTTCTGTCGCGACACAACTTTGATATCGGAGAAGACGAAGCCTCCTGTCTCGACTAAACTCATAATCGGAGAAGACGAAGTCTGTTGTCGCGATGCATCTCTAAGATCAAAAATAGCATACAAAATCAACAACGCCTTCAAGTTCAGTAACCAAATACTGCAGTGATTGTTGAATACAAGATCAACATCAACTTCGATACAAAATACTGAGGTATGTGAGTTTAAAATTTATAATCATATAGTTACCTATGGTTACTACGAATTACTATATTGGTTACCTTTCTTAAGTTTTTTGCACTTAAAATGGTCACACAGTAAGAATAATGAATGTTTTGATTGCAAAATGTATTTAAAAAAATGTTGTATATTATGGTTACTAAGGTTATAAAATTGGTTATTATACAATGTTGTCTTCGTTCTTGACTATTACATCTTGATTCTTTGTGTAAACTATCTATTCTTTCATCTTAATTCTTTGTCTAATGTTATCTTGGTTCTTGCCTGATATTACTAATTAATGTTGACTTGATTTCTTGACTAATTTCGACTTGGTTACTTATGTAACATTATTTTGATTCTTGATTAATCTTGACTTGCTTAATGTGTAAAACTATAATGGTTCTTGACTAATCTTGACTTAGTTCTTGTGTAAAATTATAGTCTTGACTTGTTCTTGTGTAAAATTATTTAGTGACTAATCTTTGACTTGAGTTCTTGACTAATTACGACTTAGTTCTTGACTAATGCAAACTTAATTCTGCAGAGATTAATTAGTTCTTGTAATATTGGTTCTTTGAAGCATATTAATGTACACTTCTACTTATGTTTTTTATATTAATGGTTACTTGTTATCTACATTGGTTACATTCTTACAAAAGCTTGTCTTTAGTTGGTAACAAACAAATTATCTTTGGTTGTTTTTACTATAAAATGCAATACATAATGTATTTATCTTGTGGTTACTAAATAAATATGTGTTGGTTACAATCTAAAATGGATTTGGTTCTTATATAATGTTGTCATGATTAATGTATAATGCATTTTAAAATATGTATTATACTCGATTAATGTATGATGTTGAATATATAATATTTATTTGGTTCTTTGAATAATATTAATGTACACTTATCTTGATATTTTTATATTTATGGAAAGATTTGATCAAGTGACAATTTGGTAATTTCATCAAGATTGGAGTGTCGGATTTTGGCATTTTGAGCCTAATTTCATTAGAAAGCGAATCAACGATCAAAATCACGAGCCATTTGGTGAAGCTACGAGGGTTTTGGTCAAATTCCATCATTTATGCCTTCAAAATTGCATGTAAAATTTGATTTATTTTTACAGTTACTAAGATTATGTAATTTGGTTCTTGTCTAAAATTGATTTGGTTACTTTACAATGTTTATTCAGGTTGTTAGACAATGGAGATCGACGATAGAACCAATACAACAAATTTAATTATTTACTGGGAATATATAATTGTTTTCGCTAGTAACTATTAACCACATGGTTGGTAACATTTTTGATGGTGTCTGATAACCAAAATTGATGTTGATTAATATTTTAATTTTGATTCCATCATGAGTTATCAATATAAAGTAAACATATACAAGCTTTATCTTGATCTTGATCTGAGCTTATAACGGTCTTGATACAAGCTTATAATTATCTTGTTACTTATGAGCATAACTATCTATGATAATTATCGTTCTTAACAAGCTTGTAGATAAATAGAGACACTCACACATGTACATTTAACAATTGATGTTTGTCACGATACAAGCTTATAACTATCTGGTTACTAATAATAGTAACCATAATGTAACATAATAAAACGATAACTATATAATTATATGATAGTAACTGAACATGTTTTAATGGTAACCAAAAGCGAAACATCATGTAATGAAACCCAGTTTAGAAATCCATGAATACTAAACAATTACATATTAACGAATAAAAAAAAATAAAAGTATCAGAAATCCCACATTGAGGACATAATAATAAGTAGCCAAGAACCATAAGGTACTTGATATCAAAACATAATAAAAAGTAAACAAATAGTTATATGAAAGTAACGAGAACATGTAAAAAGCGTGTTTGTGGAAATGAAAGTAGAAATAGAATAGCATAAACCTTGTAGAATATATTTGAAGGAATTTAAAAAAATAATACATCAATGTATACTAAGAAAATACATGGTTTATTATGACTTGGATTAATTATTTACAAAAATAATACATCCACAAACTAATGATGCCTTAAACTTCATAACAAATCATGCGTTAATTTTCAACGGTTCAAAATTTGTGGATATATACTCAACTTATATATGTATAACATATCCAAAAATCACAACGATCCAACAGTCGGATTAAAAATTATAACTCACGCAATAGAGTTTGAAGAACACCGATTTGATCTTTTAATACCTCCAATCCAACAAAATACTGATAAAACTACTCAACATTTATTCCTTCATTTATAACCATATAAATAGATCCATCATTTATATCCGGATCAAATAAATATTTCCTTATCATATAAATCAATAATTAATTATTCACAAATAATATTACAGAATCATAATAATAACCAATGAGGCGGTTCGGGAAAAGGGGCTTTTCGATAAGGATTTCTCCTTCTTGGTAGCGCAATTAGGTGACCAAACCTCTCCTTGATGAACTTTCTAGACATTGCCAATAATGCTATCTAATAATATTATTCAAATAATATGAATTATTGATCGATAATGGGAAATACTTTGCGATGACAATTATTGAAACCACAATAATATAAAATATAAGCAGCGACAATTATTGAATCAATAAAATAAAATATTGAGCGGTAACTCACGTAACAATTATTGAGTAGTGTCTTCTTACGTAAGAATCAATAATTAAAAAAATGCATGCAATACTGGTGTGCTAACATGCTAACCACGCATATTACTATATTTTAACCACCAGGTAATCCAACAGTGTTAACGGTAACCATTACGTCGTTATTTATAAAAACTCAAACTTGTCGTTTTCTTCATTCGACGATTATTACATTATAGGCCCTGAATGATCTGCGTCAAATTAGACGGATATTCCTGACAAAAAGAATATTCCACGACCAAACGAATATTCCCCGACAACAATAAGTATTTTATAGCCACTTGCTTATTTTGAAAAAAAAATTCATATATCACCCTTAACTTTACTTTTTATCAATTTAACCATTTACTGAATAGTAATTATAAGAAAAATTGAATACTTTTATTTCATAAAATTAGGGGTCTTACAATCTCCCCTCCTTATAAAATTTTGTCCCCGAAATTTACGTACCTGGTATTTCAAAGAGTTGAGAATACCTTGCTTTCATTTCAGATTCCATCTTCCTTGTCCTCGTGATTTCTCCATTGCTCATCTCCTGTATTTCAGATATCATTCTATAATACAGCTTCAAAACAAGGGTTAATTGAACAAATTAACATATCACATAATATCCATATATTATGACTGACCAACAAATAAGCTTAGGTAGGACACACTAGCGAATGATTTACTCATTTCTCCCCTACTAGTTCTATTCCCGATCTAAAATCGGAGATCATATCCTAAGCTCGATACCAAATGTGACACCCCCAAAATAGGTCCAATCCATTCAACCTATTACGAGTCGCCAAATCATAGTGCAGAAAATAACTACAACTTTATTACTACAATTGTCGTGCAAAATACAACAACACATATCTTGTGAGTTTTAATACCAATTGTGACTCATGTCAACTATGGACAACACCTCACAAAGTGATACCTTACATAAAGGTACAATCTAGAGCTGTTTTAGAAATTAAAATTTTTGGGAAGTGCTCAGAGAAACCTTCGTCTAAAGGAGGCCATGAATCTAAGTTATGATAGATATCATATGTACAGAGAATTATCCTTGGTTGATCCAATAGACCCCAAAGAAAAGCGAGAAGATTACTATCATGTTCCTTACAATGGTGAGTCTTCTTCGACATATAACTATCTCCACCGTCTGCGATTGAACATTATGTTTCAACCTGACTCAAGATCGTATAAGTAGTGCTTTCGTAGATATACTCAAGCAAGTGGATGTGCACAACCCTTTCTTATGATAACACGAGATTGTATGTCATTAGACATCTTGTATGATAGTGGCAAAAACACCTTCCAAAGTTGGGTTCACATCACCCTATTGTTGTTCACCAAAATCAATTATTAAATGACGTATAATATCGACATTACACACATCTTAGGTCCTCAATACAATTATATATTGTATGTCATGCCGATTTTATAATGTGTTGAGAAACTTTGATAGTCTCGGACCACCACACTATCCCCTGTTATCCCCATTTCGACCCATTACACTCCTATTACCCGAAAGGAATTATGAAGTAAAAAGGGTGAAGCCTAACTAGCCCGATAAAGAATATCATAACTAAAGATAATTATATTATCAATAGCCTTCATCGATAATAATTCGGAGATTTAGAACATATGGTAGATGATAAAACTTTTCAACCATAGTTAGTTGCGTGAACTAACAATCCATTAGAAGAGTCGAATAGAACATAAAGTCTATTATCTTCTACATGTTAAAAGTCCACCAACAATGCTTTATCCTCGTAACATTAATCAAGCGAGATCCCATTCACAATCATGTGAATAACTCATAATCATAATTGTAGTTCTAATTTTTCTTCTCATCCAAGGCGAAGATAATTTTTATCATATGTCATTACGAAACATCAAAGATCATGGTTATACCAAATCACGATTCACATTCATAATCATCTTAATAAGTTCATCTTTGCACTACGGGCCAAAGATATTCATCAACGATTCATCTTTGCACTACATGCCAAAGATATTCAACAACAGTCATCTTTGCACTTTATGGGCCAAAGATATTCAACAACAAGTCATCTTTCAGACTACGGCCAAAGATATTCAACAAACGTCATAAATCTGCACCACTACTACCAAAGATATTCATTGATAATTGATCTTTTGCACTCACAGCCAAGGCGATATTCATATCTCAAAGAAACATACAATCATTTAAGAATTTATATAAACCATAATTATAATCACGTCGATCGATTCACCTTTGCACTTAAGCTAAAAATATTGATTGTAAATTTAATGGTCGTGATCATACCATTCAAGCGATTGACTTTACACTCACTTGCCAAAGAGAACCCATAATCACAATCATACCAATAATCTACCCATCTTTACACTTAAGTCAAAGAAAAATTTCATCACCAGAATTATAAAAATGATATATATGATAATAAAAATAATATGATCAATTGCGCATTTAATTTCAAAAGTAAGATTCATAAATCAATGATTTCATAACACCTTAATCCAAATGTTATAAATCACTTAATAATCTCATAATCTAATATTATTAATATTACCACAATATTTTAATTATTTCTTAAATTTATAAATAATTTATTTTAATTGATTACACTTTACTAATTAATGCATTTAATCATATTAAAATGCCAAACTCATAAGATTTCATCACCAATAACCAACAACCTCATCAAAAATCTGCATATACCATATATAGGATTCCCAAGCCATAAAATCCTATTTTTCAATTTTGTTACTTCACATAACATATTTAATTCATTTATTCATAACTAGTCTATTTTCATGAAAATACCAAATCGGTTCCAAAATATTTCTTTTACGGCATTTAGCATAATATAGTCCCATATTGAACATATATTTTTCTCAGAATTTTTAAAATTCATTTACTATTTTTCACATGGTCAAAACTGCCGAATATTTAGACATTTATCACAAATTGTACTTTTGTCCAATAATTCTGAAATTTACAGAGTATACTGAAATTATATAGATATACTCCCAATAAAAATTTCACCAATTTTGGAGTTAACCACAAGGCGTAATCCAATTTATTTAATGGGCTAGATTTGATGTTAACCCATAATATATATTTATTTTGACAATGAGAGAGTCCTTATTAAAGAAAGATTGTGTTTCTTTATTTGGTGGGATAAAGAGGTTTAATTAGGACTTCTACTCCTAATTGGATTCAGCAGTTATAAGATGATTTTAAAAAGGAGTGTATTTTGTGAGTTTAATTTTACAACAATACAATCAACCATTAGCGCGATTTTAACTTGTTGTTTTGGTGATTTCGTGATGCATACAAAAAAGTATCACCTCCCCTAAAAAATAGAAAGACTTTTCTTAGTCATTCATTACACATTTAAAAAAAAAATTGATATTTTAGAGAGAAATAATAAGAAATAATGCGAAGGAAGTGAATAGGAAAAAGTCTCATGAAAAAATAAAAATTAGATAATCTGATATCAATATATAATCTGATATCAATATATATATATATATATATATATATATGTGGGTTCCATCACATTAGTCGGTTACTGTGGATCACCTCTTTTCTGGCCAGTTGACCGGTTACTGTGAATCACCTCTTTTTTGGCCAGTTGAGGTTGCTCTACAGTTGCTGTGAATATATGTATAAATAATTTTTCGAATTTTCATTTTTTTTTGGCGTTCAATGCAATCTCGTTTTCTAAGCTCCAAGCCTCCAACTAACGTACTAATTATTTGTTGGACTGCCGCCTAATTTAGTTTCTTTTAGGCGGATACACGCCTAACATAACATATATAATAAAAGACTACTTAGGCAGCATTAGTACTGCCTGGCCTGCATCACATGACAATAGCGACTGTGTGTTTGCCCACACCACACCAATCTTGTTCACCTCCAGCCAAACATTAATTAAGAATGGCTTCCACAAAATCTTCATGTTCTCTGTTCCTTACTAATCAACCAATTTATTCAACATACTCCAAATTTTATGCAATGATATATGAAGGTCATGCAAATCAAAATTAATATACCAAGTCAAATTTTTAATGGGGCATAATATATATATATATATATATATATATATATATATATATATAATTCCCAATTAACATCCAAGGGTATCCCTGGAGTTATTTCTTACTGATACTACTACCTCTATATACACCTCATATCAAAATAAAGCTAGCTACCTGCCTTTAATAGTCCAAAGCCTCCTATTTTCTTGTCACTCCAATCCTCGTAAGGGCAAGGTATGCTATGACCCGGTAACCAATCAATATTATGCCCAAAGCCACCGCGGAGACGACTTGTCCGTCCAGTCCTATTGTTTTCACACTAGGAAAATCTTCAACCAAACAAGTCTTATTGTCACCACACGGGTATGTCTCCCCGGACTTGAACTGTGATCCCAACAGGAGCTTGTATGTGTACTGGCTAGTCGAAACGTACTTGATCCATGCAATGAATGGAGGGACATGTTGAACATAGTATCCGCCTGCTAGAAGGAATGACAGCATTATGACTGATCCCAGTATGGTTGCAGATTTTTGGTCCATCACCAGAGCTCCAATTGCGAGTCCAAGGCCTTGAGAGACCAATACGTTGTATAGTAACGAGAACAAAGCACGAAAGAAATTTCCAGGAGTGGGCTTTAGCCCTGCCATCCAATAGGTGATGATGACGAAAACAGTTGGGAGGACAAGCTCCATGGGGAGGTCGCCTACGACTCGTGACATGAAATATGATGAGAGCCTGTACATTCCCGAAGCCCTCTCTTTCTCGAGCATCATTCGTTCTTGTGGGAATGTAAATATAGCTTGGAAAAGAGGATAGAATCCCCAAAATCCCGAGTAGAAGAATAGAAGCCCAATCTGCATTTATAGGCAAACAGGAAAATTTTCCAAGATTTGGTAGATAGTGAAATAATTGAAAAGGTCTCATTAATTTGAAAAAGGAAATCAAATGAGCACTGTTTATTTACTTTTGATAAGTGATTACAAGTGATGTATTTCGGAAAATAATCAGTTTTGTTAGGAGGTTGCTGTTTTTATGATATGTTCCGTATAAAGTGAACTCATTTCTATTAAAATTGAAAGTTACTCCAAAAGAGAGAATTTTTTTTTTGTTTCCCATTTAATATGTGTGGGATGCATTAATTACTTTAATTGTGTGATGAGGAACAACTTTAAATTCTCTGTTATACAAGTCTACAATGACCAATAAAAGTGGGTCAGTGGGAGCAATATTCTTTAAAAAATCTCTACCAGTGAAAAAAAAAAAATTATACCTGATCTTGCAAGTGAGAGAGATCAGATTTCCACCACAGTAGGCCAGTAAGAAGAGCTACAACCAGCACCTGTCCAATCTTAAGGGCAGAGAAGGACTCATGCTTTCTTTCTTTAACTCCTCTTCTGAGCAAGACTGTGAATTGCTGCCACCAACTTGTGCTCCACCTTGCAAACTGTTTATCTTCTGATACATTTTGAATGTGACCATCAAATGGTTGTTCCATTTCTACCTTCAAATTCTCAGCTTTATTGGCCTTAAAAGCAGAAACCAGATTCTGCTTGATCATACTCTGATCCTCCCCTGAATCACCCGATGCAATACCTACATAATGTAATATCGTTTGAATTAAAACATCTCAAACTAGTTACCCGGCCAATCTAATTATCAATGTAAATATATTAAATTAGCAATGCAAAGTAATTATTATATAAAGCTGAAGAGTCACTGTAGACTTACCATTAGCAAGATCTAACAAGAAATCCGAAGGATTCATGACAACTGATGGGGCATATCCAATGCTAGAGAAGTAATCCATAGCCTCTGCTCCCTTTCCAAAATACATAGTATTGCCCTCGGATAGAAGTAACACTTTGTGAAACATGTAAAACAGCCTGCTTGAAGGTTGATGGATTGTCATCACCATTGTTCTTCCTCCATTTGCTAATTCCCATAACGTGGACACAATTCGTTGAGCTGTGGTAGAATCAAGACCCGACGTTGGTTCATCCAGAAAAAGTAGACTCGGATTTATAAGCATTTCTTGCCCGATGCTAACCCTCTTACGTTCTCCCTCCGATACTCCTCTAAGAAATGATCCTCCTATAATGCTATTTTTGCACTTAGTTAACCCAAGTCGAGTTATAACAGCTTCGGCATGCATGACCTTGTCTTGTTTAGTGAGACTATTAGGCAGACGGAGAAGTGCAGTAAATACAAGTGTTTCGGTCACAGTAAGGTGAGGGTACAAAACATCGTCTTGAGTCACAAATCCGGTGTTTAGTTTCATTACATTTGAGAAGGGTTTTCCGTTGAAAGTTATGGTTCCGCCAAGTTTTCCGCTAAGCCAGCCTCCCAATGCAGTTAAGAGAGTTGTTTTGCCACTGCCTGATGGGCCTAGCATTGCCAGCATTTCACCAGGCAGCACAGTGCCTGAAAGTCCCTTCAAGATCAGATTTTTGGGCCTTCTTGAAAAATCCTCCTACTTTCTTGATTTTTATTTTGTATACGACGTCCTTAAACTGCAAATATTGTGATCAGAATATTATTCTCAGAATGTTAAAAATTTCATAGGAAAGAATAACAAATGCAATTGAAAACTTGAGACCCTAATTAAACTCGTGCATTACCTTACACAACAAGGTGAGTAACTACAATTGTCGTGTTATATTTGATCATGAGTTGACATACAGTCGATCGATTAGATTTAGATGAGTGATGACAATGTCAAATCTGCGGGCTTTTATTATGTGTCTAGTCGGTTATACGGCAACTCGACATGCAAAGCATTCTCTTAAATATAATCTCTCTCTATATATATATATAAGGAACTTAATAAACAAAAGTATTGTCAATATTAGAATTTTGGCGGTATATTCGCCATTCTTTTCAGATAAATAGCATAGCCAAGTTTGGATAATAAACAAAGCAGTAGGTTTCAACAAACTAGTGTCTTTAATTGTTGCTAAAGTGATAATTGGACGGGAGTGATTTATAATTTCACTTATTTGTATTTTTACTTGTTTTTCGAAACATTACAGTACATAAAAGGAATTAGGCTCGTCTACTTTTACGAGGAAGTGATTCTATTGCAACAATCAAAAATAGAACCAGCGGCAAACCATTTAAAAGCAAATAGAAGGAGGGGGGGTGGGGGGGGAGGGGGGGGGGGAAATACTTGTTCCAGTAAGTAGAGTCGTAGCAAAGTTGTGTTCACAAACAAACTCATAGACATTCATTCATTCTCCAAATAGAAAGGAATGTTAATGAATTTGTTGTATTCAGGAGAGAAACCCTAGAATTAGTTTAAATAGAAGACCCCATTTTCATACCTAATAATGAGCTGAAGGATAAAACAAAACCATGAGCTGCAAAATAGAAAATCGAAGAAGAATATAAAGAAGAGGCGGGGCCATGACCCATGATCATGCATGCATGCATTGGTAATTAATTAGAATATTAAAATAGGGAAATCAAGTTAATTGAAGAATGTATGTCGAAGATAGGTAGGGTACGTACCTTCAATGTAACAGGACGATTAGCGTTGTTGAAGATGGCGGTGGATTGTTGGGGATTTGTGATTCAATGTCTTATTTATCCTCCGCCATTGCTAGTTAGCTGCTGATTGTTGGACGTATACTAATTAATAAACTCTCTCTCTCTCTCTCTCTCTCTCTCTCTCTCTCTCTCTCTCTCTCTCTCTACTAGTACTATTTTCCTGAAAATGAAAACTAATTGAGTAATGAAGACGATTGCAATTTAAGAATAAGAGAATTCCGATCAGAAAGAAGACTTCGTGATTTATGTCTCTCTGTCTTCATCTGCATGCCTCGGTATACGTGGTGTACTTAATGAAATGAGACTTCGCAACTCGTGTTTTAAGCTCATTTTTAATTAATTAATCAGTGCCATCGATGATCGATCCTATATATATATATATACACACACATTTAGAGAGAGAGAGGGAGAGGGGGGTAAATTAGGCTCTGGCTGATCGTATCGATCGTATGAATGAATGAGTGAAGAAGAAGAAGAAGAAGAAGAAGAAGGAGGGCAAACAGAAAGAAGACGTGTGTGTACAGATGTCTCTTAACTTGAAATAGGGAACCAACAATACTCCATGATAGTAGATCATGTACATATCTCCCAACATAAATTTGATTATTCTTTTAATCATCACTAGGTACATCAATAAATAAATATTTACTCCCTCCTATCCATCCCAAATTTCAGGTGTACTAAAAAAATAAATTTTATTTTTATTTCACAATATTTATCAAGTGATGAGTAAAACTAACAAAAGAATCAATTTTTACACCAATTTAAGATACTCAGCAAAGTAAAACATGTCCAAAAAGAAAACAAAGTAAGAGGGTATAAATTTTCTTCTCAATTTATATTTGAAATTAATAAGCTGAGTATTTTGCATTTTAATAACACCTACTAGCGAAAGCAACATATTTTTGTTGTTACGGTGACAAAAAAGTTTACAAAAATTTATTTATAAAATAGTGTAGTAAAATATAATTAGTGAATGATCCATTGTAGTATATAAATAAAATAGACTTAGAATATTATTATTTTGTAAGTAACGTTTTATTAAAAAAAAAAATTATCATCAAAATAGTACTACTACACTAGTTAAAAATGTTTGAAAGCGTGACGCGACTTATTTAAGGTTGTTTCAATCACAGAAAGCCTCGGCCGGATATAAGTAGAAAGTTGTTGGGAATATAATGCATCTAAGTGCAGTTGTAATTACTACGGAGTATTTCATGTGGAGTATTCATAACGGTAGTTTTTTTAATAATATAGGAGTATAAATTTATTGGATTATCATATAGGAATAGGAATATGAATAGGAATAGGAGTAATAATTAAAATTCACTTAATTCCTTTTATTGTTGGAGGTGGTAATACTTACTGTTTAAAAGGCCCATTTCTAGAAGCCTTTGGGCTTCCTTCCTTCCGTGTGCATGTGTTAGGCCAGGCCATGCCATGCCAGGCTTGGCCAATTATTTAGTTAGAGGTTTAGAGGTGGTAATACTTACTAGTCGTATATTTGTTTGGATGGAAGATCCAATCCATTAACGTCAAGATATTCAACTACTGTGTAGATTACTCGAGGGAAGTAGTTAACATGAATTTTATTTTTGAGTAAGTTAGTTAATTGGTCAATAGAGTACTGACACATATACACGCAGGCGAGAGACTCTATATGTGTCAGCATTCTATTGGTCAATTGACTAACTTACCCAAAAATAAACTTCATACTAATCGGATCCCTGCTGGATCCATCCGGTATCTTTTTTGTTTTGTTTTTGCCCTAATTTTAATCAATATAGACAGACATGCATTAATTTGTGTGTGTAATTGTAACTATCACATTCCACTTTTCCTAACTGATCATTTCCCAGAAAGAAGATATATACTCCTGTATACGTAGAGTTCTACCTACCTACCTACATGTGTGTTCTCGACTAGCTAATTCTCTTAATTTCTAGCTATAAGTTGCTCTTAATTAATTAATTAATTAATCTGGTTGATTGTGTTTTATCTGCATTGACTTCAATTAATGAGATGATCATCAACTACAACTATATATGCAAATTAATTAAGTGATGAATCCAGCTGGGATAATATATATATATATATATATATATATATATATATATATATATATATACTCCATGTTCTTTACTTAATAAAATTAATCAATATCCTCCATGCATCGACAAGTACCCTGGACAAATATATATATATATATAGAAACGGATTACATGGGACTCCGGAATGAGTTTAAAATCTGATCCTTTTTATTATTATTTTTTATATAATGATGTTTTGAGTGTGTTTTGGATACAGTGTTTTGTCTTTAAAAATTTAAGTTCCATAAATTTTTTTTTAGGTGTTTTAAAAAAAAAAAAAAAATCCGGATTTTGGCCAGGTCCAGAAGTCCGGACCTGATCCGGCCTATATATATATATATATATATATGGAAAGATGAGGAGGATCAATTGATGAGAAAGCAAGCATAAATATAATCACATCATTCCATGATAACTTCTGTACACTGCAAGTTAAGACACTGTAAGTAATTATATTTAATTTATTTTATTTTAGGATTAATTGATTGCTATATTATAATATTACTGGTATATATGTTACAAATACATAATAATAATAATAATAATAATAATAATAATAAAACAAATTAAAAAAACAAGAGAATTGGCTGCTGCATGCATGTGTGAATGCTCTAGCTAGCTAGGGTAATTGGTTATGTTATTGAAATGCCTTGTTGCATGTCAGTGGCTTTCTTAAAACTTTTTATATAAACTTGGAAGGCCTTATATATATATATATATATATATATATATATATATATATATATATATATATATCGGTTCTTTTTTAAACAGGACTAATTGGCCAATTCAGAAATAACAAAATAAATACAATATTATTTTTTACATGAGACTAACAGTCCACCCTCCTACTTTAATCCTCCAACAAACGTACCCATAGAGGGGAACCATTTTGAAAGAAAACGGCTACCTACAGTCCTACACTATAGTAAAGTTAGCTAGTGTGGCTGTTATATAATACTATTAGCTTAAATATTCGTATACATTACTACCTTTATAAATTAATACTTGATAAATTTATAATTTTTTTAAAATAAAATTTTTTTCCCGGTACCAACTTAAGCTAATAGGATAAAATAATAATTTTTTAAAAGACTACTTTCCCTCTGTCCCAAATTAATTGCTCAGTTTTGACTTTTTTAAGTCAAATTGACTATTTTTAGAATTAATAATTAAGTATATATAAATATATTTTTAAATTTATAAAAATTAGGATTAGTAATAAATTATATATACTTTCTTTTGGTTATAATCTCTTTACCTATATTTTAGCAAAAATAGTAAAAAACAATTAGTTTTAAAAATGGTCAATTTGACTTTAAAAAGTCAAAATTGTGCAATTAATTTGGGACGGAGGGAGTATTATATAAATATATGGTCCCATCAAAATCATAAAGTAATAATTCTTTTAAATTATAAATATATCTAGGGTAATCTTGTAAAATATAATTTTATTCTCTTTTGTTTTGTCTTGAAATTCAAATCTAATATTCTAATTGAATGTCATCTTTAATTTTTCTCATTGCTTCCAAAAGTTCAAGTGTTCCATTTTCGAATTGTAATAAAAATTTGTGAAGAGTTGTTGATGCTATGAGTGCTTCTTTCGCGTTATTGGCTTCAAAGGTCGATATTGTATCATCCTCACAAGTATGATACATTAATTTGATAAGTATGATATATTGCATCAAAAAAAATATAATATAAACATCAATAAAATATAATAATTTTAATGTAATTAAATTTATGTTCATCGAATAGAAAAACACTCTTTAAATTAATAAATTATTAATTTATCGATTTAATAATAACTCTCTAAATTAATAAAAAAATTTAATCTTGATAATATTAATTTATAGAGGTTCTACTGTAAGGTTGTATAGTGAGAGTTGTAGGATATCACGAAATATAACTTTCATGAGAGATCTAGTTTGGGAACTTAGTTCTCTTAATGAAATATTCAGTTGTATTACGGGGTTTGCGAGTTAGTTAAGTGCCCCTTGTTAGATTCACTTATTTATAAGAGCATCTGAACTATATTACGGATTATATTTAGTTCATATGTTTTTTTTCAGTAGATGGACTATTTCATGGACTATAATATTAAAAGATTATATCATATTCAATTAATTATTGTTTACAAATCATTCTTTCACGCTCCTATTTAAATATATTAAAATTTTAGACGTTTTAATCATAAAAAGAGAATTATATAATATCATCTTTTTATTTTAGATTATAATTCATCGTCAAATTACCTTAAAATGACAAAAAACATAGTTCATACTTCATATGATTATATTCATGGGATAAAATAAATTATTGTAATAACAAATTAGTAACGTGTTGAGTTTTGATACTCTGCAAACTCTATACGTTATAAGAAATTAAATTATTAATAATAACATTTCATAACATTTTTGTGAGTATGTGCTGGACAACGTCTTCGCATTATTATAGAATAAATTTACCCGATATCTATATTATATTATATATAGTGGAGTAGACTCAATAGATTAAGCTTGGGGATTGTAACATAACAAGTATTTCCTTGAGTTATAAGTTAGAGAAAAACCTTGTTTAAAGTTAATAAAGTCTTAGCACATAAGAACTTGGATAACGTAAAAACTAAGAATTGTATTAATGTACTCTAAATTTAACAATTTATTCATTATAAAACTAATTTGTTCTATATTAATTATAACGTACGGAATAAGGCAACTTAAAAGATTATTCCACTAATAATTAATACTCTCTATGTTCGTTTAAGGTTAATGCACACAGATTAAGAAATATAATTAATACCTAGCGAAAATACTATACTACCCTTATTAATTGTCTCAACTAATTATTCCCCTCTCAATGTTTCTTATTCAATTCAACCAATTATTACTTGGATTATAGCATTAAATTGAATAAGAATCATTAGGAAAGGAAGAAAACTTTAAATAGAAGAAAGCTTTAAATAAGGGTAAAGTAGGGAAAAAAATAGCTAATGTGTATTGATAAACTCAAAACGATAATCTTTTTGAAACAAAAATTACTTCCTAAAACGACAATCTTTTAGGAACGGAGGGAGTATTATACTTCTTCCGTTCCTTAATATAAATCGTTTTAGAGAAATATTTTTGTTCCTAAATATAAGTCGTTTTAGAATTTCAAGTAAGCATTAATTGCTTAGTTTCTAATATTACCCCAAGTAATAAATATAACTTTGGTTCTCTCACTATTTTTTGTCTAATAAATAACATTCTCTTTTTTTAATATAAGGGCAATATAGATAATTGATAGTATATTTAATGCTTTATAATCATTTCCTTAGTATTTATGCACAACTCAAAAATGACCTATATTAAGGAACGAAGGTAATAATAAATATTTCGCTAAGGCATGAGTTTAAAAATCTCTCCATAAGTCTAGTCTTTTGGACCAAAAATGTTCATTGAAGTAAGATAATGGTTGCAGGGCAGAAAAAAATAAATCGTAATTAACAAAGAAAATAAAAAATAGTAAAATAAAAAATAAATAAGTTTTCACCTAGTTGTAAGTAACTAGCCATATAAATTTTTATAGTCTGTTTGATTATAATATTGAAATAGAAATAAATTTCAATACTTAATATATATTTCTTGTTAACGTCAAGATCTTTCTCCACGTCCCAATCACCAAGACGCGTTCGATATCCCCGCGATTCAACAAGTCAACACCAAAAGCTTCAGCTACCGACCGTCGGAGGATACTTTCCGGTGTGAGAGTCAATATCGGCGATCACAAGGTCAACAATGGAGAGAAAAATAATGTCTAATGTCCGAGAGAGAATAATAATATGAATGTGTTATTATTTACCTTCTTATGTGATCTTAGCCCCATACATACTCCGGTCTGCCATCGTGCCACTCATCACTCACCTCGACACCTTTTCCCCCACTCCCTGGTCATTTCAGTAGAAGTACGCAAATTTACTTCCACATTCGCTACCTTTGTTTGCCCATGGCATGGTCATCCGAGTCCCATCCTCATTAATGCCATGCGCAGAAGGTGGCAACGCGATGAGTCAACTATCACTTGATATAATGATTACCTGGTCCAAAGTTGGATTAAGTGACAATTTGTATAATGGGTCAATTCAATGACTAAGCCCAAATAATGGAAATGACCCAAATGACCGGATCCAACCGAAAGGACCCAATGAAATAATCAAGTAACTGGGCCCAAACCATTCGGATCAACCATGACTAGCGTAACATGATCCAAGGGAGGAGCCCATTAAGTCTGGCCCAATAAGGAAAGGATTATAATGACAATGATCGCCCCTAGTCTTTTATTAAGCAGGATGTTTAATGAAAGACTATAAACAAGATAGGCCCCCGACATAACGTAATTATGATAAGTCACAAGAGATCCAAAGTGAAACTCACCAAAGCCCATCAAAATCGGTCCAAATTGATATCGGGAATAGAAGTGGAAGCCCGATAGACGCAAGCCCACTCGGTGGTGAAGATATTTAGACCCAAAACAGACGAAACCTCTTCCCATTCATCATCATTCACGATGAATAAAATGTGCGCCCTCTCGACACGTGGTAATCACAAGATAAAAGGTAAACTTTACCAATTTCGACGGTTTTACCGCTAATTTGAAATTTGAACCTTTGAGCTTTTTCTCCTCTCGCAAACTTCTTCCTCTCGATTCACTTAAATCTCAACAATGGTGACCTGTGAATTCCGGTACCATAACTCTCCCAACCCAAACCCCAACCAAGAGGGTTCAAGTTCCAACCCCAATCAACAACCATGGGGAAATCCTTCTCCGATCCTGTAAGACCCCAACTTATTATTAATGAAATTTAATTTTGTCTATTTATTATTTTGAAATAGTAAGGGTTGATGTGATTAATGTGGATAGTTAGGGTAAAATACGCAAATATTTCAAAATAAGCAAGTGGTTATAAAATATTCATTGTCATTGGGGAATATTCGTTTGGTCGTGGAATATTAAATTATTTGTAGTATGACCATAATGTGGGCCCCATGTAAATCGATTGGATGAAGAAAACGACAAATATAAGTTGTTTAAAAATAACAACAGTAGTTATTCTTGTGACGCCCCCAAAATAGGTCCATTCCATCCAACCCATTCGAGTCGCCAAATACATGGATGTGAAATAACTACAACTTTATTATTACAACATATAAACTATGAGTTTAAATACGAGATATTGCCATCTAGATAATATCCAAACGCAAATAAATCCCCATCATAATTATTGATACATTATTTTACAAAAATGGTGAGGACTACTAAACAATTCTCTCTAGAACCTTCATTCCATACCCACTAGTAAGACGCTACATTCTCGCCTCCACGAGAAGAAAAATGGAACAAAAAGGAAAAGGGTGAGCTCAACTAGCCCAAAGAAAGAATATTATGACTAAAATAATATACAACAAATTATCATTAATCTTCAACAGGAAAAAAAACTAATAGAATACAATAGACAACAAGTTTTTAAACCAATATTCGCAGTGGAAATAATAATTCATTAGAAGAGTTAAGTAGAGAATGCAAACTACTATCTTCTATGTATGAATTTAAAAGTTAAATCGCTCATCTTTTATCCCCGTAACATCAATCAACATACATCTGGAATCAAATATTCATTTTGCACTCTGAGCCAAAGATATTCATCATTGGGTCATGTTCATCTAAACACTGTTCATCTTTGCACTACTGGCCAAAGATATTCTTCGTAAATCATTCATCTTTGACTACGTGCCAATGATATTCCATAATATCATCATTTAAGACTGAAGATGATAAAAATATTTTTAAAGAAACGAATCAAAGGAAACAAAATGACAAGGATTAAGGATTAAGGATAAGTACTTTTTGTTTTATCCACGCCCAAAAATACCTCAAAAAAAATAATCATAGGGGTGTAAAATTCAAGAATGATCAAAACATGGATACAATCAAAGCTAGTATCCGTAATAGATATTTTATTTAAAAGAAAAAATTTTCATTTTTCGATTGAATAAAGGTCGTGATTCGTGAATAGTCTCAGTATCGTGAATAGTGCCGATATCGTGAATAGTAACTCGACACCAAAAGATAGAAATTCCACAAAAAACATCTTCACGCTTCATGAATAGTACTCGTGAATAGTAATCGTGAATAGTAACTCATGAATAGTAACTCGTGAATAAGAACTCTCATGAATAGTAACTGACATGAAAAAGTTCCAAATTTGATAAAAGTTCCAACTAATATTTCAAAGATAATGATATTGAAGAAATAATATCATTTGAGAAGAAAATAATATCCCTTACCTCGAAAGATTAAGATTTAATGGAATAACTAATATATAGTCTTTGAAGGAAGACCGCCTAACAATACTCAAAGTATACTCAAAATACTCACAAGAATAAATTTCGATAATATAGAGAGAAAAACTTCAGTTTCGGTGTGATTTTCAATTCTAACCTAAAGACCCTATTTATAGAAATCGCTTAGAACACCAAACGTAAAATTGAATATAATAATATTATATATAAACAAAATTCATACGCCCACATCTTGAATCTGAATTCAGCCACCATGCACATGTTAAATATGCCCACAACATATAAAAAACGTTTTTATTAATAAAATAAATAAAACTTCCAAAAATCAATTATTTCGTAACTTCGGAACTTCAATAATTCATAATAAATAGCCATTTTATCAGAAAATTCGAATCTCGCGACTTTTTATAGGAAATTCAATTCTCTACAACTTTACAGAAGAAAGTTTTTCCAAATTCCAAATGTAAATTGATCGAAATCCACATACGGACAATTTTATGTTTATAATCAAATTTCAATCAAGAAATGGGGTCCAATGAACACATGTTTAACATGTTTTAAACATTTATTGCAAACAAAAATACTCTTCCTCCTCGATATACTCATATATCCCACATTCGTTGTAAAAATATCACCGTTAATATATTATTAAAATAATATATTTAAATGAATTATTTTATCGTAAAAGATAAAATATTAATTTTCAACAATTGTCATTTTAAAATTTTCTCCATCTATATCCACATAAAATCAATATTTTCCTCATCATATGAATCAATAATTAATTATTCACAAATAATATTACGTAATCACAATATTGACAACCTGTGCGTTCCCAGAGAAAGAGGGCTTTCCAATAAGAATTTCTCTTCTTCGCGCCGCAATTAGGTGACCAAACCTCTCCTTAGATGTAACTTTCTAGACATTGCCAATAATGTTATCCAATAATATTATTCAGATAATATGAATTATTGCTTCGATAATAAAAATACCGCAGTAATGACAATTATCAAACAACAAAGAATATAAAATATCAACGCAACAATTATTGAATCAATAAAATAAAAAATATCGAATAAAGAATTATCGTGTAACAATTATTGAGTAGTGCCTTCTTACGTAAGAATCAATAATTGGTGCAATACCGTGTGCCATTGCTCAACAACGCCAGATAGTGTGTTTTAACCCACGGTATTCCAACAAGATAATTGTGAATAAACTACGCTCGTTATTTATAAACAACTTATATTTGTCGTTTTCTTCATCCAATCGCTTTCAGTTATGGGGCCCACAAAAAGATCGCAGGCCGCCGCATTTAATATTCCCCGATAGATTTAATATTCCACCACCAAACGTAATATTCCCCAACAATAATGAATATTTTATAACCACTGCTTATTCAAATATTCATGATTTTACCCATAACTATCCACATTAATCAAATCGAACCCTTACTATTTCAAAATAATAAATAGAGGAAAATAAATTTCATTTATTAATAATTTGGGGTCTTACAGCCATCAAGTTATCATCGTTAAAATACTCGGTGGTTAAAACACAAGAAGACACCAGATTGCACCAATTATTGATTCTTACGTAAGAAGGCATCGCTCAATAATGGTTACAAAGAATTAATCGCTCAAAGATTTTATTGATTTAATAATTTTGCGTTGATATTTTATATCATTGTTGTTTCAATAATTGTCATTACACAAGATTTTTCATTATCGGGCTAATAATTTATATTATCCGAATAATATTATTAGATAACATTATGGCAATGTCTAGAAAGTTCTCGTCTAAGAGAGAGGTTTGGTCACCTAATCAAGGCCAAGAAGGAGAAATTTTATCGGAAAGCCCCTCTTCCTGAACCGCCCCGTCACAATATTGTGATTCTCAGAATATTATTTGTGAATAATTAATTATTGATTCATATGATGAGGAAAATATTAATTTTATGTGGATATAGATGGAGAAAATTTTAATGTGACAATTGTTGAAAATTGAAATTTTATCTTTTTCTCGATAAAATAATTCATTTAAATATATTATTATATTTTAATAATATAATAATGGTGATATTTTTACAACTAATGTGGGATATATGAGTATACGAGGAGGAAGAGTATTTTGTTGCATTAAATGTTTAAAACATGTTAAACATGCTCTGTGGACCCCATTTATCGATCGAAATTTGATTATACCGTAAAATTGCCCGCTTGTGGATTTTGGTCAATTTATTTGGAATTTAAAAACTTTCTTCCTCAGAAAGTTGTAGAGAATTGAATTTTCTATAAAAAATTGTAGATTCGAATTTTCTCGATAAAAGGACTATTTATTGTGAATTATCAAGTTTCAAGTTCAAATAATTGATTTTGGAAGTTTTAATTATTATTTTAAAGAAAAGTTTTTTTGCATATTGTTGGGCTAACATGTGATATTAATTGCTGAAATTAGATCTTTAAAGATGGGCTAAGGAAATTTATAATATATATTAATATTTTATTAAATTTTCGCTTGATGTTCTAAAGATTTTCTATAAATAGGTGCTTAGGTTAGAATTGAAAATCACACCAAAATCAAGTTTTTTCTCTCTATATTATCGAGCGTATTCTTGTGAGTATTTTGAGTATACTTTGAGTATTGTTAGACTACTTGCAAGTTCCTTCAAAGACTATATCCCCAGATTCCACTAAGATTAATCTTTCGAGGTAAGTGGATGTTATTTTCTTCTCAAATGATATTATTTCTTCAATATCATTATGCCGAAATATGGATTGAACTTTTTATCAAATTTGGAACTTTTTCATGCTCTTGGGTTAGTTTATTCACTTAGTTACTATTCACGAGTTACTATTCACGAAAGTTACTATTCAAGAGTACTATTTACGTAAGCGTGAAGATGTTTTTTTTGTGGAATTTCTATCTTTTGGTGTCTGAGTTATTATTCACGATACAAGACTATTCACGATACTAAGACTATTCATCTAAAAATAAAATTTCTTCTTTTTGTCCAAAATATCTATTCGGATACTAGCTTTGATCAGATTCATGTTTTGATCATTCTCGAATTTTACACCACTACGATTATTTTTGAGGTATTGTTGGACATGGATAAAACAAAGTACTTAATCCTTAATCCTTAATCCTTGTCATTTTGTTTCAACCGATTCGCTTTTTTAAAAATATTTTTCATCATCCTCACCTTTAAATGATGATATTATTGAATATCTTCGCCTTTAGAGTGCAAAGATGAATGATTTTCAAGAATATCTTTCGTCAGTAAAGGCAAAAGATGAAATGTGTTTGTATGAATACTTAATTAATCGATGAATATCTTCGCCTCAGAGTGCAAAGATGAATATTTGATTCCGTATGTATATCGATTGATGTTACAGGATAAAAGATAGACGATGAACTTTTAAATTCATACATAAGATAGTAGTTTGCATTCTCTACTTAACTCTTCTAATGAATTATTATTTCATGTAATATTGATTTAAAATTTGTTGCCTATCAGATTCTATTAGATTTTTCCCGTCAAGACTAAAGGTAATTTGTTGTATATTATCTTAGTCATAATATTCTTTTTATCGGGCTAGTTCGAGCTCACCCTTTTCCTTTTTGTTCCATTTTTCTTCTCGTGAGGCTAGAATATAAATACGAAAGTATTTAGCTCTGGGTATGGAATGAAGGTTTTAGAAAGGATTATTTAGTAGTCCTCACCATTTTTGTAAAATAATGTATCAATAAATGTGATGAGGATTTATTTGAGTATAGATATTGTCTGTAAGATAATATTTGTATTCAAACTCACGCTTTTATTGTTGTAATAATAAAGTTGTAGTTGTTTCGCACTCATGTATTCGACAACTCGTATGTGTGATGATACCTATTTTGGGGGCGCCACAATTGGTATCGTAGTTTAGGATACGATCTCCAATGAGATCGGGAATAGAACTCAGAGGGAGAGACGAGTAAATCCTTCACTAAAGTGTGTCCTACCTAAGCTTATTTTTTTAGTTGGTCAAGATATAGGATATTATGTGATATATTGATTTCCTTAATTAACCCTTTTTTTACGACGAAGATTTGAGAATGTCGATCGAGAATATTAACAATGGAAATGAGACCGTGGAGACACCTCAGACTCACCAACGAGGAGAACGCGGCAACAGTCGGCAATGTTCCTCTCATGGAACAACACCACCGAAAGCAGATGATGAACGAGGGATGTTTAGAAGTTTTTGCGCTCATGCAAAATCGACGAGGAGACTCGTGTTCAAAATACAGAGGAAATGATAGAATTACACAAGTTGTCACAAACCAAGCAGCTCAAAGAGTGGGACCACTGTAATTTAAGGGAAAGCTAGATCCGATCACATGGAAACACGGGTCAAACAAATTACCAAGATATTCGATGTCTTGGGATGCACGGAGAACAGAAGGTTCCATTCGCCACCTTTATGTTCCGCATGGTGCGCGATCATCGGTGGAAGTCTCGTGAAGTTGCACTCCATCCAAACCGACTCAAAGATGTCTCGGGAAACGTTTCAGAATTATTTAATGACAAATACTTTCCGAAAGTGTTCTGGCTATACGAAGGAAGTGGAGTTCATCGACAGAAGCAAAACAAATACCATTTGTCCCAAAGACGAGGCAAAGTTCATGCAGAGTTATCCGTGTTTCAGACCTCATTTGGTGGAGAATGAGGAACGATGACGCGGATGTTTCTTAGAGGTTCAAACCCCAAGATACGCCAAGATCTCATTTCTCATAAACTTTTCTCTATTCAGATGTTGTAAAATGTGGCTCAATTATTAGAAGCGAGATAACGAGTACTACCAACCGAGGGACCACAACCGTGGATCGCACTGCGTAGATAATAGCCAATGTAATAATGATAACCAAACGGAGAAAGAAACAGACGGACAAAATGGTAACCACTGTGGTAATCATGGCCATAAAAATAGAAGAAGCGAAATGAGGAGATTTTAAAAGAGGAGATTCAACAACGATTATGTGAAGACGACAAAGGTTTAAGAAGAATCGGGTTCTAAGTGGAGGAGAACCACCACCCGGCCATATACTATAAATGCGAAAAGAGGACATATCACCCAAACCGCCCACAACACTCAAGGTATGCTATAATCGTGGAAAGGAAGGACATATCGCCGAGATCAGACGCAGAGAATAAAACCTAGTTCAACTGGGATTCGGTGACTCAAAAGATCGTCCCCGTAAAAGTCAAAGTCAACGATTCCGGAAGAGCTTTTGTCAGGATCGGTCAAAATGCGAGAACCCAAACGAGGTGATCACGGGTAAGCTATTTATAAATTCTCGCAAGTTTATACCTTACTTGATACCGGCATACCCATTCATTTATCTCTCGCATGTGCTCAACGCTTAAACTCGACCGAGAAATTAGACTTTGACCTATCTGTGGAAACTCCGCTAGAGAAACTTTCATCACATCCACTGCTTATAAATCTTGTTTGATTCAAGTTGGCACCATTACCTTACCCGCTGACCTTATCTCTTTAAAGATACTTGCTTTTGATGTGATTTTGGGATCGATCGTTAACTACTCATCATGCCAAAATTGATTGTTTTCGTAAGGTGTTAGTTTTCATATTCCTAACCAACCCGTTGTACGTAATTCAAGCAACTAAACCATTAAAATCAATCATCGTCATATCTAATCATAAAGCTATTCGCTTATTGAAAAACGGATGTCAAGCTTTCTTAGCCCATGTTATGGATTTGAATAAAGACACGCCAAATTTGAATAATATTCCCGTTGTTATCGATTTTTCCGACGATTTCAAGAACTTCCCTTGGCCTACCCACCCCGTAACGTGAAGTTGAATTCTTTATTGATCTTGAACCTGGCACAAAGCCCATTTCTAAAACCCCATATCGAATGGCTCCTATTGAACTTCGTGGAGTTAAAGGTCCAACTACGTGAATTGTTGGACATCGGTTTCATTGGCCCTAAGACATCTCCTCGGGGTGCTCCTGCTTTATTCAGAAAGAAGAAAGACGGAGTATGCGACTTTTGTATTGACTATCTGGAATCGAACCATGTCACCATCAAGAATAGGTATCCTCTACCTCGTATTGATGACTTGTTTGACCAATTGCAAGGGGCACATTTTTCAAAAATCGATTCGCTCGGATATCATCACCAAGATTAATCGAGGATATTCCAAAGACCGCCTTTAGAACTGGTACGGGCATTATGAATTCTTAGTCATGTCTTTCTGATCGACTAATGCTCCCGAGGCTTTCATGGATATGATGAACCGAGTATTCAAGGAATATTCGATCGCTTTGTTGTTGGTTTTTATTGATGACATCCTTATATATTCCAAAAGTCGTGAAGATCATGAGCACCATTTGAAGTCGGTACTCCAAAGGCTTCGTGAAAATAAACTATATGCCAAATTAAAGAAATGCGAAGTTCGCTCGAGGAAGTAGCATTCCTTGGGCACGTGGTGTCGAAAACATGGAGTATCTCGCTGATCCGGCCAAGATCAAGCAATACAAAGTGGGAGCAACCAAGTTCATGGATCAAGACGAGCTTTTTGGGCTTAATTGGTTATTATTGGAGATTCGTGGAAGGGTTTTCTAATCGCTACTCCATTAAGTCATTTAACTCCTAAGGATACAAAATTCGCTTTGGAGTGAAGAATGCGAGAAGAGTTTCCAAGAGCTTAAGAGAGACTTATTTTAAGACTGTTTCTAACAATACCATCCGGTTCTGGATGGATTTGTTATCTACAAGCGATGCTTCGTGCAAAGGGTTAGGATGTGTTCTCACGCAACGCGGGAAAGTCATAGCCTATGCCTCATGACAACTTAAAGAGTGTGAGAGGAATTATCCTACTCATGATCTAGAGTAGCAAAGCAATGCTTGCCGCTAAAAATATGGAGGCACTATCTATACGGGGAGAAAGTGGAGATATATTCGCACCATAAAAGCCTTAAATATTTCTTCACAAAAAGAACTCAACACGCGGCAATGACGCTGGCTCGAGCTATCGAAAGACTACGACCACACTATTCAATACCATCCCGAAAAGCGAACGTGGTAGCCGATTTATCGAGTAGAAGATCATACGCGGAACGAAAAGCGATGATGTCAAGTATACGACAGAGCCAACTTTAATAAAAAGTTAAGGTCGCTTTCAAGCCATCACCCGAGAAATGATGCGTATGAAGAAGAAAGTACAAGAAGGAGCTATTCCTAAGTTTAGAATCGATGAAGAAGGAATACTTCGAGTCCACTCTAAACTTTGTGTTCCTAACGACTCGATTTGAAGTACAAGATTACGATGAAGGCACACAATACACCATTTGCAATCCATCCTCGAAGTACTAAAATGTATCGTGATCTTCGACATACATTTTGGTGGAACAATACGAAGAGAGAGATTGCAAAGTTTATCTCAATGTGTTTAACTTGTCAACGGTAAAGGCGAGCATCCGGTACCTAAGGGTCCGTCAGAACCACTCGAGATTCCGAAATGGAAGTGGGAACACATTACCATGGATTTCACATTACGGTCTTCCTACGGCTTTCAAGGCATCAATGCTATTTGGGTTATTGTTGATAGATTAACCAAGTCTCCGCTTCATTTTTGCCGACACGGAGACTTATTCTCGAACGCCTCTTAACAGATGACGTGAATGAGATTGTGAGGTCAGATGGCACGCCAAGATCCATAGTTTTCGGATCGTGACCCAAGATTCACTTCAAGATTTTGGGTTAGCTTTGCAAAAAGCTATGGGCACGGATTTACGATTTAGTTCAGCATATCATCCTCAAACCGGACGGACAATCGAAGGACTATTCAAACTCTTCAAGATTTATTAAGACTCTATGTCCTAGACTTCAAGGGCGCTTGGGATAAGTATTTACCATCGGTAGAATTCTCCTACAACAACAGCTTATCGTGCAAGTATAGGTGTGGCTCCATTCAAGCATTATATGGACGAAAGTGTCGCTTCTCCAAAGATGTTGGGACGAGGTGGGTGAAAGAACATTGTTGGGACCCGAAGTTAAGACGTATCACTTTAAAAGATCCAAATGATTCGACAACGATACAAACCAAGCACAAGATCGATAAAAGAGTTATATGGATCTTCATCGAAAGGACGTGGAATTTAGTGTAGGGGATCATGATTATCGCGAAGTCTTCTTGGAAGCGGAGTTACAAGATTTGGGAAGAGAGGAAAGCTCAATCCACGCATTTATCGTCCATTTCAAATTCTCGACCGAGTAGAAATGTAGCCTATGTACTTCACAAGCATTCTCCAAGTATGTCTCGTGTTCATAATGTGTTTCACATATCCGCATTTCCGAATATTTGAAAGACCCAAACCACGCTATCGAAGTTGTAAACCGGACGATTTGAAACCAAGACTTAACGATGAGGAGGTACTGCCAAGATCTTAGATAGAAGGAGCACGCCCTACGCCAAGAAAGCGTCATACCACAAGTTAAAGTTTTGTGGAGGAATCATGCTATAGAGGAAATGACCCGGGAATTGAAACGAAATGAAAGCGAGGTATCCTCACCTTTTCAAACACTGTAGGTATACGCCAATTTCGAGGACTAAATTTCATAAGGAGGGAGGTCAGAAGACCTCAACTTATTATTAATGAAATTTAATTTTGTCTATTTATTATTTTGAAATAGTAAGGGTTGATTTGATTAATGTGGATAGTTAAGGGTAAAATATTTAAATATTTCAAAAAAAGCAAAGTTGGTTATAAAATATTCATCATTGTTTGGGAATATTCGTTTCGTCGTGAAATATTCGTGCATCGTTTGGGAATATTCGTACGACTGCAAAAGCCCATGTGTGGGCCCCATAACTAAAAAAATTATTGGATGAAGAAAACGACAAATATAAGTTGTTTAAAAACAACAACAGAAGTTGTTACCAAGTAATATCGTTAAAATACCTATGGTTAAAACACAAGAAGACACCTGTATTGCACCAATTATCGATTCTTACGTACGTAAGAAGGCACTACTCAATAATGGTTACAAGAATTATCGCTCAAGATTTTATTTTATTGATTTAATAATTGTCGCATTGATATTTTATATCATTGTTTCAATAATTGTCATTACACAAGATTTTTTATTATCGAAGCAATAATTCATATTATCTCAATAATATTATTAGATAACATTATTGGCAATGTCTAGAAAGTTCTGCTTCAAGGAGAGGTTTGGTCACCTAATCGCTGCCAAGAAGTGAGAAATTCTTATCGAAAGCCCCTCTTTCCTGAACCGCCTCGTCATTAATATTGTGATTCTCGTAATATTTTTGTGAATAATTAATTATTGATTCATATGATAAGGAAAATATTAATTTTATGTGGATATAGATGGAGAAAATTTTTAATGTGACAATTGTTGAAAATTGAAATTTTATATTTTTCTCGATAAAATAATTATTTAAATATATTATTATATTTTAATAATATAATAATGGTGATATTTTTACAAATCTAATGTGGGATATATGAGTATATGAGGAGAAAGAGTATTTTTGTTGCAATAAATGTTTAAAACATGTTAAACATGCTCATGGACCCCATTTATCGATCTAAATTTGATTATAAGATGTAAAATCGCCCGCTTGTAGATTTCTTTTCCAATTTTGTTTGGAATTGGAAAACTTTCTTCTACAAAGTTGTAGAGAATTGAATTTTCTATAAAAACTCGTGAGATTCAATTTTCCGATAAAAGGGCTATTTATTGTGAATTATGAAGTTCAAGTTCAAATAATCGATTTTTGGAAGTTTTTATTATTATTTTAAAGAAAAACGTTTTTTTACATTTAAGTGGGCTAACATGTGATATTAATTGCTGAAATCAGATCTTCAAAGATAGGCTAAGGAAATTTATAATATATATTAATATTTTATTAAATTTTCGCTTTGGTGTTCTAAAGATTTTCCTATAAATAAGGTGCTTAGGTTAGAATTGAAAATCACACCGTAAATCAAGTTTTCTCTCTATATTATCGAAATTTATTCTTGTGAGTATTTTGATTATACTTTGAGTATTGTTATACTAGGCAAGTTCCTTCAAAGACTATATCCCAGATTCCAATTTGTAAAGATTAATCTTTCGAGGTAAGTGGATGTTATTTTTTTCTCAAATGATATTATTTCTTCAATATCATTATGTCAAATATTGGTTGGAACTTTTTATCAAATTTGGAACTTTTCATGCTGTGGGTTACTATTCATGAGTTACTATTCACTACGAGTTACTATTCACGAGTACTATTTATTCGTGAAGATGTTTTTTTTGTGGAATTTCTATCTTTCGTGTCTGAGTTATTATTCACGATGATACTACAGATTATTCACGATACTAAGACTATTCACCAAAAAATAAAATTTCTTCTTTTTGTCCAAAATATCTATTCTGGATACTAGCTTTGATCAGATCCATGTTTTGATCATTCTTGAATTTTACACCACTATGATTATTTTTGAGGTATTTTTGGACATGGATAAAACAAAGTACTAATCCTTAATCCTTAATCCTTGCCATTTTGTTTCACCGGATTCGCTTTTTTTAAAAATATTTTTCATCATCCTCGCCTTAAATGATGATATTATCGAATATCTTCGCCAAGAAGCAGCAAAGATGAATGATTTTCAAGAATATCTTTGGTCAGTAAAGCAAAGATGAACAGTGTTTAGATTGAACACTTAATTAATCGATGAATATCTTTCGCCTATAGCAAAAAAGATGAATATTTGATTCCGTATGTATATCGATTGATGTTACAGGATAAAAGATAGACGATGAACTTTTAAATTCATACATGTAAGATAGTAGTTTGCATTCTCTACTTAACTCTTCTAATGAATTATTATTTTCACGCTAATATTGATTTAAAATTTGTTGCCTATTGTATTCTATTAGATTTTTTCCTCGTTGAAGACTAAAGGTAATTTGTCAGATATTATCTTAGTCATAATATTCTTTATCGGGCTAGTTGAGCTCACCCTTTTCCTTTTTGTTCCATTTTTCTTCTCGTGAGGCTAGAATATAAACGAAATAATTTAGCCTGGGGTAATGGAATGAAAGTTTTAGAAAGGATTGTTTAGTAGTCCTCACCATTTTTGTAAAATAATGTATCAATAAATGTGATGAGAATTTATTTGAGTATATAGATATTGTCTAGAAGATAATATTTGTATTCAAACTCATGCTTTTATCGTTGTAATAATAAAGTTGTAGTTGTTTTCGCATTCATGTATCGACAACTCGTAATAGGTGATGTATACCTATTTTGGGGCGCCACAGATCCCTCCGCCTCTCACCTCTCCGACTTCTTTAAGGACGGGGAACAGCTCCCTCATGCCAACATCCTTCCTCCATCACGTGACAAATATGTATCCTCGTGGACTCGTTATCGATTCCCGATACGTACGCCTATAAGTGGCCCCCGCCCCAAGAGAAGATGTATGTATCAAATGACCGGACGGCTGGGTCGCCATGCCACCACCTTCTTGGAAAAGGGGTTCGCCACCTTTTCATGCTTTTATCGTTACCTCCTAGGATTCATAGGGTGGGCTTTTACCATTAAGGCCCAACTCCTACATCCATATCCCCGCATTCATCGCTTTTGTCATGAATTAGGATTTCTCCTCCGCTGACATCTTCTTCACCCTCTCTCTCTCACGGAAAGTCTCGAGAACGAGGCTTCAAAATGTTGAGTAAAAAGCCTCCCGACCCAACACCGAGATTCGAGAGAGAGACTCGATGGATACCCTTCCAAAGAACAAGTGGTTGGCACGGAAGTGGTTTTTCATCACGGACCCGAGATCTCTCTCTTCCAGATTGACTACCTCCGATCGGGTCTCTCACGACTTTGGAGACATCTCCGAAGGGCGTGTTAGGGAGATGGCAGACTTTTTGAAGAAGATTCCTCCAAAAGAATGGAGTTTTACACTTCTGACCTAACAAGCCTGGCTATATGACCACAAGTGTAAGTTTCGAATAACTTTGTAACATCATTTTGAGATATATAAATGATACAGGTTCTGATATATGGTTTTTTGCAGTGTCTCCGATCAAACCGACTTTTTGGAAGTGAGAGACTCGGAAGATTTTTAGCAGGAAGAATGCGGATGCGAAGTGAAGAGCATTCTACCAAGAATCTTCCCTGTTGATCCCCTACCATCGATCCACCAACTACTTCCCTTCAAAATGATGAACCTTAAACCGACGAACCCAACATACCCAAGAAAACCTCGCACTTCGCCAAGAAAAAGATCCGCCAAAAGATCCAAATCCACCCAACCGTAAACAAACCCCAAAGTGATCCGAAAACACTTCCCAAGCAAACCCCCAAACAACCCTCTCAACCAACCCCAATCCTACATCTTCCGAACCACCTTTGAGGAGGAGTCGCCGATATTCCTTTCGCACGATCGGGCTAAGGTCCTTCGTAAAGAAAATAAGGACTAAGATAACCCCTCGACCGCCAAGAGCTCCGAAGTTCCCACATCTTCTACTGCCATTCCTCCGACTACGCCCACGTAAATTCAAGTGCTCGACGATGAACCGACCGGATCTATCCCCACTCCATCCTAAAAAAAAGAAAACATCCATCGCATACCACCCCTGCTCATCTTCTCGCACCTTCGCCAACCTCAACCCACTCGCTCGCTTCTGGCCCCCCTCTCCGAAACCATACATGTGGATTCTCGCCACTCAAGCAATGAACCCCCGCTTTCTCCTCCAAGACAACCAACTACCGAATTTCAAAGCAGACGCCATAGCCTCTCCAATGATGTGGCCCCGATTCAATGCCCATTTTCCCTTTCAACTATTCAACGCTTTGTTCGTGAAGTCGATGATCACTTGCTCGGGAACAAGCTTAAACGGGATTTACTCAATGTAGGTATGAAGCTACTTGGCGAAGGTAAACGATTCTCTCTTCTTTATTTCGAATTTATCTTCATACTTATACATCCGAAAACCGATCAAATAATATTGGACACGATAAAGCGAATGTCAGTTCGGGCAAGGCTCAAGGTCCGAGGTCCCTCGGTCAATCTGAGGAAGAGGCCCCGAGGAAGGAGAATGCCTTTCAAGTCTCGCTTTGCTAAGGAAAAACTCAACGTGAATGCATTCTTCATACAAATGAAGGGCTTCAAAAAGAGTTAGCTCAAGCCAAGCGGAGATGTGAAGGCCTCCAATGAAGAGCTAAAGTCAATCAAAGTACAAGACGAGGAGATCGCCAAAATGAACATCGACTTGGTTCGTGAAGAGCGAGATAAGGATGGAGAAGATCGAGGAATTAAAGGTCGATGCTAAAATCCCCACCAAGACCATCCATAAACCGGAGGCGGCAGAGACTCATTATATGAAAAAGCGGCTCAAGTTCAAGAAGAAATCCGAGAACTCAAGGCTCTTCGACCTCGGGCCTCCTTTAACCGACGATCTTCGCAAACAAATACGTGAAGAGTACCGTAACCCTGGACGAAATCAACGGGGAGATAATGAAGATATATTCTGAGAGTTACGAGCTCTGCCGAAGTCGTGGCAAAGAGAAGCTGACTGCAGCCAACTTGGATCCATCCTTACTCGATTCTTCAGATGACGAAGATGGCGCTCCGAAGTCGATATTCTTGTTTTTGTTTTTCTTTCTTTAATTTATTGGACTTGTAAAAATTATCTAATATTGTAATTAGATTGAATATCAATGAAAAACGGTTTCATTCCTTATGACTTCAAACAGTATTTATTTTTTGCCAATACTCCAATATTAATTTAACCGAAAGATGCACAAACTCTTTCATGGATCGAACCCGAATCGTTAAGTAACAATTAAATACGTCATATAATGTATAAGATGAAATTAAAGAACGAGGCTTTCGAACTCAACACTTAGAAAAAATTTAGGTAATAAAGTAAAGGGATACTTATTAGTTACCAAGTGTGAGATGATCCGTTTATTAGGAATTTGTTTACCCGAAAGGCCTAATAAAACCAAGAGATGACATTTGCCTACCACTAAGGGGGCTCGATAAAGTCTAAAGGACAACGCTTGCATTTACCACGTAAGGGTCTCGATAAGGTCTCGAAGATGACATGCTTTACCCAAGCGGCTTCGATAAGGTCTAAAAGATGATGCTGCTTACCCCGGCAGGGCCTCGATAAGGTCTAAAAGAGACACTTGCTTACCCCGTAAGGGCTCGATAAGGTCTAAGTTGACCACCCACCATTAAGGCTACCATCGAATGGCCACGAGTCCACCGAACCTCCTAACACCAATGACGCTTGTTTACCACGTAAGGGCCCGATAAACTCATATGACCACTCATTAAAAGGTCGCCATCAAATGGCCAATGAGTCCACCCGAACTCTCTAACACCAATGACAAGCATCTACCACGGAAGGGCCCGACAAACTCATAAGGACCACCGCCGAAAAGGTCGCCATCGAATGGCCAACGAGTCCAACCCAACCTCCTAACACCAACGACGCTTTGCCTACCACGAAGGGCCCGACAAACTCATAAGGACCACCGCCAAAAGGTCGCCATCGAATGGCCAAATGAGTCCACCCCAACCTCCTAACACCGCTGAATCGATCAAGAACGAAGACAAGATTTGTTTGAGAAAAAGGGACTTTTATTGATGATGACATAAATATTTACGACTTCCAAAGCAGTAATCGACATCATTTTTATTAAAAGTACTTCCTAAGCCTCGCCAAAAGTACAAGTATTCTTAATTGCCGACCCATCTAATGCCTTCAACCGATAATTTTCCTGGCCGCAGATTTCAAAGGATTTCATACGGCCCTTCCTGGGGCTTGGCATCACTTTCCAGATTCTCGAGGTGTAGATGCTTCGCTTCTCCGAGGACAAAATCTCCTACTCAACCTTCAAACTTTACCCCTTGTTATAATGCTTGGCCACTCTTCACGATAGTCGCCAATTTGATTAAGGGTCGCTTTTTACTTCCTCAAGCAAATCAAGATTGGCCTCGAGCCCTTCCCCATCAGAGATCTCTCGAATCGATCGACCAAGACTTGAGATCCAATTTCAACTGGGACTAAGGCATCGCACTCATAGGCCGCCTAAAAGGTGAATCCCCGTCAGAGTCCCCTGAGTAGTTCGATAAGCCCATAACACGCTAAGTAGCTCCTCCGCCATCCGCCTCGCTTCGCCCAATCAAGGCTGATCCCATTCGCCAGCCGCTCGCTGGTCACTTAACTTGTCCATTCGACCGTGGATGAGCCATCAAGTCTCTTCTCAGGTCAATCCCCGCTTCTTTCAAAATGCTTCAAATTTCGATCCCACAAACCGACGTCCATTGTCCGATATTACCACCTTAGGAATCCCAAACTAAATACTATCGATTCTTTCAAAATTTCAAGCATTCCTCGTTCGCTATTAACCTAAGTGGTTTTGCTTTACCCACTTGGTCATATAGTCGATGGCAACTATAACAAAACTAACTCGACCTTTTGCCTTCAAGAGGGACCCAAAGATATCAACCCCCATAAATGGGCGGTATAGGAGATAAGATCGAGTATAGCTCTTCCGTGGTCGATGGGATCGGACCGCTGAGTCGACACTTTCGCACTTTTCGACGTATTCGGCCGCTTTTTGAAGATGGTAGGCCAAGAAGTACCCTTTGTCAAGTACTTTATAAAGCTAATGACTTAGCCGCTTATACGGTCGCCACAGATGCCTTCATGTACTTCTGAGAGCATATTATTCATTTTCAGATGGAGTCGCATTTCAAGAATGGAGATGAGAAAGCCCTTCTAATAGATCCCCATCAATCGTAACAAAATTAGCACTTTATACTTGATTTTCGCAACAGCATCCGATCCGGGAAGGTAAAACGCCATCCGCCAGATACTCTATATACGGAGTCAACAACAATTGGTTCGGCCAATGCACATCACCGATTCATAATGGACACTAGGATGTTGCAAAATTTCTAAGTAAACCGACCCATCAAAGACGTTAACATCCGTGAGTGGCTAATTTGGAGAAAGGCAGATCAAGAATGGAATTGTTATTACGCCGAATTTCAAACTCGTAGGATTGGAAATGTTGAAGTTGTTCCTTCAATTTCGCTAGATATTTGATCATTTTTGGGCCTCGAGCTTCAGATTTCCCCGTAAAGTCGCTTAACAACTAACCGAGAATCATCAAGATGATTATTCTTTCAGACTTCAAGACTCTTTGCCATCAGAACTCTACAAGTACCGCCATCATACTCGCCTTCATTGTTTGTCGCTTTTGAATCAAATCGATGGCTCGTCAGACTTGAATCCTCCCGACTCAGAAGAATAATCCTCGCCCATCGACGTCCGTGGTAGAAGACTCCATCTGCATACAAAGGCCCATTTAACTCGCTTCATCGAAGAATCGAATCGCTTTCGTTCGATCCTTCACCGCCACAACTTCATCGCCTTCAAAACGAAAGCATTCAACTACAAAATCAGCCAAGACTTGCCCTTTCGATGGCGGTTCAGGGATGATATTCAATGAAAAATTGGGACAACTCCATCGTCCACGCAATTTAATCTCCCCGATACCTCAGTTTGCCCATAATCTTCTTTCAAAGGTCGATTCAGATATACTATTACTAATCTACCCCGAAGTATTGCTTAAGCTTTCGACTAGCGCTATTAAAGCAAAATCAAACTTTTCAATGTTCGCACCTTGTTTCAAAGATCCCGGCGATACGGCTTATATAATAAACCGGTGTCGCTACTCCTCAACTTCACGCACCAAAACCGCTTCCTATCGCCAAATCTAACTAGTCGCTAAGACAAATATAGGGTTCAAGAGAGCTGGTTTCACCAACAAAGGTGCCAAGATAGGTAGGACTTGATGCTCGAAGGCATCCTCACACCAAGTCCATCAAACGCCTTTCGCATTCTTCTACTCTTTCAATGTATCAAAGAACGGCAGACATCTTTTCCGCCGACTCGACATGAACCTCCTTAAAGTCGCAATCCTTCCAATGACGCTGAACATCTTTAAATGACCGAGGAGTCTTCATGTTCGTGATCGTCAATCTTTCTCCGATTGGCTTCAATTCCTCTTCGATCGACAAGATAACCTAGAATTTGCCAAATTTTCGTAATCAAGGTGCACTTAGTGGGGTTCAATCTCAAATCAGGATGACTTAATTGTCTCGAAAAGCATTCTTCTAAATCATCCAGATATGTTTATGCACCAACATGCTTTTGACAATCATGTCGCCTATGACACCTCCACATTTCGCCAAATTGATATCTCAAGACACGGTTCATCATCCTCCGGTATGTGGTCTTCTGTGATCGATGAGGCCGAAAGTCATTTTCTTATAGCATATACCGAACGATGCGTAATGAATGCCGCCTTCTCAGATATCCTCCTCAGACATGGAAATTTGATGATATCTAGAGAACGCATCCATGAAACTTAACAAAGCATACCCCAAGTGGCATCACGAAATGGTCGATGTGGGGTACGGTAAAAATCTTTCGACAAGCTTTATTTAGATCGGTAATCGATGCAGACTCGCCATTTTCCATTCTCGCTTCGACCAAAGACCACATTCGCCATCCATCAGGGTAGTCGATCTCAAGATGAAGTCACCGCCAACAGCTTTTGTAATCTCTACATCAATGATTCACCGACTTTCAGTGCAAAGATCCTCCTCTTCCGCTTTGACCGGTTTTTTCGACGGGTCTACTTCCACCGATGCTCACGATATCCCCGCTTACACCGGCATATATCCCGAGGTTCCATGCGAAAATGTCAACATATCATTGCAGAGCTCCACAAGGTTCGTTTCTCGAGAGGTTCGCGCACTTCAACCTATTTGCACCGCTCTTGTTCTCTTTGCCCGGATGAGCTCTATCTCCTCCGCTTTCTTCACCGATACGACCAACGGTTCGAACTACTCTCTCGTGAAGGGTTCAATCTCTATCGCCACGGTCTCCGCTTCGCTTCGATACTCCCACACTCAAGTGATCACAAATGCTTCTATAACACCTTTCTACCAGATCCAAATCCCTTTTACCTCGGCCGAACCCTACGAAATGTAGGAAATTTGATTTTGAAATGAGGAATAGAGGTCACAACAGCAAAGCAATTAAAGTAGCCTTCCCCAAAATAAAGATTATAAGCGTAATCTACATGCACAACATAAAATTTGTAAATAATTTCTACCGTTGGGGGCCGTTCAAGATAATCGGTAGTTCAATGGTTCCAAAACCACCTCGACCGTGTCATTACTAAAACCATATAAAGGAGCCTCCCCGCCCCATCTCCATCTTTCGCCTGCTCTAGGTGCATCCTCCGATAAGCGTGCGGCATACGTAATATCTACATAAGACCCATTATCTACTATCATCCGCTTCATATCCACCGAACCCACTTCAGGCAGCCAAGACCAACGAATCCTCGTAAGGGTTCAACGACTTCAAGGGTAATCTTCATCAAGAAAGGAGATTACCAGATTTCGAATAAGGTCTGGCTAATCTTGGAGGGTACCCGCCATCGATACTTGATCAATCCAAGTAACTTCGCCGCTTTTTTCCAACGAAGTTCGCTGTAATACCCCTGCTGACGACATCTACCACGCGCTCTCGCAGTCGCTCTTTGAGCCGGCAACGCTTGTTAAATTGGTTGAAATACCGGAACAGCCCTCTCGTCTTCCGCCGTTGATTAGTTCTCGCAACCACATAATCAATTAAAGCCCCGCCAGACTCTTTCTTTCAATAAAGTCCTTCAAACTAGCATGCGCTGTTCAGATTACGACCAAGTTGATGGTAATCACAATATATTTACGAGAATTCCTTTTTCGCTTAATGTTATCTCGAGGTGGTTCAAGATAGGTTGATTCTTAATTTGATCCAAGATAATGTACCCGTCTCGTGGTTGAAAGGCCGCAGGTACGCCCTATTCACTCTCAATGGAGCGGATTTAACGCCCTCCACCACGCTCCAATTGTTATATTTCTTCACCCACCTTCAGAATACGGCTTCTTTATTCCCTTCATTCTTTTTCTAGTCTCTATTTGCTCGGCTCCCGATCCGCTCTCCTTAAGCTTGGCTCAAGAAGGACGCTTGAGGTCGCCCACGGCTTCCTCCACCACGATATAGCCTTCACTTTGTCGAAGGCTTCAAAGAAGACTCTTCTGGGTGATGAAACATTAACTTTTCACCAACTTCTCCGATCTAACCAGATCTAACCCATTCTCAAACAAATCCAACGGCCACAGATCGCTCAGTTCACATTACTCGGGCCGATCGCTTCACTTGAACCGCTTCACATATCGCCCAAAGACTCATTCAAAACCGTTTAACCCGAGCCAACGAACCAGCTTGGTTTTCCCTTCTTTGTTGCTTCCCGGTTGCATGAAATTTATCGCATACGTCCGCCCAAGATGAAATCAATCCGAGGGAAAAGTCCCCATCCACCGCCGCATCCTTTCGAAAGTGTTGTGACAAAAGTATGACACTTAGCAAAGATCGCCTAAAGTCATATTAATCCATCAATTCACGAACGCCTCGATCTGGGTCATAGTGGATCCCCGATCCATCATAACTCTCGATACGGGCAACTTCGTGGGGTCGCTTTTTCTTTAAGAATCTCCGCAAAAAGGGATGCCTTCTTTTCCAAGTATCCTTCGCTTTTTGTACTTCGCAAGTTCGCTTCAAGTTCTTTTTACTCTTTAACCGTATACTCCACACCTTCCGTCGAGATGATGCTTTTTTCCCAAGTGACTCCTTCCTCCTCCGAGTAGATCGGGCTTTCTATAACAGAGCCTTCAACTCTGGGTAAGGGCTTTACGATGACGAAAGTGTTCACAGAGTGGTGTACCTCAAGAGATTCTGGGAGTACGATCTCTAGATATACTTCGCTCATGAGCTCTGCACTACGGCGAGAATGTGCAACAATAAGGGCTTTTCAGGGTCTCAGGAGTGTGGTCTCCGGATCGACCTCTTTGTTCTTCTCCAACCCCGCTTCCTTAGAATCGACAGGTGATGTACCTCTTCGATCTTCGAGGAGTAGGGCTTCGGATCTTCTTCTTCGCTTTCAGTGATCGCTTGACGCCAAGGCTAAGATGAACATTTATCGTCGATCCCAAACGATCCTCGACAGACACTCGTGGTGTCGATTCATTCATCAGCGCGTTTCTCACGCCTCTTCGTGTAGGTGTTCTACTTTTCACCATGAATATCGTCGTAGAACAAACACAATCGTGATTGAAAATACTGTGACACTAGAACTCAATTCTCCTTCTCTAGCGCCAATGTTAACAAAGAAAGATCTTTCTCCACGTCCCAATCACCAAGACGCGCTCGATATCCTACATTAGCTCAACAAGTCAACACCAAAAGTTTCGACTACCGACCGTTTGGGATAGCTTCCGGCATGAGAGTCAATATCTACGATCACAAGGTCAACAATGGAGAGAAAAATAATGTCAAATGTTCGAGAGAATAATAATACGAATGCGTATATTTACCTTCTTACGCGATCTTAGCCCCATACCCGGCCCCTGCCATCATCGTACACTCATCACTTCCCCGACACCTTTTCCCCACTCCCCATTATTTCAAATTAAAGTACGCAATTTACTTCCACACCGCTACCACCGCTTGTCTCACGGCCATCCGAGTCCCATCCTCATTAATGCCACGCAGAAGGTGGCATACATACAAGAGTCAACTATCACTGATATAATGATTACACGGCCAAAGTGGATTAAGTGACATCAGATAATGGGCCAATTCAACGACTAAGTTTCAAATAATGGAAACGACCCAAACGACCGGATCCAACCGAAAGGACCCAATGAAATAATCAAGAATCTGGCCCAAACCATCTCGGATCAACCAGACTAACAGTAATACTTGATCCAAGCGGAGAGGAAATTAAATTGCTCTACCCAATAAGAAAAAAAATGATTATACCAACATTTTTAAGTTTCAAATTAGAGATTTTTTTTTTCAAGAGTGTATATGTGAATAATATTATGATCTTGAGACGTCATTAAAATAAAAACAACAATGTCCAATATAAGTACAATTTTAATGCATTAATTGTGCATTAAACTTTAATTTTTCTTCTATTTTTTGATCTATCTCAAAATTAAAAATGCATTTATAATTTTATACTCATATAATAAATAACATAAACTTTTTAATATACTATTAATTTATTTTCAGTTGATTGAATATTATCGTATTACTATAATTACATTTTAACTAATGCTAAAAGATACATTTAATTTATTTATTTATTAAACAGTAATTTTCAAATGTATTTATAATTTAAAACACACACACACACACATATATATATATATATATATATATATATATATATTATATTATTATAATCCTTGCCTGCACCGACATCTATCAAGTGAGATCGTATATCACAACTATTCAAATTAATGCGTGTTGGGCAAAGATTTTGTGATAGTGCTCAAATTTAATTTATAAAATTTATTGAAAGATAAAATAAGATTTAATCGAGACTCATTTTACTTATCATGTCGAAAGACGATTCTAATCGGAAATTCGGATATTTTGAATTTTCGAATCTAATACGATCCGAATATCATTGTAAAATTACAATTTAAGAAGATTCGAAGAATTTATCGAACTTTAAAACGCTACATATTCGACTCATTTATATTTTGAGTTGATTTCGAATCGAACTTTTAATGAACGAAGACTAATCTGTTCCTAACTATTTGCTTATTTAAAGTTCTTTAATATCCACCAACTATGATAAAATATTACTCCTCTCCGCCTCGCGATAAAAGTTTTTATTACTATTTCAAGTATTCCCAAAGTTAAATATCTACTTACCTTAAACGATCTATTTTTACAATAATTTACCTATAATATCCTTATTATTAATTGTTATATTTATATTCTCTATGACATTTACGAAAGATCACTAAGAATGCAGTAGTAAAACTACTTAATTAAACGGTAACTTAAATATGATAATTTAATTATTTTATTTTCTCTTAATACAGAGAAAAGTCAACCGTGTAATTTTTATTCCTAAGATTTTATGAAGATTACTTAATACTACTATATTTTTATAATGGCTACAGATTGAGACCAAAAGATAATTGTGATATCCACTTCACAATAAATTAATCAATTAATTAATATTATTTAGATACAAAAGAGATCAACTCCAGCGTTTACGTGCATCTATCCATATAATATTCATCAAGGTTAACTAATCAAAGTTAACTAATCACAAGTATATATACACTTCCCCTTGATATATACACTTTCCAAGTAGATGTGGAATAGGATAGGATAGGATAGGATAGGAATGGATAGGAAAGAGCTAATCATTAATGGCAGTTTACACTATTCTTTCTTCTCATTCTTTAGGTGTGGGCTTCATTAGGGAGAAAGACAGATTTTCCAGCTGGTTTCTCTTTTGGCGTAGCCACTTCCGCATATCAAGTAAGAATCAAAACATGAGTGTTTCTGCCCCTCTTCGTATCAATAATGAATAATCCAAATTTCCTTCTATTATATATATATATATATATATACACGATTCAAATATAAATATTTGAGAATGCTACGGTGGTATTTTTTGTAAATAAATTTTTTTATTTATAAAAACGCCACCGCTCATTCTCCAAAACGACGTAGCTTTTAATGCAAGAACGCTTTATTTAAGGAGTTAATATTTTTAAAAAGAATGATCTTCGATCTTTATATATATATATATATATATATATATATATATACACCCCAATGTTATTTCAATTAAAGCAAATCATCTAATCCAATCCAATCCAATTTAATTTGTTTATTTGATTTCTTTTCTAGGTAGCATACGTAAGGGAGAAAATGGGTATACGTATATTAGTGAAGACCTGCTATCATCGTTATCTGCTGTTAACACCATTATCTTGGTATTGTATTTATTTCATACTAGCTACTACTAATCTATCAACTTTCTTTAATTCAGGATGGATCAAAAGTAAAACAGAAGCAACAACTTTAATTTACTTATTTTTATTTGTTTTTAATCGTCCTTAGGAAGACTTTGAGATATTGCATTCTCTTGGGGTGGATGCATACCGATTCTCAATTTCATGGGCCAGAATTCTACCTGTATGCTTTCCTTTCCTTTTCTATATATATATATATATATATATATATATATATATATATGAAATTTCTTTCATAAAGAACTTATTAACATGCATCGCCAATAACACCCTTTTTGAATCAGTTGATAAACTTATTGCAATACCGAGATCAAACATAACATACCCAGCCGTAAATAAACATCTTAATTTGCTTTTATTTTAATATGAGACCCCACCATAATACCATACATGTTGTCATTAATTAACTAAAACGAATTTTTAATATTAAATAATAATGCATAATGCAGCCTTTATGTAAACAGATAAAAAAAAAAAAAAATTAAAAAGTAATAGGCTTTTACTTAATAAAAAAAAAAAAATCTCGACAGAAGTAATAAAGTTTCTACTATTTATAAAAAAATAAAAAAAAATCAATAAAATTCTTACGCAATTGAAAAAAAAAATAAAAATAAAAAATTACTAAACCAGTAATAAGTTTTACGATTACAAAAAAAAAAAATAAAAATAAAATAAAAAATATTGAAATTGGTTGGTTTAGTAGAGGTCCTTAGAAAAAAAAAAAAAAATCACACTAACAAATATTTGTTATAATAACAAATATTTTATTATAAAATATTTTATAATAACAAATATATGTATCATATTTTATAAAACAAATATTTTTATAATAAAAATAAAGAATATAAAATATTTTATAAAAACAAATATTTTATAAAACAAATATTTTTATAATAACAAATAAAGAATATAAAATATTTTTATATCCTATTTTATATTTTATAAAATATAAAATATTTGTTATTATAAAATATTTTATAATAACAAATATTTTTCTATTTGTTATAAAATATAAAAAATATTTTATAAAATATTTGTTATTATAAAATATTTTATAATAAATAAATATTTTTATATTTGTTATAAAATATTTTTATATTTTATAAAATATTTGTTATTATAAAATATTTTATAATAACAAATATTTTTATAAAATATTTTTATATTTTATAACAAATAGAAAAATATTTGTTATTATAAAATATTTTTATATCCTATTTTATATTTTATAAAATATAAAATAGGATATAAAATATTTTATATTCTTTATTTGTTATTATAAAATATTTGTTTTATAAAATATTTTATATTCTTTATTTGTTATTATAAAAATTTGTTTTTATAAAATATGATACATATATTTGTTATTATAAAATATTTTATAATAAAATATTTGTTATTATAACAAATATTTGTTAGTGTGAGTTTTAGTGTGAGTTTTTTTTTTTTTGCTTCAAGAAGTTCAACCTACGCTATTATTTTTTTTTTTTTATAAGTCGTAATATTTTATAACAAATATAAAATATTTGTTATTATAAAATATTTTATAATAACAAATATTTTTATATTTTATAAAATATAAAATAAGATATAAAATATTTTATATTCTTTATTTGTTATTATATATAAAAATATTTGTTTTATAAAATATTTGTTTTTATAAAATATTTTATATTCTTTATTTTTATTATAAAAATATTTGTTTTTATAAAATATGATACATATATTTGTTATTATAAAATATTTTATAATAAAATATTTGTTATTATAACAAATATTTGTTAGTGTGAGTTTTAGTGTGAGTTTTTTTTTTTTTCAGTTCTAAGAAGTTCAACCTATTTGAATGATTATTTTTTTTTTTTTTTTTTTTTTTTATTTTTTTATGTCGTAAGAGCTTGTTACTATTGGTAATTTTTTTTTTTTTTAATTTTTTTTATGTCGTAAGAAAGCTTTGTTACAGTTTTTTTTTTTTTTTTTTATATGTCGTAAGAGCTTGTTACTACGAGATTTTATTTTTTTTTTTTTTATGTCGTAGTAAGAGCTTGTTACTTGCCGGAATTTTTTTTTTTTTTTTTTTATATGCTTAAGATGCTCGCATCATCAGATTATTTAATATTAAAATTGCTTTTAGCTTTAAACAAACCTGACAAATACGTCGATTACTATGCATTCCTCATATTAAAATAAAAAGTTCGACATGTGTTTGTTACTGCTAGAGATATTTATGTTTCAATCTCAAACCTTCCAAATGTTTTATCAACTGGTCTAAAAAAAATGTTGTTAAGATAAGATCCATAAGAACCTTATGCATATATGGCTATTCTCCTATATATATATATATATATATATATATATATACCGATTTTGATCGATTGATTTTTTTTTCAAGTTTATCGATTGAAGTGGCATGGTTAATTTTAACCATCCTTTTCTTGCATTTTAGAGCAAGAAGGAACTACAGAGATCAAATGAAACTAAACATAAGATTAGTCCCCAAGTTCCAAACTAAAGTTTGTGGGAAGAAGCCAAAATGGACGTCAACAATACCCATATCTGCTTTCTTTTTCTTTCTTCTCTGCCTACTTTTGTCTGCTGATGGTTTCATTAGAGAAAAGAAGAAGAGGAAATTAAAAGATCAGATTTTCCAGCTGGGTTTTCTTCGAGCAGCCACTTCCGCTTATCAGGTAACCAATTAAGTCTTCTTTTGATTTTTAATTTCCTCTTCTAATTTCTTCATTCTTGTTACTTCTGTCTGTCTCTTCTGCTATATTCTTACTCCAACTCTTTTTAAGATTGAAGGAGCATATCTTGAAGATGGCAAAGGTCTCAGTAACTGGGATGTTTTTTGCCGTATAAATGGTAATGAGTGATCCAACAAAAATACCCATTTTATTAATTTATTCAGACCAATTTTACAAATTTGTGGTTTGGAATTCTTACAGGTAGCATACAAAATGGCGCAGATGGAGATATTTGTGATGATCATTTCCATCGTTATATGGTACTACTAAAATTAAATGCAAATTGAGAGTCTCGTCTTTCTTTTTCCCCTCCAAAAGAAACAGAAGCAATTTTAATTTTTATCTTTTTCTTTTTTCCTTAATCAATGGTTACAGGAAGACATTGAGATTCTGCATTCTCTTGGGGTGGATGCATACAGGTTCTCGATTTCCTGGGCAAGAATTTTACCCAGTATGTGTTTCCCCATAGCTTCTTTAGCTATATATAGCTTGTATTTGATCCTAATATTGTTTTCATTGGTTAAACTTCTCCTTTGAGTCATAACAGGAGGAAGATTTGGTGAAATTAATCCAAAAGGGATCATGTTTTACATTAAAATCATAGACTATCTCTTGCTTAAAGGTACTATACATGCAACATTTCAATGTTTATCCAACTCTTACTCCTTTAGAAGAAAATGACATGGTATTCTATTATATGGTAGGGATTGAGCCATTCGTGACAATCCACCATCATGACCTCCCTCAAGAACTCGAGGATAGATATGGGGCTTGGCTCAGTCCTCTAATGAAGTATGCCTACTTTTCTTTCCCCCTTTGTGCAATTATAATGTATTGTTGAATATTTTCAAATGATTACGTAATGGTCAGAGCAGTGAAGATTCCAGGAAACTCCCGACTGCTGAACCACATTTTTCCCGCAATGTTTTAAGCAATTCTGAATTGCCTTTAAGGCTTCCATTAATATTAGAGTATTCTTAGATTGTGTTTGCCTCAATTTAGACCCAAAATTTTACAGTAATCTGGTCTAGACTTTCTAATCAGTTATCTAGCGGTAATTACTTCTTTTTTTCTTTATGAAGGGATGATTTTGTCCACTTTGCAGAAATCTGTTTCAAAAGTTTTGGTGATCGGGTGAAGCACTGGGCTACAATCAATGAGCCAAACTTGTTTGCTGAAATGGCCTATGAGGGGGGTATCCACCAGCTCGTTGTTCAGTGCCTTTTGGAAACTGTACCATTGGAAATTCAGATGTGGAGCCTCTCATAGCAATGCACAACATGTTATTGGCTCATGGCAAGGCTGCCAAGCTATACAAGGAGCATTTTCAGGCAATCTACTAACCTTGAAAACTGTAGCGTGATATTTCCTTGTTTTGTAGAATTTGGGCTTATTTTAATTTTAAATTAAGTAACTATGTTTGTGCAGTCTAAACAGGGTGGAGTTATGGGAACTGTTATACACATGTTCATGTACGAACCGTTGACAGATGATAAGCTTGATCAGGAAGCTGCAACTAGGGCCTTGGCTTTCAATGTGGCCTGGTAAGTAATTTGCTCTGCAAGAACAAGAACGCCTTTATATTAGAAAAGAATAGCAGTATGTTGAGTTATTAAAGAAGAACAGCAGTACATTGTCATAAATTTAAGCCTTTTATATACATAAATTTCTAATATCTGGTCCAAAAATTTAGTGCAACAGTAAAACATATTAAAACACGGATTCTACTAGCAGTTTCTTTTATGTCTATATATCATATATGGAAAAGTTAATTAAATTGCCTTTTCAATATTTCTCCCTTTTCAATTTTATTTAGATAAATAATTACTCTTACAGTTGCATTTCTTATCAGATATTATATTTCATTTTATGAGCTAGAAATTAGTAAATTTACTTTGAGAATAAGTATATAACTAAGCATCGAGGGAAAAAGAAGAAGAAGAGATTTAACTATTGACTTTACCATAATACTAACAAAGCTAAACTCATTTAATCTTTTGCCAAATGCTGCTTTTGATTTTATGTATTTATTGCTAAATAGGGTTTGATCCCCTAATATTTGGCGTATTACCCTTCAGAAATGCGCCATTATCTTGGGAGTGAATTACATGCAGTTCTCTCTGGAGGAAACAAAGTGTATAACTGACAGTATTGACTTTATCGGAGTCAATCATTATTCAAGCTTATATGCCAAAGACTGCACCCATTCTTCTTGTCTCTTAGGCGGGGATCATGTAGTCAAAGGTTTTGTGTACACTACAGGAGAGCTAGATGGTGTTCCCATTGGTGGCCGTAGTACTTAACATATGATTCTGGTCTTGTTTGCTATTCTTTTGTCTCAAAATCAATAACTTCTAGTTAACAATATTACTTTTCTTATTCCTACAGACTGGGATGGATAGATTTTTCGTTGTTCCAAAAGGCATGGAGAAGATCATCAACTATGTTAAGAAGAGATACCATAACATGCCTATGTATGTGACTGAAAATGGTGAGTAAATAACTCAATTATATTTGTGTATTGGTGAAACTTGTGCTCTAGAGATATATCTATATAAAATTTGTGTTTTTCCCAGATCTGCGCTTCACATATGAAATTTACCTTGCATATATCTAGGTATTGAAAAAGCACGGGTTGAAATGATGATTTTTTTTTCTTGCAATTTAGATTATTATGATGCACTTTTTGTGTGTCCGAATTCTGATCAATAAGTGAATAATGGAATTAAATATTTTGGTCTACTTATTCTTAAGAAATGATCTGCAGATATATGGCCCATTCCACGAGTCTGATAGTGTGTCTGTAATACAGCACAAACCGATTTGTCAGTCATGAAATCGCATAACGATAGTGTTGCATAACAAATAAAACTCTGTAAGAAACCCCAAGGGGTGGAAAAATAATCGAGGCATCTAAGGAATCATCTCAAGGTTGAAAGGTTTGAATCCGCCTTGGGGCCGAAGTTTATTCCAAAAGGATTTCCAAGAAGAATTGTCTATATTATTTTATAAAGCTAATCCTGTGTGTTTCACTCTTAGGATATCCTGCACCACAACATCAGGGGTTGCAAGACATACTGCAAGATGTAAAGCGGATAGAATTTCATAAAGCATATCTCGCTTCTTTTGGCCCAAGCAATAAGGTAAGTGTACCAGTATTTACTCAATTAAGTCTGTTGAAACTATTATCATTCTCTGTCACCATAATTAAATAGGTCCTTTATCACCACTTGAAAGTATAGAATTGTGTATTGGAGCGAGGTCCATTAGTTATAACATGGTCTTAACAAATGTTTTTTTTTCTGGAAAAATCATGTTACTGTGAAATATATAGGTCTGCTGATAGGGATAATGTGTCCTTGTAAATCTCAGGAATGGTGCTGATGTACGGGGTTATTTTGTGTGGACATTGATGGAGGACTTTGAATGGGTAAACGGTTACAACATAAGACTCGGACTTTACTATGTTGATCCCTAATCGGATTTCCAAGCTTTCTGGTGAATGGTATAAACATTTCTTGAGCAACAGCAGCCTCAACGACAAACAAGTGGCTAAGATATAATGGATAATTTGTTGTTGCTGTTGCTGTTGCTGAATGGCATATTGGCATGTGATTAGTAATCACACCCGTCCTAAATATTGTAACATGCCTCTATTGTTGTTGTTGTTTCAATAGTCGTCGTTTTTGTCACAATCACGGTTGGAGTTTTGCCGCATATAACGTGGGACAATTCCTACTAGTACGTAAGAGGTGCGTATGGGCGGACGGAGGAGGGAGGGGGAGGGTTAACTTCCAAAATTATGTTTTAAAAGTAAATTTATACTATAACGTACATGCATCTATTGTAACAAAATACTAAAATGGTCATATCTAAAGCACTTGGCCATGCCATTAACCTCAAATTTTGGGAGACTTTAGAAGTTAAGGAAGCATATGGCCAATAACATATTAGTGAATTAGGAGGGCAAGTCGTAGTTGTAACCATAACATATACTCCTAATAATAAGTAATAATAATAAGATTGTAAGGTAAGACTAGATCTGGCAGTTATGATCAATGTTCATGTTTGTGTAACCTGAGATTGGCATATATCTCTAATTATCTGTATCTATATCTCTAAATGTTATGAAAACAGAAAACTATTTAAAATGTGTTGACAAAAAATGTTGTACTCCAAAAAATAGACTTAGACTAAAATTAATTAATTTGTACTTGTCCAAAATATGTTGAGATGTGAGCAAGTCTAAATACTATATATATATATATATATATATATATATATATATATATATATATATAAACCAGAGTACACATCAAAAATAATTAATTCATTTGTTTAATATGTAAAATATTGAATAAGAACATCATTCGCTTTATTAATAACAAGAGATAAATTGAACAACAAATTATTTTTTATGAGCGAATGTCTGCAAGCTAATTGAAGCTAACGTATACAGAATGAATACATCATTGCTGAAATTAAAGAAAGAATAACAAAAATGTTACGTTAGTTATGAGGCAATAACTGTGAAAAATAGTTGAGTGAGTTGTGTTGTTTCAGGCAGCATGCATGCGTGTGTGTGACTGTTTCAAAAGGAAGGCGAGTACTTTGACACTACAACGTACTGCTCTCGCCTCTATGCTCAATCTCTAACAAGCTCTCCACCACAATATTGGCAGCATTTGTCACCGCATCCGACCAGTTCCTATTTATAAAACATAATATATAGTGAGTATAATTTTATACTCACCATATATATATATATATATGGTGATTAATTAAAATTATATATCCTCATTAATTAATTAATTACCCTTTTGAGGAGTCGGCCTACAGTGTACTTAGCCTCCTCAGTGCAGATCTGAACCTCCGCAGCTCTGATTGAGAGCAACTTCCGTCGTTGAGGACGCGGAGGTCCGAGGGCTTTACACAACTAAAAAAATGGTCATTTGTGATGGCTAAAATTCATTACAAAAGTAGAAAAACCATCACGAAAAGGTTTACGTGATGGTTTTAAGATCACAATTACCGCCTTCAGATACACCATCATCATGAAAGCGTTTTACGTGATGGTTTTACAATCACGCTAACGCTTAGTGCATTTGTGATGATTAATACAATCACATTAACATATAATCTATTGTGATTGTCAAAGTCATCACAAAAAAATAATTTTGTGATGATTAATACAATCACATTAACATATAATCTATTGTGATTGTCAAAGTCATCACAAAAAATAAGACTTTAGGGATCAAATGAAGTTAACGTGAATCTCTATTTACGATAATTTATTTCACTATATTAATTATATCAAATGACACTTGTAGGATTCTAACCTCTCCCATTTGCAAACAAATAACAAGTTATATTACCACTACACCAAAGTCCGTGATCATGATTATAATTTTAAAACAAAATATAAAAGGAAACATATGTAAGTTGACTTACTAAACAAATTAAAATTACTTCCAAACAAGATTTGCAGTGATTGCAATGGCTAATACAAATACTCTATAATGATGGTAAAATTATTCATCACTAAGCAAGAGTTCATATATTTTATTGTTTTGTGACGGCTTGAAAATTTCATCACAAAATACCTTCTTTTTTGTAATTGTAAATAAAGTCGATCACAAAAATCTATCTTTTTAATGATTGTTACGATCATCATAAAATATTGTTTTGATTATTTCTTATATTAAAATATTAGTGATAAATTTTAAATGCAATCAATTTAAAAGTAAGATATCTATAAATCATTTACTTAAATGGGTCAAAAAAAATTTATTTTATACAAGCACTAAGAGCCATCATATATATTATTATTATTTTATGATTGCTTAAAAAGTCCATCATAAATTACTATCTTTTATAATTATTTTTAAAACTGTCACAAAATTCTTGTTTTTTCTAGTAGAGTGTTACGATAGGATAACCTTCTTCTAGGACTCCATGAAGTAAGACCTGCAATAGGTAATGTAGGTGAAAAGACCAAAACACCAATCTTACACCCCATAATCCAACCAATAATCTTCTCAAACAACTTATCACCCGGCTTCATATTATATTCTTGTTATCCAAGAAAGGACGAATCCCTAGCCGCACAAGATGATCGTATAGCAAAGAAGCCACGGACCTCTCTTGGTGTCTACTCCTCTATGGTTAATGAACACGTCACAACCATGAGCAGCCTGCCTCCTCGACCACCTGGGTATTCCCGATGGATTCACAAACCGATTAGCCATTTGGGCTCACATTTCTTGGCTAAGAATCGTCGTCTGTCTTTCTACCATTTTCATGGCTGCAGGTGAAAAATCGATGCATGCCTGCCCTTCTTTTTTTTTTTTGCTTATATATAGTACTAGCAGCAAATAATTAGGTAGGTATATATTAATGAAAGCTAGAGATTCTTATTCCCTGCTGTATGCCTTTAATTAATTTCCTTTCTTGTCAGCCAAGCAAAAGTTGTGAATTTTGAATGTTGATTACTTGAGTTAATATATAGAGAGTCATGTTTTACGTTTAACGTTGATTTTGAAAGAGAGAATAATTCCATATTTGGGTTATAACTGTGTAATTTGACATGTAGCAGACATATATGAAGAAGAAAGATACATGTTTGACAGTGTTTTGAAAATTTATTAACCTTCGAAGACGTCTGTTGACATGCTAGCTATTTCTAATACGGACTGCCATCACATTTATTATAAATCTTCAAATTTGTTGCATGAATTACATTCATATGATCAGTCACTTGCTTTGAGTTCTAACACATTATATTTAAATTGCATAGTGATTACTATATAAACATGTTTGTTATATATATATATATATATATATATATATATATATATATTACACACACTCATCGATCAGTCCGGACTTTCGGGACTGATCAATCCGACTTTTTTTGTTTTTTTAAACAATTGTAATTTTATTGATATGGAACTGAAATTTTCTATAATATAATGATTTAGCGTGATTTCGATACATATACCAAAAAATATATGTACAACCGCATAAAATGCATGCACTGCTTTTGCTATATATACGATTCAAATCACATCCAAAACATCAGATTATATAAAATTCCAGCCCATAAAATATTAAAAATAATTTAATTGTTTTAAAAACAAAAAATAATAATCCAGTATTTTAAGAGTTCTAATATCTGAATTAGAATATACTACTTCTCTCTCTCTCTATATATATATATATATATATATATATATATATATATATATATATATCCTATGTCGTAGTAAACTAGCATTACAGAAACATAAACAGAATGTTGAACTTGAATCTAATTAATAATCTTTGACGCTCCTGAAATAAATTAAAATATAATCTCTGCAATAAATAATTTGTCAATTGCAGTATAAATAATCGGAACACTTGTTTATTACTCAGAAACAGAAAACAAAAGTTGACTAGTTTGCAGCTTAAATCCACACAATCGACAGTGGGAGTTCTTCTTTAGCCACGGGACAATGATGAAGTCACGATATAACACATTACAGCAAGGCAGGCAGGTGATTTGTTCCGATCCAATCCTTGCTTGGCAGCTCCCCTATGTTTCAAACCCATCAGAGTTTTTATTATACAACGTCCTCAATAAATAATTATCTTGTTCATCTCGGTCGTTGTGATCTAGGCGGATCTCGCTTACACCTTCTCTTATCATCCCCAGTATATTATACCAAGGCGTATTATGTTGTTGACCAACACGAATCAAATGAGCAACTAAGTGCCTGAGTTTCTGGCGATCCGTCTCCTTCTTTTTGTCCATGGCCATTGCTTGGTATTTATTATCGGATAGAGTTACGTTTCTTTCAATGTTGATATCGAAAGTAAGTATTTTGCGATCACAATTCGAGAACTTCTCTAGTGTCCCATGAGCCTGTTTTTAAGATTAGCTTAATAATTATTTCGTCATGATTATTATCCTTCAAGTACTTTAATATTTCTGTATTCTTTCCTCCATTGATTTTTTCTAATGGAAAAGGATTGTTTGCCTGCGAAATCTGTGGATATGAAATCATAGAACGGTGAAGATGGCGAATCGATTACGGAGTTGGCCGGAAACTGTGGTGAGTGAGTGATATTGAGGAACGTTGTTATTTTGATGCGGTTGTTAAAGAAGAGCAGAAGCACTGCTTGATTGTGAAAGCAATAGATAACTCCTGCAGACTAGGAATGAAGGATCATTCCTTGAACTAGGACCGCCAAAAGCTCTGACCAAATAATTAATATATTTCCTTCTTAACTTTATTATCTTGAATTCTTCGATTTAGTGGGTTGTAATTAAAAATAATTTTGAAAAGATTTAATTTAAGAATAACTTAACGTCACAAAAACTCTCTCATTTTAATTGTAGAAATTGTGAATATTAAGGATATAAATAAATTAATAGTTTTGTATGGTATCATAATTATGATGAAAAATTATGTATAATTGCGACGCCTCAAAATAAAGATACATCACCCATCTCTACCATTACATACAAGCGATCAATACAAATACAAACTAATTATATATAAATGCAACGGTCAGAAAAATACAACAAAACATAAATTAAGAGTTTTAATAAGAATATTATCATCTGTATAATATCCACACTCAAAGGAAATTTTAATACATTTATTATCACACCATTTAATGTAATAGTGAGAACTACTAATACTATCATCCTGATCGGTCACTGCTTCCCGACTAAGCCTTGCCACGCTCTCATTTCCTCGGGGAACAATGAAAGAAAGTTGGGTGAAATTTCAACTAACCCAAGTAGTTAAATATTACGACCAAGATAACGCAGTAATAAATTATCATTAGTCTTCAACAATGTTAAACCGATAAAATACAATAGACATCAAATTTAATCAATAATAGGAATAAAGAAACCATTAAGAGTCAAGTAGAGATGTTATCTACTATCTTCTATGATTTAAAATGTTTTATCAATTTTTATCACCAGACTCAAATTTAATAAATAAACCACATCATCGAGTCATCCCTCGCCATGGCCAAGGATATTCATTAAATTATCAATGGTCATGACATTATACCGAATAATCCCTCGGTCATAATCATACCAAAAATCGCCCATCAATACTACAAAGCCATCGAGGATTTTTACCACATCATGTATAATATTGCTGTGTCACGATTATCTCTGAATAATCCACCTCGTCATAATCATACCAAGTCCATCTACGCATCTTGTTTAAAAAGCATTTACTTTTCATCACATATATAAGATTGAGGGATGATGCACAATGACATAATAATTCAATAAAACAAGTTCAAGAATAAATTTTAAAGATTTATAAGTTAATTTATCCTCGAACTCAATAACGTCCAAATTGTCAACATGATACGCGCTTGCAAGGAGTAAAATTCAAAATGCTCAAAAGAATATTTCCATGAAAAGATACTAGATGAAACGCAAATATCAAGGATATTCCACTAATTTCACGTGGAGTATGGTTGGTTAAAATTTTAATCCAAATGTGTGACGCCCTCAAAATTGTAGGTATACGCCACCCATCTTGGGTCGCCACTTACATGGTACATAAATTCAAATACAACTTATTAATATAACTGCCGGTACAATACTTACATAAATCGTGAGTTTGAATACAAATATTGTCTACTGGGGAGCATTATATAAAACTCAAAAGGAGTCCTCATTACAACTATTATCACATTATTTCACGTATCAGCCGAGGACTACTAATGCTATCCTCTCGACCATTACTTGCTCCTCAACTCGTTCTCAGCCTATGTTCTCATTTCCTCAAGAGAATAAAAGGAAAGAAAAGGTGAAATCAACTAGCCAAGTAAATACATATGACTCAAGATAATGCAGCAATAAATTATCATTAGCCTTCAACAAATAAGTTAAACCGATAAAAATACAATAGACAAACCACCTTTAACTCGCAGTTTTAATAAGCAATCCATTAAAAGAGTCAAGTAGAGAATAAAGTCTACTATCTTTTAGGTTTTAAAAGGTTTTCATCAATTTTTATCACCGAGACTCATTTTAATAATAAACCA